>CM041782.1:291622679-292066493 GCA_023374045.1 Limonium bicolor
CGAACATCAATGTTCAGACACATACCGAGAGTCAAAACCAAAGATGCCTGGACATGTGTCCAAACGTTGATGTCCGGACATGTGTCCAAACATTGAAGTTCGGACTAGTTCCAATAAAAATATACGTGGTGGTGTGCGAACATGTGTCCGAACATCAACATTCGGACACAAGTCGAACATAAATCAAAAGAGAAGTCGAGGTAGTGTCCAAACTTGTGTCCGAACATCAATGTTCGGACACAAGTCGAACTGAAATCAGAAGAACATAGAAGGGATGTCGAAACTTATGTCCGGACATACAAGTTCGGACACATGCCGAGACTTGTAAGCCAGACTCGTCCTCGAACCCTGTCCGAACTTACATGTTCGGACAGAAGTTCAGACACTAGTTAGAACTCGAAAATCAGAAGGCATAATAGGGTCTGTCCGAACATTAATGTTCGGACAGACGTTCGGACAAGGCGCAATCAGAGAAATTCAGAACAGTAAAACATACGAAAGTTGCACCAAAACCAATTTGACAATGCAAAATCAGCACCTAAAGCTAATAACTGTGGGGGGTTTAAACGGGTTCAAACAACGCAAAACAGAAGCAGAATCATTCACAACCAAATCAATTCAGAAAAATAGATGATTGAAACTCCCCATAGCCGAACATACTTATCGAATCCATCAGCCACCTACCTCGTTAATTAGTAGAAGTCGACTTGAAATCCAAAGGAGAATCAGCCAGCGAAACACATACCACTAGCAACAATCACTGAACATACCAATAATGCAAAGAATTCCAAAAATCAGAAAGGAACCAAAACCCAAGCTAGAAACTGCAGACGACACAAACTACTAATCCAAACCTGAATTCGACAATGAAGATACTACGAAAGGGAATCCGACCATAACAGCGCAGAAGATTACTGATTCTGACAGAAGATTGTAGAGAAGGGAACCCAAATTAGAAATACAGAAACCCTCAAAAATCAAAAACTCAGAACGACGAATTCCACGAATCCAAACCTGACTATGACGAGGGAGACGCAACGAAGAAGAATCCACAGCACAGACAGTCAATTGGAAGACTCTAGCAATTAGCAAGGCTCACAAAATTGAGGAAAAAAAGAACGCTCTGAAGAACGCAAGAGAGAAGAGAGAGCGCTTCGATGAAAACTGATAGTTGAGGAATGACTGATCGTGAATTGAAAGTAGGGAATAATTTACTGATTTAAATCACTTACCAGTAATTAGGAGGAGAAGGGAAAAAGACCAACTCGCCCTTCTCTTTATTATAAAGGACTTCCGTGCCCTGAATCCAAATAACACTAGCTTAAGTCACCACATAACAAAATCAAATTCTACAACAAAACTTTAGGTTATAACATCACCTCCCCCTTAAAATAATTTTGTCCTCGAAATTGACGGTACCTTACTGATCAAAGAGGGTGGGAAATTTAAACCACACCTCACTCTCCAGCTCCCAAGTCGCCTTCTTCTCTAACTGACCCGACCACAGAACCTTGACAAAAGGCAAGGTCTTACTTCAAAGATTACGAACATCACGAGCCAGAATCTTAGAAGGAGCTGCCTCATAAGTGAAATCCTCTCTCAGCTGAAGCGGACCGAACTCTATCACATGGAATGGGTCCGGAATGTACTTCCTCAACATAGACACGTGGAAGACACTATGTACTCCTGCCAATGCCGGCGGCAATGCCAAGCAATAGGCAACCGGTCCAATCCTCTCCAGAACTTCAAATGGACCAACAAAACGAGGGCTTAGCTTGCCTCTCTTCCCAAACCTCACTACTCCTCTGACTGGGGACACCTTTAGGAAAACGTGATCCCTAACCTGAAACTCTAGTGGACGTCTCATCTGATTGGCATAGCTCTTCTGATGACTCTAAGCCACTAATAGACACTCTCTGATAGTTGAATCTTGCCCACGACACCCTGAACCAAGTCTGGACCAACCACAGCTCTCTCCTTCAGATCATCCCAATAGATGGGTGATTTTCATCTCCTACCATATAGGGCCTTGAACAGGGTCATCCCGATACTAGACTGAAAACTGTTAATGTAGGCGAATTCGATTAATGCTACATGCTGGTCCCAACTGCCCCCGAAGTCAAGCACACACGCTCTGAGCATGTCATCAACGACCTGATTAGTCCTCTCCAACTGGCCATCTGACTGTGGATGATAGGCTGAACTGAAGGATAGCTTCGTCCCCAAGGCCTGGTGCAAACTTTTCTTGTAACACCCCAACCGTAAATTCCATACTTAACGATTAAATTGTAGCGGAAAGACATTACAATTACACTAACAAAAGGGGGCAGTGTTACACGCCGTTAGCCACCCACGTGGCTAACAAGGCTGTTACTTACAAGCGTATCGGTCTGATATACAAGATTTTCGAGCATAGTTTAAACATTCCAACATACTTCCAAAAATCACAATATACCGAGTGTTAATGTACAAAAATCACCGTTCTAATTCTAACCCCACCAAAAATATAACCTCGAGTGTACAACACAACTCGGGTTCACTATCCAAAAATAACAAAAGTATTTCTTGTACTCCATGCTAGATCGAGTCCGCTTCTTCGATCATTCTCCTGAAATAAAATATGGTGCCCCAAAGGGGCTCAGCAACCCTTGGCTGGTATTATTAACGTGCAGCCCGTCGGCTACCGGGATACACACAACTACTTCTCAGAATAAGCATGGGGTTTATTTTAATAAACAACATGCATAAATATAACAACATTCATTGCATAACAACATACATACAACATAAACAGGAATGAATCGCTTGAAGAAACAAACCAAATAAATATTAGCCAAATTTGGTGAGCCTAGAGAATGATTTCATTCTCATGTTAAGCTCGTTACATAACATGTTACCGTCCGGTTTGTTGAACGTTTAACTTACCCCCAAGATGTGTTGAATATAGTGATCCAAACACACCGTACACAAATTCCCCTAGCCCCGAACTAAAGTCAAGGTAGGAGAGTCATTTATTAGACTCGTAGGAGATTGTAATCCAAGAAGGAAAACAACCAAAACATGGAGAGAGCCGAATCCGATCCAGATATCGAACACCGTACATACACGCATGACCGGACACCCGGATTCCTCACCCCCGGTTATACACTTGTTAGAAGTTCCATTTATGGAACTTAACATATCATTTTAAACTGTAAGTGTTCAAGCCCAGTTAGGCACACAAGGGAGGTAAGATACATTCAAACAACACAATTCGCATTTAACACACGGATAGCCGTAGTTAGAATGTTCCGTAAGTTGGAACGTTAAAACCGAATACCGTCTCTTACGTGATCCTAATGTTGGTTAACTAATGGGGTTAGCACATACTTGAGGTTAGACGGTATCGTAACATACGCGCCACATAAAACAATAACTGTAAACTCGTTTCATGCTTTAATCTTACATGGTCATAAACATCAAGAAAAACAAACAACATACAATCCGGTGTAAACCGGTAGCAAACAGACTACAAGAAAACCATACCTCGGTCCTTACTGCGTTCGTTGACCACCGAATGACGCTCCTATACATAATTAATCACGTTGGTTAATTACCGTACTTATCCTTCGATTAACTAATTACTTCACATTATTAACTTGTTTATTTCACACTTAACTTTAACTTTTCACCCTCCTAATTGTCATTATAATTCACCAAACATGTCTTAAACATTCTTATAACATCAATACCAAACAATCCTCATCACCCCATGTCATTTTCTAACCTTAAACATGATTTTTAATATGGTCGGGACTTCCTCCTTACCCTAGCTAGGTCCCGGACCATCTCATAACAATACTCTCGGGTGAATTTTGGCATTGGTCCGGGACTTTGTACCGATCCCAAGTCCCGGACCAAGGTGACTGAGAACTCTCGGGGGTGTTCAATGGGGTGGTCCGGGAGTTTACACTTAACTTAAGTCCCGGATCAGTAGAACTGGGCACTCTCGGCGGTTTTTTTGGTATGGTCCGGGACTTCACCCTGGACTTAAGTCCCGGACCATGCTACAGATTTTTGCAAACTAGTCAGTTTCAATTGTTAATTCAGATTCTCTCTTTGCTCATTGTTTCCCCAAACTTCTCACATGTATTTAGGCACATTTTAACACTAATATAACACCTTAAACTTGTCTAATTCCTTACCTAAACTTGCTACTCAATTCTTGATTAAATTCAACAATTTCCCACTCCTTTCCTTGAACTTGTTCCTAGTTTTCCTAGGCTATAAGTTGTAGATTTTTCTCCCAAGTTTCACTCATTCACTTGATCACAACTAATGCACTACTACAATGCAACTTACATCCTTTTCACTTCAAGTTTAAACCAACTACACACTCACTTCAAATCTAGTCTTAAGGTGGGTATTTTACCAAATTAATCTCTACACTCACCTAGTTGTTCCCTTGGTCATTTCTACCCAAATTTTGCCATGGTTTCCCCACAATTCTAACCTACTCACAAGCATTATTCATCTCATCTTCATCAATTCAAAAACCACATACTTACCAACCACTAACAAAACACTATTTTCAACACATTTACAATAACAATCATCAAGATGCATTAACCTTAAATATCTTGGCTCTTAGGCCCTTAAATAACATAAATTAAACACTGAATTTCCCACATATAAAGCCATCACCTGCATTAACACAATACACACACAAGCACTCTTTTTTTTTGCACTAACACAAACACAATTTCTAAAACATTAAACTGCACTAAGGTATGTTGTTTACCTCAAGTTTTTCAAGAGTTTTTCTTTCTCCTTCCTTCTTATTCAACAGCCGGTTTCAATGGGGTTATGATGCTAGACTAATGACCATGCCAAATGAAATAATAATGAGTATCAAGAGGTAAATAAAGCTCTTGTAATAACCCTAAAACAAGAGGGTGTTTGGGTGTTGAAATGAAGAGGATTTACCTTGTAACTTCCAAGGGGATATTAGGCAATCAAAGATAGATATTCTCCAGCACTTTCTTGGATACAAACAAGCTAGGATGAAGAGGAAATATGGTTCAAAATTTGGGCAGAACCGGTCACAAGAAAAACAAGGAACAAGAGAGTTTTGGAGTATTTCTTACCATAGAACATACAAGGGGTTGTCTAGCTTCATGAATGAGTGGTTTTTCCTTCAAAATGTGCTACAACCATGGAGTTCAAAATCATCATTTGGGGGTTTTGAAGGGTAGAAACTAATCTCCAAGGCAAGGTGAGTATTGTGGTGTATTTATTTTCCAGTTTTGAGGTTGTTTGATGCTTGAACAAGAAAGGAAAAGATGGAGTTGGGAGAGGGCTAGCAAATTGCCATTAGGGGAAAAATAGAACAGAGGGAGTGTGCTGGTGGGGAAGAAAATCGTAAGAAGAAAGGAATAGAGGAAAGAGAAATGTGAGAGAGGTAATGTGTACTTTTGCTTTTTAACTTTTGTCATTTTCTCACTAAAGTAACATAAATATAAGCAAGAGAGGGGGGGGGGGGGGAAAGGTATGGGTCTGTAGACAAGGGGGGAAATCAGATTTATTTTACAAATTATAGAGGATGGCACAATGGTCATTTAGCAAATAACACCCATAAAACCCGAACTGTTACTATTCACTAATCCGGGACCGTTTTTCGGATTTTTCTCGTTTTATTAATTCTAATGGTTCTAGACCTTAACTAATGTTTAATTGTAGTTATATGATTGATTATAAATTTTTACAAATCTCGAAAAACACGCTTTAAGGCTTCGTTTGTGTTTTTAATCCACTATACGGATCCGTTTCCTTCGGGAATTATTCCCACATGTTCTTAGTGACTAACTAAGTCCTAGGAATCCATTTAGGACCCTATTTAAGGTTATATACCTACTATAATTACATAACACACATTTTTACGTTTTGTGACTTTTACTCGTTTTCTTTTTATTTTTGGTTTTTATTTCTTCACCAATGATCTTAAGGACTTAATTAGCCTTAGAATATCCTAATTACATATTTTATTAACACATTTAAATCTGGTATATTTCAATCTACCCCCCTTAAAAGAACTTTGCCCTCAAAGTTCCACAATTCCCACATATCATTTAATTAGAATACGGGGATTACTTTTGCAACATAGAACTTCCATATCAAAATATACTTGACATAACAACCTTCAGGCTCAAAGGTCTGTGTAACATAACAACCTTCATACTCGAGGTCTGGATAATGTATTTCAA
The DNA here is from genome assembly GCA_023374045.1 of Limonium bicolor. Taxonomy (NCBI): domain Eukaryota; kingdom Viridiplantae; phylum Streptophyta; class Magnoliopsida; order Caryophyllales; family Plumbaginaceae; genus Limonium; species Limonium bicolor. The sequence continues at coordinate 291,628,922 of CM041782.1, forward strand.
ATACATACCGTACATACTTAAAGCGAAACGGCTCTACCCCCTTAAATAGGGGTACGCCCCGTACCCTATACATACGAAGACTACTGAGTAAATAATGACGGGTACTTCACCCTCATATCGTCTTCCAGCTCCCAAGTGGCCTCCTCGACCTCTTGTTTAGACTAGAGGACCTTCACCAGTCGAACAGACTTATGGCGAGTGTCTCGAGTCTTAGTGTCCAGAATTCGTACGGGAGTCTCCACTGATCGTATGGTCGACTCTAGTGTTAGCCTCTCGGGCTGAAGTACATGAGACGGATGGGGCAAATACTTCTTCAACTGCGATACATGGAATACATCATGCACCTTGCCCAGCTCAGCAGGCAGATCTAGCCTGTAAGCAACCGGGCCTATCCGCTCCGTCACAACATATGGCCCCACATATTTCGGGCTCAACTTGCCCTTCTGGCCAAAACGAAATACACCCTTCATAGGTGAAACTCGAAGAAATACCTGGTCGCCTACAGCGAACTCCAGGTCCCGTCGGCGCACATCGGCATACAATTTCTGCCTATCTTGAGCTGCCTTCATGTTTGCTCGAATCTGATGTACTTCAGCTTGTACTTGTTCCAGATACTCTGGTCCTAAAATGACCACCTCACTCGACTCATCCCAGCATAAAGGTGTGCGGCATGGTCTACCGTACAATGCCTGGAAAGGAGACATCTTGATCGATGCATGGTAAATGTTGTTGTAACTAAACTCGATCAAGTGTAACTTATCAATCCAGCTAGTCTGAAAGTCTAGTGCAAACACGCGTAACATATCCTCAAGCGTCTAGATGGTGCGCTCACTCTGACCATCTATCTGAGGGTGGAACGCTGTACTCTACTTCAGCTCGGTACCAAGCGCTTCCCGTGTAGATCTCCAGTACCTCGAGAGGAATCTGGTATCCCTATTAGACACGATAGTCTTCGGAACCCCATGATGCCGTATTATCTCTCGGTCGAATAGCTCTGCTAGCTTCGCCACTTTCCAAGTGTCCTTCATCGGAATGAATCGGCCACCTTGGTCAGTCGGTCAACAACAACCCATATCATGTTCAGACCTCCCCGAGTAGGCGGAAGCCCTACAGTGAAGTCCATAGAAATATCGTGGAACTTCCACTCTGGCACTGGCATCGGCTGTACCTAGGGGTGACAATTTTTACCCAACCCGATAACCCGACCCATACCCAACTTGAAAATAGCGGGTTTGGGTCACGATTATTGACCCATTTAATTATTGGGTCGGGTATGGGTTACCTATTAAATTTGTGGGTTGGGTATGGGTTTAAAGTCCTAACCCGTAGTCAACCCGACCCGTTTATTTTATTTTATTAAAAATAATAATAAATAAATAATTAGATAAAATATAAATATTTTACTAAGTAAGTGCTAACCTACTATTAGTATAATACAGATTATGTAGTATCTTTTTGATGAGAGGTTATTTATTTGATAATACTACTTTGTTGTATTTCTTTATAAAGCAAAAACAAGAGTATTCGTTATGTGGATTGTCAAAAGACAGTGTGCTGCTCTCTCCTCCACAGCTCCCACTGTGGTCCTATCTCTTCTGTACTCTGGAGATTTTTGTCTATGTTTTGATTCTATATTCTGAAGAAGAAAATACAGCTATATTTGGCCCAGGCGCGTACACATCACCTTCTTCTGTTAAGTGCCACTGAGCACGACATGTATGTGGAAAAAGAAAAAAGACGAAGGATAATGAAAAGTCTCGAATATCTACCATATTGAATGTATGATTTCATTCATTTGTAACTCCGTTTGAGCAATCATATAAAAAATTTAATTCCAGGTCTTTTAAATTTTGCATAGCCTAATTATGTTGGGTTAAACGGGTCGGGTATGGGTTTAATCATTTTATATGGGTTGGGTATGGGTTGATAATTTGTAACCCGAATATCATTGGGTCGGGTATGGGTCAATACAATTTTAATCGGGTCGGGTATGGGTGAGCTTCAACCCGACCCATTAACCTGAATTACCACCCCTAGCTGTACCATACCTTCAGGCCGTCGGTGCTCAAACTTGACCTTCTAGCAAGTGAGACACCTAACAACATAATCAGTCATATCTTTCTTCATTCCGGTCCACCAGAAATATCTCTTCATACTCTTGTACATCTTTGAAGCTCAGGGGTGAATAGAAGTAGAAGAACAGTATGATTCACTCAGTATGCGCTCCTTCAGCTCAGCGCTACTTTGTGGAATACAGAGTCGGCCATTCTGGCTAATCAGGTCATCATCGTGAAGACGGAAATCATACTTCTGATTCTCGAATGTGCCGTCGATAAGCTTCTGTCTAATCTCTAGCATGTACTGATCGGACATCTGAGCACTCTGCACCTCATCAACCAAGCTAGAGTGAGAGATTAGCGAATGGAGAGAGTGTGCTCGGCGACTCAATGTATCAGCTACCACATTTGTTTTCCCTTCTTTGTGCTGAAGGTTAATGTCGTAGTCATTAAGAAATTCAACCCACCTTCTTTGCCTCATGTTCAACTCCTTCTGAGTGAACAGATATTTTAAACTCTTGTGATCCAAATAAATTGTCACATTCACCCCATACAAATGATGTTGCCATATCTTCAAGGCGAAGACGATGGCACCCAATTCTAGATCGTGTGCAGGGTAGTTTTCTTCATGCCTTTTCAACTGTCGGGAGGCATAAGCAACGACCTTCCGGCGTTGCATCAATACACACCCCATACCTTTACCTGATGCATCGCAATATACCTCAAAATCGTGTGTACAATCTGGTATAGTCAACACTGGTGCAGAAGTCAGAGCGTCTTTGAGGCTCTGAAAGGAACGCTCACAGTCGTCTGTCCACTCGAAGGGTGCATCCTTCTTCATCAAGGACGTCATCGGCTTCGAGACACTGGAGAAATTCTTCACAAACCTCTTATAATACCCTACCAGACCGAGGAAGCTCCGGATGTCGGTAACCGTCTTCGGCCTAGGCCAGGTGCACACAACATCAATCTTGGCCGGATCCACAGTGATCCCGGCCTCAGAAATAACATGACCAAGAAAAGAGACTTGGTCAAGCCAAAACTCACACTTAGAGAACTTCACGTATAGCTGGTTCTCTCTCAACGTCTGCAATACACTGCTCAAGTGATTCTCATGGTCAACCTTGAACTTAGAATAAACGAGAATATCGTCGATGAAGACCACCACTGACTTGTCCAACTGATCTCGGAACAAGCGATTCATCAAATCCATAAACTTGGCCGGTGCATTAGATAGACCAAATGGCATGACCGTGAATTCATAATGACCATATCTGGTTCGGAATGCGGTCTTCTCAATATCACCCTCTCGAATAGCAATCTGATGGTAACCCGATCGCAAGTCAATCTTGAAGAACATAGATGCTCCCTTCAACTGATCAAATAAATCATCGATACGCGGTAATGGGTAACGGTTCTTCACCGTAACGGCATTCAGCTCTCTATAAATCGATGCAGAGGTGGAGACTACCGTCCTTCTTCTTCACAAAGAGGACCGGTGCTCCCCATGGTGAAACGCTCGGGCGTATAAATCCCTTGTCGAGTAGGTCTCGCAGCTGTTCTTTGAGCTCTGTCATCTCAGCTGAAGCCATACGGTAGGGCGCCTTCACTATCGGTCCAGTGCCCGGAACCAAATCAATCTCAAACTTAACTGCCCGTGCTGGTGGCATGTCTGGGAGCTCCTTTGAAAAGACGTCAGGAAACTACGACACGACTGACACATTTGGGCTAAACTCTGGGTCTCTCTCTATGTCCTGGATATAGCAGAGCTATACATCATTCTTTCTTCTGATTTCACGATACATGGCCATGGCGGAGTTGATCTGTGTCGAAGGCTCCTTGGGCCTCTGGCGGTATGAAATGGTAACCCCAGTCGGGCTCCGAAGAAGTAGACGGTGCTCGGCACATATGATTCGGCCTTTGTGCCGCTCCAACCAGTTCATCCCCACAATCACATCAAATCCATGATAAGTGTCCAAATGAGCATGATTTATGGTTGTATTTCATATGTTATATTAGCAATTTTCTTGTTCATTTCTCCACTTTAGTTAGTTTTCCTCTAGTTTTATGTTTTATTGGTTATCTTATAGATTTACTGGCTAAACATGAGTAAAACCAATCTAGGAGCAAAATAGACGAAAAGACGAACGCATAGGCGAAAACAGATCAAAAAACGGAGCTCAAGCGAAGAATCTGGAGCCTGTCGAAGTTTGCAGGACAAGACGAGACGAAAATACACATGTCCGGGTCAGCAGACCCGGACGCAAATCTGGACAGGAAGCAAAATACAAGTCTGTACCACGGACGCAACCCCGGACGCCAACTAAATGTGTCCTTATACGGACGCAAACACGGACAAGAATTAAATGTGTCCGAATACGAACAGAAACTCAGACACGTACAAATTCTCGCCAGGACATCTGTGTCCGTACCGCGGACACAAAATCGGACGTGACACGTCCGGATGAGCCATATCTGGACACAAATCCGGACACGTGTAAAATGTTGCGCCGAATCCAGAAATCACGCGACTGAAATTTGGCACCGTCTTCTCTGTTTTTTCAACAATTGCAGCGCCCACAATGTTATCTATCTACCACATCAGTCGTATTAGGCGCCGTCTCCCTTATTTTCTTCACCCACCAGCCTACTATAAGCCTTGTCCTCTTCCCCCTCTTTACTCCTATATAAACCCACCTCTCCTGCTTCTATTTTCATCAGTCGATCAGCACAATAGCACCACACATCACAATTCCATTCACCATCCTTCATTTCTCCACCCACGTACCACTTCTTCATTTTATTTTTATTTTCCATTCCACCACACCACCAGCGTTAATAAAAATAGAAGAGAAGCAGGAGCAGGAGCAAGTAGCAGACCCGTTTCCTCCAGCAGTCTCCAAATAATGGCTAATTCTATCTCTGGTATCTTTTTATTTCTGTTAATGTCTGAGTAAATTTTATTTGTATCCTAGGATGGGGTTTGACCCTAATATTGCTTAAATAAATATTTATTACCTGTCTCATTTATTATACTTGTTTTTATTCCTTTCAATAAATATTGTTAAATGCTTTACGCGACAAACTACTGCATTTTTATGGTAACTATCAACATATGGTTTTGAGAGAGACATTAGTACCACGAAGGAATAAACCTTAGTTTTTACACTCCGGGCAGAGCAGGAAAATACTGAGGCTATTATTAAAAGAGTTCGTAACTTACCCTTATTAACTCTAATAGACAATAAATAATGAGACATGGTTATAAATTTGTTTAAGTAATTTAGGCAATTCCCTCGCTATCCTAGGATACCTTTTTCCATTCATATCAATTAATTCACCTTATTTCACTGTGTTTATTATTTTTGCACTGATCCTAAACAATCAAGCTTGCCTTCGGCTAAACCCCTATTTGCTGTTTTTATTAAATACCGAGACTAGGATAATTGAACCAATTTCTCCGTGGATACGATACTTGTTGTACTACATCGACTAGGTGCACTTGCCTTTTCTTTGCCCATAAGTATATATATTTTCACTATGTATTTTTGGCCAACAAGTTTATGGCGCCGTTGCCATCAATTTCCCTAGTTTTTAGTACTTTAATTTTTTATCTAATTTAGTTATTCACCTATTTAAATATTTCTGCTTTTATTTATCCATTTACTGTTAATTTCACAAATCCTCACAAATCAAATTTCTTCTGTGCATGCCAAACACTCGAACCCGAGGTTCTCCACCTATCAGTGAGAGACCCGAACCCGAGCGCACTTTATTCAACACAAGAAGAAATCAGAGAAATCAAGACATGGCCAATAACCAAGTCATAGATGAGATGGATCACGAAAATCAACTACAACTCTCCCTCTCTGATTACCACCAACCAGACACTGAAGGAAGAGCTTCAGCCATAATTCTACCAGAATTGACACCGGCACAAGCGGCACAATGGACTTTCAAGACCCACTTCATCACAGCAGTCCGTGATTTGGGAAAATTTAGTGGTTCAAACCCAGACAATGCTCCTTGTCACCTAAGCTCGTTCCTCGACTTCTGCAATTCATTTGGAAAAACAGGTACCATCAATGAAAGAATTAGATTACAACTGTTTCCTCATTCATTGTCCAAAATAGCATCAAAATGGTATAGAAGCCTCCCTTCAAGCTCAATCCGAACATGGGCACAAATGGCCAAGAAATTTCTTGCCAAATATTACCCCACAAGCAGAACAAGACAACTCATCGGAGAGATCAACACCTTCACTCAAGAACCAGGGGAGACTTTGTATGATGCGTGGGACAGATTCGAAGAGATGTTGATGAATTGCTCCCACCATGGGTTAGATGACCAGTCCCTTTGCCTATCCTTCTTCAACGGGTTGGATGACTCCAACAAACTCTTGGTAAACTCTTCAGCTGGAGGTAGTTTTATGACCAAGTCTCCTCAAGAAGGAATGGAACTTCTTGAAATCATGACTAGCAACACATGACAATGGTCAAGAAACAAGGTAGAGCTCCGATAGCAGCAGGTCTACTCCATAGAGCCCACCGATCATCTCTCAGCACAATTGTCATCTCTCGCAAAAATGGTCAAAAAGATTGCAATAGCTCAAAAAGAAACCACCAAATCAATAGCATCTTCATCTTCCACTTCAGAAGGATGTGCTATCTGCGCAGGTCCTCACGATACCCATCTATGCGAAGGAAGAAACAACATCCAACAACAAGAAGACATCAATTACATTGGTAACCACCCCAATTATAACTACAACAACAACAACGCCCCGTGGAGAAATCATCCAAATTTCTCATGGAGAAACAATGATCAAACCCAAGGAGGGGGTAATACTTCCAACTCAACACAAGGTTATAGACCCCAACCAAATGCAAATATGGGTTATAGAGCACAAGGTGCCCCTCCAGGTATTCACCAACAACAACTGTTCTCATCCCCCGTTGATCCAAATGCGGAACTCAAAGAGATGATGAAGGGATTCATGTCTATGACTCAAAGCCAGCTCTATGCGCATGAAGATTTCAACCAAAAAATCGAAGGTCAATTCAATCAAATCACAGAACAACTTGCTCAAAGACCGTCAGGGATTTTCCCAAGCGAACTGAAGCCAAATCCCAAAGAGCAAGCCAAATGCATCTTTGTGAAGGAACACAAGGAAGAAAAGATGGAGGTGGCCAAAACAGTTGAGGTTCCAGAACTTCACCCTTCCCGTCAAGAGTGGGTAAAAGCAATCGAAACATCCAAAGGAAATATAGCTGAACTGGAAACCTCCGCCACAATCTATAAAAATCGCATTCGGTCCGAGAAGACCTACCTTAAGGAGTTGGTGGCCAGCTATGAAAATGAAAAGCTCGATTTAGAAGATGAAGAGGTTAAGGCGATAACCTTGAGAAGCGGTAGAAAAACCAACGAGATTCACATCCCACAAAGGTCAGAGGAATCCCAAGAGGATAATGAAGAAAGAGTTGAGACTCCAATAGAAAAGACATCTCCCAGTATTCTCACTATTCCACCAGCTCCAAAACCTTCTCCACAAGAACCGCCTCTACCATTTCCCAACCGACTCCAAAAGCAGAAATTGGATACTGAATATGGTAAGTTTCTGGCAGTGCTTAAACCATTTAATGTTAACATACCATTTGTAGACCTCATTGCCAAAATGCCAAACTACGCAAAATTTCTCAAGCACCTTATCTCCAATAAAACAAAATTGGTCGAAGTCGGTACCGTACCACTCAATGAAGCTTGCTCAGCTATTCTGAAACAACCACTACCTTCAAAATGCAATGATCCAGGCAGCTTCACCATTCCAGTCACAATTGGTAGCACCTCCTTTCCATACTCCCTATGCGATCTGGGTGCCTCCATAAATTTGATGCCCCTCTCCACTTTCAAAAAGCTAGGAATTGGAGAAATGAAGAAGACCAAGATGACCCTTCAACTAGCGGATGGTTCGGTAGCTTACCCAAGCGGAGTGGTGGAGGATGTTATCATTAAAGTGGAACACTTATACTTCCCATGCGATTTTTTTATTTTGGACATCGAAGAAAATTCCACTACACCTCTCATCCTTGGACAACCTTTCCTTGCCACAGCCGATGTGCACATTTGGGTGGCCCATGGGACAATCACCCTTCAAGCTTATAATGAAAAGCTGGAGTTTGCAACAGGAAGGTCTCCAGACAACAAATCCAAGGATCTCAAGCTTGTAAGGGACACACAATCACCATCTTTCCCACTTCTTTTTGTCACCCTTCCCGACGGAATGTCCATTACAGAGGCACCACCACCAATCCCTGATGAAAAGCGGGACAAGAAAAGTAAACATGCGTCCAGGTGGACACTCCAAAATGCCTTCGAGTCATGCTTTGGATCTCCTCCTTATAACCACCCCCGGATTTGATCTAACTCTTACTACGGTCTAGCCACAAACCTTAAAAAGAAGGACAGCTTTTTCGGGAGGCAACCTGAATTTTCTATCACTATTTTGCTTTCTATTACAGTCTATTTCCCTATATTTCAACATTTTTATCTTTTATTTACAAAAAAATAATACTCATTTATTCCACTATTAGCCCCGGTATTTTTTTAGCTGCCTTTAGTATCTTACGCAGGTGCTACTTCGTGTCCACACCACTACCGAGCTCCGCTAGTCTGAGGTTAAACATTGAGTATGAGGGAAGTTCTCCCACTATCTATCATTTTCCAGTACATCTATTTTATTTAGTTTTTTCTTTATCTGTTTATGTTCCTTTTAAATAAATATAGTGAGTTTTAGTTTCACTTAAGTTCTTCTGGCTGTATAGAATATTCTTTCCTAGAACATATTACGTCATTCTACAGCTGAACTCAAGTGCGGGGGAGCTCTGTTTAACACTCTGCGAACTCTGGGGAGTACACTCTCTTTGCTTTGCACTTCAAATTTTTACATACTCCCTACTGTTTTGCATTGTGTGAGGTACTCTGGTAGATTGCATGCCCTCGTTAATTTAATTCTTCCTACACAATGAGGACATTGCTCCAGTCTAAGTGTGGGGGAGGACTCACTTCTCTGTCACTCGTCTTAAGTCTCTCTTGATTGACACATTGCTTAAAATGCTTAATCTCTCTGCTTATCTTGCGTTTGTTCAAATTCAAAATCATGGACCCTTTTGATATGGGTTGTTCTCTTTAAAAACAAATACTATTATGAATTGTGGGATAAATGGTACAAAATTTTTCATTTTGATTACTTTTGAGGAGCATTTTTATGCGGTGTGACCAAATGATCTGAAATGGTTGGATTTTTATTGCTTAGGGGTTCCTTCTGTCTTCTTTCTTAGGATTGCTAAGGGGTGCTTCTCTGTCAAAAAAATATATAAACAAGGGACTTGCGAGATGCCATTGGTAACCAATAAATGAGAGTTGAGTGTTCTTAAATACAAAGGCTTGATGCCTAAATATTATTTCCTCATCTCTAATGCAAAAGTTAAACAAATGCATAATTCTATTTTTCCTTTTGTTTTCTCCTCAATGCCCATTCTTGAGAGAAGTTGGCCATGGTAAAAGTTCTCAAAGTTAACTAATCTTCAAAGCAATGAAGCACTCTGGATCATACCCTGAAACTCTATATTTTATTTTTACCCTGAGCACACCTATGCCACCAGTAGGTGATGGTTCACACTCCTCAAAAAGTTTAAATCGCGTATTGTTCACCTCCTTATCCTACCTTTCATAATATTATTTGTTAGTATTGAGCATTCCCTACTTGCTTGGGTACATGGTTTTGCTTGAGGACAAGCAAAAAGGTAAGTGTGGGGGTGTGATAAGTTTCCAAATGAGCATGATTTATGGTTGTATTTCATATGTTATATTAGCACTTTTCTTGCTCATTTCTCCACTTTAGTTAGTTTCCCTCTAGTTTTATGTTTTATTGGTTATCTTAGAGATTTATTGGCTAAATATGAGGAAAACCAAGCTAGGAGAAAAATAGACAAAGAGACGAACGCATAGGCGCAAACGGATCTAAAAACGGAGCTCAAACGAAGAATCTGGAGCCTGTCAAAGTTTGCAGGACAAGACGAGACGAAAATACACTTGTCTGGGTCAGTAGACCCAGACGCAAATCCGGACAGGGAGCAAAATACAAGCGTCCGTACCACGGACTCAACCACGGACACAACATACAAGCGTCCGTACCACAGACACAACCCCGCACGCCAACTAAATGTGTCCTTATACGGACGCAAACACGAACAAGAATTATAAATGTGTCCGTATACGGACAGAAACTCGGACACGTACAAATTCTCGCCAGGACATCTGTGTCCGTACCGCGTACACAAACTCGGACGTGACACGTCCGGATGAGCCATATCCGGACACAAATCCGGACACGTGTAAAATGCTGCGCCGAATCCAGAAATCACGCGATTGAAATTTGGCACCGTCTTCTCTGTTTTTTCCACAATTGCAGCGCCCACAATGTTAACTATCTACCACATCAGTCGTATTAGGCGCCGTCTCCCTTATTTTCTTCACCCACCAGCCTACTTTAAGCCTTGTCCTCTTCCCCCTCTCTACTCCTATATAAACCCACCTCTCCTGCTTCTATTTTCATCAGTCGATCACCACAATAGCACCACACATCACAATTCCATTCATCATCCTTCATTTCTCCACCCACGTACCACTTCTTCATTTTATTTTTATTTTCCATTCCACCACACCACCAGCGTTAATAAAAATAGAAGAGAAGCAGGAGCAGGAGCAGGAGCAGGAGCAGGAGCAAGTAGCAGACCCATTTCCTCCAGCAGTCTCCAAATAATGGCTAATTTTATCTCTGCTATCTTTTTATTTCTGTTAATGTCTGAGTAAATTTTATTTGTATCCTAGGATGGGGTTTGACCCTAATATTGCATAAATAAATATTTATTACCTGTCTCATTTATTATACTTGTTTTTATTCTTTTCAATAAATATTGTTAAATGCTTTACGCGACAAACTACTGCATTTTTATGGTAACTATCAACAAAGGGTTTTGAGATAGACATTAGTACCACGAAGGAATAAACCTTAGTTTTTACACTCCGGGCTGAGCAGGAAAATACTGAGGCTATTATTAAAAGAGTTCGTAACTTACCCTTATTAACTCTAATAGACAATAAATAATGAGACATGGTTATAAATTTGTTTAAGTAATTTAGGCAATTCCCCCGCTATCCTAGGATACCTTTTTCCATCCATATCAATTAATTCACCTTATTTTACTGTGTTTATTATTTTTGCACTGATCATAAACAATCAAGCTTGCCTCCGGCTAAACCCCCAATTTGCTGTTTTTATTAAATACCGAGACTAGGATAATTGAACCAATTTCTCTGTGGATACGACACATGTTGTACTAAGTATATATATTTTCACTATGTATTTTTTGGCCAACAATCCGAGCCCCTCGAACTCTATCATGTCGATCGGGAACTCTTCATTCTTAATTCGAACGGTGGCATCTCGGTAATAACGGGTACATCTGATCCGCTTAACGCCATGAGTTGTATTACATTTGTCAACATTGCTTAACGCATAACATACTTAATGTATCACATGCTTAACATACAACGGACTTCATAGGTCACATGATTATACATGGCTTCAAAATTGCCTAAAGGTTAAGTTCAAGCGTCCAGGTCTCATGTGTGTGGCATTAATTACTGCCGGAGGTGCCGTATTCAGCTTGATCTTTTTGATGCCGTGATACAGCATCCTCGACTGCCCACCCATGACCAATACATCTCCTGACTTCAACACTAACTTCTTTGCGAGGTCAGCACGCTTCTGCTCACCATAAATGAACTCAACGGTATCACCTACGGACCAAGACACCACGGGTACTCCTTTACTAAGAGACTCGGGTGTTTCGTCCTTGTCTTGGTGTAAACCCAGTCGTCCACCCTTTTGGTAGAAGTTCACGATGCATAAATCTGCCTTGATACTCGAATTGGCTCTGATTCAACTTGCTGAGCCATTCCCACGGCATGATTAATGACCGCAAGGAATTCCTCAGGTATACTCGGTATAGTTGCTCCATCTTCAGCCCATGTGTCCTGATATGACTTGGTGTAAGGGTTCCAGTCCTTACCCATGCACATCATCTTCAATTTCATCTTTGATCCGCTCGGGTATTCCGGTGTGTAGAAACCTTCAGGTGCTGCTCCAAGCTCGTTGCATCGTCGGATTATTTGGATTTGTGCTTTGGGTGTCAGGTATCCATTTATTAATATCATTCTTGGCTGGATAACCTAACACTGCTTCATTGGGAATTCGGTGATGCCGATGGTGGTCTCCTCGGGGGTTGGTATGGGAAGGATTGGGTAACATATATTGAAAGCTCCTAAGTTTTAGAATTATCTAACTTAGGTAAGTTGTAGGTCATACTTCAATTCATTGTCCACGTAGTTGTACATTCTAGTTTACTAACACTCATGCATGAAATGCAGCAAACAAGCAATTATTTCTTTCAATCATTTTAAGTAGTACCTAGTCTAGAAGAGGTTCCAGCTGCCTCTGACCGATCAACCACATTAAGGGTGGCCTTGCCACCTCCCGATCCTGATCCCTTCTGGAAGTTTCGCTTCCCCTGATCTGGTGTAGGCTGGTTCGTCGCCTTTGGGCCCTTGGAGGTCACTGCGGCCTTACCCTTACCCTCCCACTTGGGCTTGTAGTTTCTTCTTTTGGGGTTCTGGTAACACTCGAAGTCTCGGTGTCCCGTCTTTTTGCAGTAATAGCACTGCACTTCATTCCCCTTGCAGTCTACCCCGGGGTGGTCTTTGTTGCACTACTTACAGTAATAGTGGTGTCCAGAATCAGAGCCCGCAGTAGCTGTTATCACAACACACTATTAGTACTCACTTCATAAAGTTAATAATACATACTGAATTTGTTCTCAGGAGTAGGTTATTACCCTTCGGTGGGTGAGAGCAGGGGCTTGGCCGCCACAGCATAAGTGAGCTGGAGTGGCTCCTCGGTATTTGAAGTCTGGCCCTGGCCCTTGCCGCTCTGCTGCTAGCCCTTCTGTGGCTGGTGGTAGGGTTTCTTCTTCTTACCTCTACCATACCCTTGAAAATTCTGGCCATCACCCGTAGCCTTGCGCTTATGCGCCTGCTCCTCATCCCTCAGTCGGACGGTAATCTCAACCTTCGCAGCAGCATGATAGCACTCCTGAAATTTGGGGTGTTAGTCATGCCCGCAATTTATACGTACCTTCACTTACAATATAATGTATTTACACACCAACGGTATTTTTAAATACCTGCAAGGTATTGTACTCGGCTGGCCCCATGCCATAGCGTAGGCGGTGGCTGAGTCTGCTGTAGAAACGGTTCACCAGAACCCGGTTTGAGTAACCCAGGTCCGATAAAAGGTGGACAAGGTCGGTGAAGGAGGTGTAGTAGTCGTCATCCGACATCTTGTCTCCCTGCCTCAGGCTATCCAGCTCTAGGCGCTTTGCCTCTTGTACATGCACCAGGTAGTACTTGGCTCGCAGCAACGCCGTGTACTCCTCACATCCAAAATTCGGACCGGCCACCTTCTCGGCCCGCACTAGCTTCCACCAATTCCTAGCTGAGCCCTTCAAGTAAAATGTGGCGAGACGGACCTTGGCATCAGCAGGAACGGCCAAGGTCTCGTAGGCGGGCTCCAGCTCGGAGATGTACGCCTCCAACTTAGTAGGGTCGTCTCCCCTTTGAATGACGGGGGTCACAAATCTGTCAACGCTTTCACCCAGTTGGTTTCGCGTGGCTGTGGTTGTAGTTCCGATTGGTTCTGACCGTCGGGCTGCTGCTGCCCTTGCTACAATGCAGCAACTAACTGAGGAACCATCTGCGCGACGGCGGCCGTGACGGCATCAGCCATAATCTGAGTCGTAGGGTTCTCCCCTGGTTCTCCTCTACCGCGCCCGCAACCTCGTCCGCGCCCACGCCCTGACATCTGAATTTAAATGAACGCACATTAGCACTATGCTTACAAACATATCAGGTCAAATGATTGTAACGCCTTTCAGACGATAAGGTGAATCCACACTTAATTAGTGGTCAAACTTTATATCCTCACATAATAGTTCACTCTTGTAATTATAGTTAAGTTTCCTAACTCGGTATACTCCTAAGCTCGGTAATCAGGCAATCAGAGCGATACTTCGCCCTGATACCACTTTTTGTAACACCCCAACCGTAAATTCCATACTTAATGATTAAATTATGGCGGAAGGACATTACAATTACACTAACAAAAGGGGCGGTGTTACACGCCGTTAGCCACTCACGTGGCTAACAAGGCTGTTACTTACAAGCGTATCGGTCTGATATACAAGATTTCCGAGCATAGTTAAAACATTCCAACATACTTCCAAAAATAACACTATACCGAGTGTTAATGTACAAAAATCACCGTTCTAATTCAACTCCACACCCAAAAATACAACATCGAGTGTACAACACAACTCAGGTTCACTATCCAAAAATAACAAAATAATTCTTTGTACTCCATGCTAGAGCGAGTCCGCTTCTTCGATCATTCTCCTGAAATAAAATATGGTGCCCCAAAGGGGCTCAGCAACCCTTGGCTGGTATAATTAACGTGCAGCCCGTTGGCTACCGGGATACACACAACTACTTCTCAGAATAAGCAAGGGGTTCATTTTAACAAACAACATGCATAAATATAACAACATTCATTGCATAACAACAACATACATACAACATAAAAAGGAACGAATCGCTTGAAGAAACGAACCAAATAAAAGTAAGCCAAATTTGGTGAGCCTAGAGAATGATTTCATTCTCATGTTAAGCTCGTTACATAACATGTTACCGTTCGGTTTGTTGAACGTTTAACTTACCCCCAAGATGTGTTGAATATAGTGATCCAAACACACCGTACACAAATTCCCCCTAGCCCCGAACTAAAGTCAAGGTAGAAGAGTCATTTATTAGACTCGTGGAGATTGTAATCCACGAAGGAAAACTACCAAAACATGGAGTGAGTCGAATTTGATCCAGATATTGACCCCCGTACATACACGCGTGACCGGACACCTGGATTCCTAACCCCCCGGTTATACACTTGTTAGAAGTTCCATTTATGGAACTTAACATATCATTTTAAATTGTAAGTGTTCAAGCCCAGTTAGGCACACAAGGGAGGTAAGATACATTCAAACAACACAATTCGCATTTAACACACGGATAGCCGTAGTTAGAATGTTCCGTAAGTTGGAACGTTAAAACCGAATACTGTCTTTTACGTGATCCTAATGTTGGTTAACTAATGGGGTTAGCACATACTTGAGGTTAGACGGTATCGGAACATACGCGCCACATAAAACAATAACTGTAAACTCGTTTCATGCTTTAATCTTACATGGTCATAAACATCCAGAAAAACAAACAACATACAAGCCGGTGTAAACCGGTAGCAAACAGACTGCAATAAAACCATATCTCGGTCCTTGCTACGTTCGTTGACCACCGAATGCAGCTCCTATACATAATTAATCACGTCGGTTAATTACCGTACTTATCCTTCGATTAACTAATTACTTCACATTATTAACTTGTTTACTTTCACACTTAACTATAACTTTTCACCCTCCTAATTGACATTATAATTCACCAAACATGTCTTAAACAATCTTATAACATCAATACCAAACAATCCCCATCACCCCATGTAATTTCCTAACCTTAAACATGATTTTTAATATGGTCGGGACTTCCTCCTTACCCTAGGTCCGGACCATCTCATAACAATACTCTGGGTGAATTTTGGCATTGGTCCGGGACTTTGTACCGATCCCAAGTCCCAAACCAAGGTGACTGAGAACTCTCGAGGGTGTTCAATGGGGTAGTGCGGGAGTTTACACTTAACTTAAGTCCCGGACCAGTAGAACTGGGCACTCTCGGCGATTTTTTTGGTATGGTCCGGGACTTCACCCTGGACTTAAGTCCCGGACCATGCTACAGATACTGCAAACTTGATAGTTTCAATTGTTAATTCAGCTCCT
Organism: Limonium bicolor; assembly: GCA_023374045.1. Classification (NCBI taxonomy): domain Eukaryota; kingdom Viridiplantae; phylum Streptophyta; class Magnoliopsida; order Caryophyllales; family Plumbaginaceae; genus Limonium; species Limonium bicolor. The sequence continues at coordinate 291,645,033 of CM041782.1, forward strand.
CTCTTTACCCATTGTTTCCTCAAACTTCTCACATGTATTTAGGCACATTTTAACACTAATATAACACCTTAAACTTGTCTAATTCCTTATCTAAACTTGCTACTCAATTCTTGATAAAATTCACACAAATCTCTCACTCCTTTTTCCTTGAACTTGTTCCAAGTTTTCCTAGGTTATAAGTTGCAGATTTTTCTCCTAAGTTTTACTCATTCACTTGATCATAACTAATGCACTACTACAATGCAACTTACATCCTTTTCACTTCAAGTTTTAACCAACTACACACTCGCTTCAAATCTAGTCCTAAGGTGGGTATTTTACCAAATTAATCTCTACACTCACCAAGTTGTTCCCTTGGTCATTTCTACCTAGATTTTTCCATGGTTTCCCCACAATTCTAACCTACTCACACGCATTATTCATCTCATCTTCATCAATTCAAAAACCACATACTTACCAACCACTAACGACACACTGTTTTCAACACATTTACAATAACAATCATCAAGATGCATTAACCTTAAATAGCTTGGATCTTAGGCCCTTAAATAACATAAATTAAACACTGAATTTCCCACATATAAAGCCATCACCTGCATTAACACAATACGCACACAAGCACTCTGTTTTTTTTTTTGCACTAACACAAACACAATTTCTAAAATATTAAACTTCACTAAGGTAAGTTGTTTACCTCAAGTTTTTCAAGTGTTTTTCTTTCTCCTTCCTTCTTGTTCAACAGCCGGTTTCAATGGGGTTATGATGCTAGACTAATGAACATGCCAAATGAAATAATAATGAGTATCAAGAGTGAAATACCCCAAACTTAATTAGGGTGATTAAATTACTCTAATATTATATTTGAGGGCCTATTAGTGCCTAATGAATTTTGGTAAAAAGAATAAATCCAAAAGAAACGAGAAAAACGCTTAAAAAGCGAAAAACGCTAAATTGAGCGATAAGTGACCCTAGGAGGAATATAACCTTAAAAAGGGTTTTGGATGGATTTTAAAGGCATAATAATGCCTAAATAATATATGGGAACAAATTCTGAAGAAAACGGATCCAAATACTGTATTAAAACGCTAATAAAGCTTTAGCGCATGTTTTTCGAGAAAACCCGAAAACGTGACCTTAAGTGGTCAAATGAACCCGTAAAAATTATAGTTCATTAAGTAACTATAATTAAGAATTAATGGAATATTAATAACCATTAAAATTAATTAAACAAGAAAATTCCGGACTACGGGCCCGGTTAGTGAATAGTGCTAAACCGGGTAAAATAACGAGCGTTTTCTGTAAAAGACGAAAAACGCTCCAGCTTATATATATATGTGGGCCGGTTTTTATAACATTAAGTAGCCCTCACACACACACTATGCTAGTAAAGAAGGAAGGAAAAGAAAAAGAAAGAAAAAGGTGAAAAAGTAAAAAGTAAGTAAAACTCTCTCTCCTCTCATTTTCTTTCCCTCACGTACAACCTCCTCTCTTCCTCCTCCCTCTCTCTGCAGATTCTCTCTTCTTCCTGCCCCTTCCATGGTGATTTTGCAGCCTCTCCAAACTCTCCACTTCTCTTCCTTGTACAAGCTACATTATAACTCCAAATCAAAAACAAATTATATATTCTTGCTCCTCTCATCAAGATCTACCATTCCCTCTTTTTAAATTCGAAAATGATGAAGTTCATTTCCATGGGTTATATCCCATTGGTGAGGAAAATGGAATTTTTGTGGAACTTGGAGTCCTCTCTCTCTCCTAAGGTAAAAATCTCCAAGAAAAACTCATTTTTCTTCCTTATCCTTTGGTGACCGATTTTTACCCTCTTGTAATGCCTTGTTTTCTTCTTGATTTTGAGCTTCATTTCAACCCTCAAATGGTGGTGGAATTTCCCTTTTGATTCATGGTGAAAGCCCCTCTTAAAAGGCTCCAAAAGGTAAACCCTAACTTTGTGTTTAACCCCTTTGATTGGATTAAAATTTCCTAAGGGTTTAAATGGTTAATTGAATCCATTTATTGTGTTTCTTGAATGTGGGATGGAGTTTGGCACCTCCATTCCCATTTGACCGAATTTGGAAAGAGGAGGAGCAAGAGGAGAATTAAGAAGAGACTTGCGAATTAAGGTAAGAAACCTACCTTAGAGCTTGCTTAATTGTTTTAAAGTTTGGGATGGGTTAAACTTGATAATAAACCCAAAATATGAGTGATAGTGTGCTTGGTTGAAAGTTGGTAGATTTGTGACATAATTGTGAATTAAGGGCCTTGGAGCCAAGTGTTTGGAGTTTGTGATTTATATTTGTTTGGTGGATTTTGAGGAAATGCTATGTGGTAGGACGCTTGTAAGGCTGTGGTTAGTTTAGGATTGATTCAAGTGGAAATTGATGAGATTTGATGGTTTGGTCATGTAAGGTTTATGGGGAGGTTATGGCAAAATTTTGGTAGAAAAATAAGTGTTTTAAGATGACCTAGTGAATTGGAGAACATAGGTGTGTATTGTTGTGTAGAGTGGATTAATAGATTGAAAGGTAGTTGGAGAATCTAGGATTCTGAGAGGAGTGTAAAATCTGTAGCAAAATGAATTGTGAGGATCTTAAAATGCTAGAAAGAGTAAGTGTGCAAAAGCTTGGAAATGAGAGTTGGACTTGGGTATAGATAATGCAAGTGTCTAGGAAGGGTGGTGATGGTCAATAAATGGTTTGGTAAGGTGATAGAGTTTGTAAACCATTAAGGAAAAGTTGGAAATGCACAAGTGTGCAAACTGTAACAATTTGGAGGAAAAATCTATAGAAATTAAGCATGGACTTGAGTAGAGATTTGACTAGTGTTTTGAGGAGGTTGGAACATGATTAGGCTTGTTTTAGGGTGCTTAAACATGTAGGAAACATGTGGAAAGGTTAGGAAATGATTAGAGGTGAATTAGGGGTTGAAAACTGTCCAAAACTGTAAATTTTAACAGTTTCAGGGGTGGTCCGGGTTTGCAAATCGGTACACAAACCCGGACCATAGCAAAAACCACCAGAAAGTCATAACAGGAGTTGGTCCGGGTTTCTATCCGGTACACAAACCCGGACCACATGTAAAAATGGCCAGAAACACATTTCAGTGTCTGGTCCGGGTTTGTAGACCTGGACACAAACCCGGACCACTATAAAAATTGAAAAGAATGTGTTTTAATGGGTTCTAAACATGGGGGATTGATTGGTATTGGTTTTAGGTGATGTTTAGGAGTTTTTTGGTGACCTTGAAAGGTCCTAAGAAGTGTAAATAAGTTTAAGAAGTGATTAAGAAAGTTGTGAGTTTAAGAACACTTAAGTAAACCGAGATAACTGGGTAACGGGGTAAGTACGGGAGTAGCAATTATGTACGTACCGTAACACCTTGGTATTAATAGAACCATTTGACATGTACTCAGTGGTTCAAGAGTAAGACTCAAGGAACAAGTGTGAACCGAGGAACATGAGAACACCCGATAAAGTTAACCCCGGTGAAAGGTATGATTTCCTCATGCTCTGTATCCTAACTTGGTTACCCCGATTGTGTGCTTGTTTGATTGTGTGATCACCTAACAAGATAATTGCACGAATCGAGTTGTGTGCACTTAATAGTGCTTGTATTGTATTGTTGTTTGTTGGATTTAATTTAAACTAAGTTTGTATAATTCATGAAATGGATGAATGGTGAATGAGTTGCTTGCATGTGATTGTGTACTGTAGTGCGACTCATAGTTGAGTCTTGTTTGACTAGAGACTTGAAGAAAGAGTCATGATGGGAAATAACAAAAGCGAGGTAACCCACGAAAACCATCGATTAATGGACAACGATAAAACAAACTTAAGAATTCACTCGAAATGAGAATAAGCGACACACGAGACTAGTGAACGTCCTTAATATCAATAGTCGACCTCCTATGCAAGGATGTGACTCAATGTTAGAAAACAAACATAGTTCCTAAGTAATGGAAGTGTAGGGGCGACCCTTAAATCGGTGGATACGACGAAATAGGAAAATCTCCTAAGTTGTATGATAGCATCGAGAGAGATGCGGCTGACTGATATCTATATATGTATTTATATATGAGTACCTATTGTTACTAACCCGAGAGTTGGGTTAGGGGGATTGTGAGTCACGCGTGCAAGGAAGAGGAAGCAACAGAGCGTTTGTTTCTGAATCCGTGGTCGAACTCCCTTGTTACCGGGCCGTGTGCCACATAGTGGTGCCCTGCGGGGCCGTGTGCCACATAGTGGTGCCCGATTGGAGTAAGACTGGCAGAGTTTACCCGTCTAAAGAGGTAAGCTGGGTATTATGGGATAGGAAGAGGGAACATGAGAGAATGTTTCTAATCCCGTATTGAGATTATAAAAGCCCGGTGGTGAGACCTATATATGTCTCTGCCCGGAGGCCTTGAGGCTTAACCTAAAATTATTCAAGAGTAGAATAATTAAGAAAACTAGATCAGGACCGAGAGTGTCTAAAGATCTAGGACAAGTAAACTACCTGGTTGGGATGGAAAGTTGGTGATTAACAAGAATGGAACTCACTTGAGATACGGTCTCTCAAGGTTTAAGAATAAGGTAGTTGAATTTACCGAGCTGGATGTGATATCTGTGTGGATTATATTCCTGGATTGAATGTGGAGTGTTGTGTGAGTGTACATATATACTGTATTGTTGTATTGCATGCTGTTTGAACTAAAATTAACCGCATGCTCTCGACCAAATAGTCGGCGTACCCTCGCTAGTACGCGCGGTATGCGGAAGTCATATGCAGCAATTTTGCTGAGCCCCTTGGGGCACTGTTTTTATTTTCCAGGTACAACGAAGCCGTCAACCGTTCGAGAGGGACGGGGTTGTTATTGATATGGGCAGTTGTTAAAGAAATTGTAATTGTGTATTGTGGATTTGTAAGACTGAAGGGTCATGGTTAGACTTGGGAATTGTAGATACTCGGTATAGTATGAAATGGATATTGTATTTGTATAATAAGGAATTGACGTTGTATATGCTTTGAGTATTGATCAAGGAACGAATTGTATAGTTTGGTTTGTAGTACTCGGTAAATAAGACCCATCAGATCGATATTGTAATTGTTGTTGTAATTGAGTTTGGATTGGCCTTGTTAGTCACGTGGGTGACTAACGGCATTGTTTCACCCCCGGTTGTATTGGAATTTCCGCTGCTTGTGTATTGGTAATGAAGACGGGTTAGGAGTTAATGATGTGGTTACCGGTAGGGGTGTTACAAAAGTGGTATCAGGGTGAAGTAACGCTCTGATGGTCTAAATACCGAGTTTAGGAAAATACCAAGTTAGGAATTAGAGACTTAGGGCTAAGGGTTGAGTGTTAGCGTGTGAGGTACGCTAGATAGGAGCTTCTAGTGTGACCGGGATACCTACATAACCAATCCCGCCCTCCGCAACCCCGCTATAAGTTGGGGAAAAGAACGCCAGAGAGATGGAAAGACCTCTCATTATCGGGTTAACCCGATCTGGCAGTTGTAAAATAAATCTTATAAGAGGAAGAACCGGTCATACGGTAGAAACCAAGAACTGGAAATCCCGAAGACGGTTCCCATTTGAATGACAATAACCGTACATAACGGTAGTGGATTGAAGATCCTAACCCGAGAATAACTAAATTTGCGGCACCATGAGAACCATGCGTAGCCAACAAGAAGGGAAATATAGCTACACAGTGAGCAGAAAAGCGGAAAGCGGAGTATCAAAACCCGAGACTGGAGAGTCTGTGGACTGCAATGCGTGATAATACCAACAACGGTACAGAAACCGACTAAGGAATTAGTCGAGGTTGGATAAACTTCAAACCTATAACGCCAAGAGGCAGAAATACTTAAATAAAACATACACGAACAGGACTACGATGTAGCTCCTAAGGACTTGTCAAACCTCGGTAACCACCGTAAGGGCGTGGGAACGAGCAACAACCAGGGTACCCGGAGTACCGCAAGAATTGGGAATATACCCAAATTAATGACAACCTTGTCAAGATCGCTGAGAGGCTACTCAAGAGATTGATCACGTAGATCAAAAATGGACAGAAGATTCAATAAAACCACCAAATACGGATGAAAACAATACCGTAACCAGTATTTGCTAACCTGAAAACCGACGTACATGCGCACTTACCAAGGCAAGTGCAGCAATAACAAGGCAATTGGAAGACGTTTAACGACCAACTAGTACCTACTAGAGTACCACCATGACTATGGAAGCAAAGGAAGGATTGCCAAACCTAAGAACTTGAAGGATGAAACCCTGGAAAGGCCTAACGGCCCGACCATTATATTAACGAACATACCAGTCAGCAGGAAGCTGGACCTGGCCAAGACCTCAAACACGGCAACACCAAACTTTTCTTTAAACCTCAGATTTTAAAACCAAACCAGAAGAATCACGGTGAGTATCATAGAATGATACAAAAGGAGTTGACAACAGAATACTTCACCTAGGCGTGTGACGAGCACTACGAGTATACCCAAATACGGGATGTGGGACGACTACACTCCGAAGGAGCTTGCGGGCCTGACGGACCCCTTGTGAGTTAGTCAGGTAAGTGGTAACGTACCAATAAGGTACCCCACGTATGTATACAAGTAGTATACGAAACACAGGAAGTAGCCAGCTCCGTTCTACGGACCATAAGGTAAATGTTGATCGAAACAGTTGAATACCTCAAATGATCGAAGAACCCAGACGAGCTTACAAGCTAAAGGAGTCAAGAACTTACTCCAGGAGGATGATTAAGAGTTAGAAAGTGCGAGAAGCACTAGTAATTGACTAAAGACATTGGATATGTCTCACGAATTTGAAACAAAAGCATGAAATAGCCGGAATGGATACCGGTCTAAGCACGGTGAGGCAAATGCCTAGCGGGAACACCTCAATGTTCAATGAACGGGATGGGATTCCCAGAACAACCACCATAAATACACAGAGTGATCATCTAAGGTACCGGAGGATACCGATCACCACCGAAGGTAATACCAAACCGGTTAAAACCTTAAGGGAAGCACACATGGTCTACCCTAAGAACGGGAGACATTATAACCCTAAATAGGACAATTTGGAATCCAGAACCGTAATGTGGAGCAAATTAAACATTCTCATAAATGTTAGCCATAGGTAATGGCATAACTGAGCAACACCAGAAGCGATCCTTGAAGGGTGTATAACAATGTCGTGATAAAGACACAAGAATTACAACGAACACTCGGTTTGAACACCAAAGGGATCCCACTTACCAGGGGATACCCTAAATTTGTAAATGCTACCGATCAATACCAAGATACTTAAAGGGCATCCAGCGGACGGAAGCGTGATGCAATGATCCTTATCATGGAGCCCAGTGTTACCTCCAAACCAATTTACGGTTATGGAGAAGCAATGCTTGTAAACAGCCTAAGATGAGCAGAGCTCTAGGCAACGAGGCTAGTATGCCGAGTAACTATTATAATACATAATTCAATGGTTGCAAAACCATTGTGAACTATGTGGATAGTTGTCAAGAATGGCACCAGTAAAGGGTTCAATAACCAACGAGCAAAGATACCCCTCGTTATTGTGATACCGCAAAAGCGGAGAACATACGGATCCCAAAGAAGAGGATACCATCAATAAATGTCAGAAAATATATCTCTTTCAGAACTACTAATGTAGTGAAGCTTGAGCATACAATTATCGCCAAGCAATGTGTATGATAAGCTTTGATAGCAATTATTGGAAACCAAGGAGTAATCGGTTAAGAAGAAATAGCACATGTAGAGATGTGAAGGGGAAAATCAATGACACTCAAGGAGCTCAGAGGAATAAAAGGATACCATATTCGGTAATCAGCCAAATAAATGGTGAACCATTGTATAAATGGTAGAGGTACATGAGCAGAAGCTAAGGTAATAGCGGATGCCATGGAAACCAATGTCGTAAATAAATAATAACGAGGTGCACAGCAAGCGACCAACACATGTGGATAAATCATACAATGAGATGGAGTTGATGAATAAAGATGGTAGACAGACCGAGAAACAAGGAAACAATATTCATTCCTATTGCAATCTCACAAGATATTTACTGCCCAGGGGTTTACGCCTCTGCACTCTGTAGGACTGAGTGTTTTGGTATTGCACTTGTGTAGTAATGATCGAATGGGATAGCTAGGAAGGGGGAAGATGACAATTGTGGTTAAAGGTAGAAGGAAACGTAAGAAGTCATAAGGACCGAAGCATAGAAAATGCAAGGTCATAATTTAGAAGCTACTGACAATGGAGGAAGCACTACAACTTAGTAGCGGCTCAACCTTAACCGACAATATGTCGGGAGAACCAAGTGAATAAGCACTCAAGTACACAATAGTATGTACATGGATTCCAGAGAGCTAGATAGAAAACCTATAACTCATTGAGTTCGCGCACGGTAAACGAATACCACGCATGATTGATGAACCTTATTCCCAAGATAAAAAGGGATAAAACAGTGACGTATAACACATTAAGGATAACGAGAAGGGCAAATAACCCTAAGTTATCAGGGTCGTGCAGCAGAAGCTAGTGGGCACAAATTCAAAGGTTTAATACACCTAGTGAATGAATGGATAATTATCAATGCCTTGAAGCGTCTAAGGCTAGAACCGAACCCGGTTAAGAGTTAAATAAACTCCGATGAGAATTCTTGGTGCAGGGACTAACCAATGATATGGTTAAGACCCTTTGACCAGAATACATTGTATAATAGACCGCATGGAAGTAGAACACTCCATGATGGCTGAACGCCTTAAACCTATGTCCAATGTTGACACATGGTAGATTATGTGGGCGTAATCCCTTTTTAAGGGGGGTAGACCGAGAACCTCGAAGTGTATGTTTTACGTAATAAGTGTGTAAACTACAATGCGCATAACGTAAAAGAAATTGTTTTGATGATGGGTACTTACGTTATATAAACATTTGTACTCACTCATTGTGGAAATTATGATTATTTGTGAGATTTGAAGTGGAAAGGAGTAGAGAAACTCCAGGGCAATGAGAACCCTGATGGTATATGTCTATTCGAGATTAGACATGGTATTTTATTTGGGATTAGACATGGTATGTATGAGTATATATTGGAGATTTGTTGAGAATAAATCGGTATGAAACCGATATTGAACCTAGTGGGAATTGAGTCCCCTAGGTGACTTGAGTTGATTGGATTTGCTTGTAAATGATTTGAGGATAGAAAATTAATTGGAATTATACATGTGAATTTCTTAGGTATAGCAGTTGGAGATAATCAAGTAACAATTGATGAGAAGGCTAATGGAGTAATAATTGATGGGATGAGTAGAAATGAGTAAATGAATTCTAGAAATTGGTAAGTGTATTGTTGTATGATTATGACTAGAAAGATTAAGAAAATGGTAAATGATTGAAATACCTTATTGTTTGAAATGGAAGTGCGAAGTCGAACTTGGTTTACTAGTGATCAAGGGAGATGAAACACAAATTGGGGCGGAGAGATTGTTCATTATTGATGCTAATCACATCGGGGTTGAATAATTCTTGAGGCTCCTTGTAAGTGGTCATAAGTAATCCTGCTAGGATAAATGCAATAAGCATGAATTGGGTTTAGTGTGGGGTTGTACTGTTACGTTTTCTTGTGTTGTATTGGCATGTACACACGGTTAAACTGCACAATGATAATTATTCGGTGTTGCACCGGTATGTGAATGGTTGACAATTATTTTGTGTTGCACTGGTAGTGCACGGTGGTAAATTGTTTTGTGATGTACTGATATGTACGCACGTTTGCATGGTACGGGGATGTATGCTGTGTGGTGTTGGTAGGTACCCACGGTCGTTAATTGCTTGTTAACTGATTTGGTGTGTACCGGTATGTACACACTGGATGGACTGACTTGGATCCTGTAGGGTTATAGAAATAATGACCTCGGCACACGATATGTCTAAATGACTAACGATATTAGACTCACCAACTTTGTGGGCAAAGTTCTTTAGGGGGTAGATTGAAATACCCCAAACTTAATTAGAGTGATTAAATTACTCTAATATGATATTTGAGGGCCTATTAGTGCCTAGTGAATTTTGGTAAAAAGAATAAATCCAAAAGAAACAAGAAAAACGCTTAAAAAGCGAAAAACGCTAAATTGAGCGTTAAGTGACCCTAGGAGGAATATAACCTTTAAAAGGGTATTGGATGGATTTTAAAGGCTTAATAATGCCTAAATAATATATGGGAACAACTTCCGAAGAAAACGGATCCAAATAATGTATTAAAACGCTAATAAAGCTTTAGCGCACGTTTTTCGAGAAAACCCGAAAACGTGACCTTAAGTGGTCAAATGAACCCGTAAAATTATAGTTCATTAAGTAACTATACTTAAGCATTAATGGAAGCTTAATAACCATTAAAATTAATTAAAGAAGAAAATTCCGAAAAACGGGCCCGGTTAGTGAATAGTGCTAAACCGGGTAAAATAACGAGCGTTTTCTGTAAAAGACAAAAAACGCTCCAGCTTATATATATGTGTGCCGGTTTTTATAACATTAAGTAGCCCTCACACACACACTATGCTAGTAAAGAAGGAAGGAAAAGAAAAAGAAAGAAAAAAGTGAAAAAGTAAAAAGTAAGTAAAACACTCTCTCTCCTCTCATTTTCTTTCCCTCACGTACAGCCTCCTCTCTTCCTCCTCCCTCTCTCTGTCGATTCTCTCTTCTTCCTGCCCCTTCCATGGCGATTTTGCAGCCTCTCCAAACTCTCCACTTCTCTTCCTTGTACAAGCTACATTATAACTTCAAATCAAAAACAAATTATATATTCTTGCTCCTCTCATCAAGATCTACCATTCCCTCTTTTTAAAATTTGAAAATGATGAAGTTCATTTCCATGGGTATATCCCATTGGAGAAGAAAATGGCATTTTTTTGGAGCTTGGAGTCCTCTCTCTCTCCTAAGGTAAAAATCTCCAAGAAAAACTCATTTTTCTTCCTTATCCTTTGGTGACCGATTTTTACCCTCTTGTAATGCCTTGTTTTCTTCTTGATTTTGAGCTTCATTTCAACCCTCCAATTGTGGTGGAATTTCCCTTTCGATTCATGGGTGAAAGCCCCTCTTAAAAGGCTCCAAAAGGTAAACCCTAACTTTGTGTTTAACCCCTTTGATTGGATTAAAATTTCCTAAGGGTTTAAATGGTTAATTGAATCCATTTCTTGTGTTTCTTGAATGTGGGATGGAGTTTGGCAACTCCATTCCCATTTGACCGAATTTGGGAAGAGGAGGAGCAAGAGGAGAATTAAGGAGAGACTTGTGAATTAAGGTAAGAAACCTACCTTAGAGCTTGCTTAATTGTTTTAAAGTTTGGGATGGGTTAAACTTGATAATAAACCCAAAATATGAGTGATAGTGTGCTTGGTTGAAAGTTGGTAGATTTGTGAAGATAATTGTGAATTAAGGGCCTTGGAGCCAAGTGGTTGGAGTTTGTGATTTATATTGTTGTTTGGTGGATTTTGAGTAAATGCTATGTGCTGGTAGGACTGTAGACTGTATATTGTGAGTGGTTGGAACTGGTGTAATTAAAACAAATGAAAAGAAATTAAAAACTCAAAATATCCATCGGGCTGCAAACAAATCCCGGTCGCAGTAGTATAGTAAAGTGAAAGCGACCAGATATCGAACCGTGGGACTAAGGGGAATTATTAAGTACCTAAGCTTTGTCACAAAAAGGGGGATTAATTGACTTGTTTTTACAAATAAAAAGGGAAGATAAAAAAACTTAATTAAATAGGTAAATTAAATGGGACTCTGGGTTCAGGTTAATATAATCTGCTCTTTCATGCTATGTCTACTAGTTTAATTATAATTGTTTGGCAAAATTCCTCTTATTATCTTAAGGACTAAATCATAGACTCAAAAGAACTCATTTACCAGAAAATGCTCAGTTCTAATCCAGGTTCGAGCACAAACACGTAAACGGACGGTTTAGATATGAGAAATTATTTGCATCTGAAAATACTAACTTATTAAATCATAATAAGCTTTTTCCAGATTTACGGCTTAATTAACCTGTCTATTTATCACCGGTCTGATCAAAATAGACTTTGTAAAGCATTTTAATAAATTCATGAGATTTATTAAAAAGGCGAGAGATAAGCTTTAATCGTAACAAACTGTATTTAAAAAAACCATAAACATATTGCATAATTAATACAAACACATAATAACCATTCCCAGAGTATACATATTCTAGCCTAACATATTAAATAGATTAATAGAAACAAGAGTAGTAGAAATCATCTATAGTCACTCCTGCATTCGTTCTGCTATTTTGTATACGTAGGACTAGAGGTGGATATGGTGGAATGAAAAGAAAACATAATGGAGAAAATGGGAGAAGAGAAATGGGATGGACCTGAGGTTTGTGGTGTAGTGGATTGATGATGGATGATGGAAGTGTTGGATCCTGGCCGGGGATATTTATTTGAGCAGAAGGAGCGTGGGTTTTATAGAAGAATGGAGGAGGAAGAAGACAGATTGCGACAACGCGTGAGGATTTTAAGGCAGGCGCCTGATATGGTTAATGGAGTAGATGGATATGTCTGCAGGCGCCGCAAAGGAAGAAGCAACTTGGAGAAGACAGTCGGCGAAGAAAACCAGTCGGTGAAGGAAACCAGTCACGTTAATTTCTGGATCTGCGTTGCATTTACACGCGTCCTTGTTTCTGTCCGTCCATTAATCCACGGACACATTTCTTCCTTACACACGCCCGCCCCTTGTCCTGGCTTAATTCCATGGACTCATTTATGTCCTTGTCGCGTCCGCTCCTTGTCCTGGCTTAATTCCATGGACTAGGCTTCAAATGGCCGCATCCGGACCACCGTCCGGATCACCTGGTCCGGACACCTCTATTGTGTCCGCCCTTTTATCTGCGGACGCACCGCGGACAGATTCTGTCCGTCCTTATTAACCCGGACGAAGCACGGAAGTCTTTTTGCACTGTCCGGACAGTGCCTGGTTCGGACAGGTATAGGTTTCGGACAGTGGTTCGTGCGAAATTGTTTTGCTCCTAAAATATTTGTTCCAGCTCCGTTTTAAGATCTGTTTGTGCCCACGCATTCGTCTCTTCATCTACTATGCTCCTAGCTTGGTTTTCCTCATGTTTAACCAATAAATTTGTGAGATAATCAATAAAACATAAACTAGAGGAAAACTAACCAAAGTGGAGAAATGAGCAAGTAAAGTGCTAATATAATATATGAAATACACCTATAAAACATGCTCATTTGGACACTTATCAAGGACGCTTGTAAGGGAATGGTTAGATTAGGATTGATTCAAGTGGAAATTGATGAGATTTGATGGTTTGGTCATGTAAGGTTTATAGGGAGGTTATGGCAAAACTTTGGTAGAAAAATAAGTGTTTTAAGATGACCTAGTGAATTGGAGAACCTAGGTGTTGGTAGTGTTGTGTAGAGTGGATTAATAGCCTTGAAATGGTATTTGGAGAACTAGGGAGAGGAGTGTAAAAATCTGTAGCAAAATGAATTGTGAGGATCTTAAAAATGCTAGAAAAGAGTAAGTGTGCAAAAGCTTGGAAATGAGAGTTGGACTTGGGTATAGATAATGCAAGTGTCTAGGAAGGGTGGTTATGGTCAATAAATGGTTTGGTAAGGTGATAGAGGTTTGTAAACCATTAATGAAAAGTTGGAAATGCACAAGTGTGCAAACTGTAACAATTTGGAGGAAAAATCTGTAGAAATTAAGCATGGACTTGAGTAGAAATTGACTAGTGTTTTGAGGAGGTTTGGAACATGATTAAGGCTTGTTTTAGGGTGCTTAAACATGTAGGAAACATGTGGAAAGGTTAGGAAATGATTAGAGGTGAATTAGGGGTTGAAAACTGTCCAAAACTGTAAATTTTGACAGTTCCAGGGGTGGTCCGGGTTTGCAAATCGGTACACAAACCCGGACCATAGCAAAAACGTACCAGAAAGTCATAACAGGAGTTGGTCCGGGTTTCTATCCCGGTACACAAACCCGGACCACATGTAAAAATGGCCAGAAACACATTTCAGTGTCTAGTCCGGGTTTGTAGACCCGGACACAAACCTGGACCACTATAAAAATTGAACAGAATGTGTTTTAACGGGTTCTAAACATGGGGGATTGATTGGTATTGGTTTTAGGTGATGTTTAGGAGTTGTTTGGTGACCTTGAAAGGTCCTAAGAAGTGTAAATAAGTTTAATAAGTGATTAAGAAAGTTGTGAGTTTAAGAACACTTAAGTAAACCGAGATAACTGGGTAACGGGGTAAGTACGGGAGTAGCAATTATGTACGTACCGTAACACCTTGATATTAATAGAACCATTTGACGTGTACTCAGTGGTCAAGAGTAAGACTCGAGGAACAAGTGTGAACCGAGGAACATGAGAACACCCGATAAAGTTAACCCCGGTGAAAGGTATGATTTCCTCATGCTCTGTATCCTAACTTGGTTACCCCGATTGTGTGCTTGTTTGATTGTGTGATCACCTAACAAGATAATTGCACGAATCGAGTTGTGTGCACTTAATAGTGCTTGTATTGTATTGTTGTTTGTTGGATTTAATTTAAACTAAGTTTGTATAATTCATGAAATGGATGAATGGTGAATGAGTTGCTTGCATGTGATTGTGTACTGTAGTGCGACTCATAGTTGAGTCTTGTTTGACTAGAGACTTGAAGAAAGAGTCATGATGGGAAATAACAAAAGCGAGGTAACCCACGAAAACCATCGATTAATGGACAACGATAAAACAAACTTAAGAATTCACTCGAAATGAGAATAAGCGACACACGAGACTAGTGAACGTCCTTAATATCAATAGTCGACCTCCTATGCAAGGATGTGACTCAATGTTAGAAAACAAACATAGTTCCTAAGTAATGGAAGTGTAGGGGCGACCCTTAAATCGGTGGATACGACGAAATAGGAAAATCTCCTAAGTTGTATGATAGCAACGAGAGAGATGCGGCTGACTGATATCTATATATGTATTTATATATGAGTACCTATTGTTACTAACCCGGGAGTTGGGTTAGGGGGATTGTGAGTCACGCGTGCAAGGAAGAGGAAGCAACAGAGCGTTTGTTTCCGAATCCGTGGTCGAACTCCCTTGTTACCGGGCCGTGTGCCACATAGTGGTGCCCTGTGGGGCTGTGTGCCACATAGTGGTGCCCGATTGGATTAAGACTAGCAGAGTTTACCCGTCTAAAGAGGTAAGCTGGGTATTATGGGATAGGAAGAGGGAACATGAGAGAATGTTTCTAATCCCGTATTGAGATTATAAAGCCCGGTGGTGAGACCTATATATGTCTCTGCCCGGAGGCCTTGAGGCTTAACCTAAAATTATTCAAGAGTAGAATAATTAAGAAAACTAGATCGGGACCAAGAGTGTCTAAAGATCTAGGACAAGTAAACTACCCGGTTGGGATGGAAAGTTGGTGATTAACAAGAATGGAACTCACTTGAGATACGGTCTCTCAAGGTTTAAGAATAAGGTAGTTGAATTTACCGAGCTGGATGTGATATCTGTGTGGATTGTATTCCTGGATTGAATGTGGAGTGTTGTGTGAGTGTACATATATACTGTATTGTTGTATTGCATGATGTTTGAACTAAAATGAACTGCATGCTCTCGACCAAATAGTCGGCGTACCCTCGCTAGTACACGGGGTATGCGGAAGTCATATGCAGCAATTTTGCTGAGCCCCTTGGGGCGCTGTTTTTATTTTAAAGGTACAACGAAGCCGTCAATCGTTCGAGAGTAGGACGGGGTTGTTATTGATATGGGCAGTTGTTAAAGAAATTGTAATTGTGTATTGTCGATTTGTAAGACCGAAGGGTCATGGTTTGACTTGGGAATTGTAGATACTCGGTATTGTATGGAATGGATATTGTATTTGTATAATAAGGAATTGACGTTGTATATGCTTTGAGTATTGATCAAGGAACGAAATGTATAGTTTTGTTTGTAGTACTCGGTAAATAAGACCCATCAGACCGATATTGTAATTGTTGTTGTAATTGAGTTTGGATTGGCCTTGTTAGTCACGTTGGTGACTAACGGCATTGTTTCACCCCCGGTTGTATTGGAATTTCCGCTGCTGTGTATTGGTAATGAAGACGGGTTAGGATTTAATGATGTGGTTACCGGTAGGGGTGTTACAAAGAGGTAAATAAAGCTCTTGTAATAACCCTAAAACAAGAGGGTGTTTGGGTGTTGAAATGAAGAGGATTTACCTTGTAACTTCCAAGGGGGTATTAGGCAATTAAAGATAGATACTCTCCAGCATTTTCTTGGATACAAACAAGCTAGGATGAAGAGGAAATATGGGGTTCAAAATTTGGGTAGAACCGGTTACAAGAAAAACATGGAACAAGAGGGTTTTGGAGCTTTTCTTACCATAGAACATACAAGGGGTTGTCTAGCTTCAAGAATGAGTGGTTTTTCCTTCAAAATGAGCTACAGCCATGGAGTTCGAAATCAGTATTTGGGGGTTTTGAAGGGTGGAAAATAATCTCCAAGGCAAGGTGGGTATTGTGGTGTATTTATTTTTCAGTTTCGAGGTTGTTTAATGCTTGAACAAGGAAGGAAAAGATGGAGTTGGGAGAGGGCTAGAAAATCGCCATTAGAGGAAAAATAGAATAGAGGGAGTGTGCTGGTGGGGAAGAAAGTCATAAGAAGAAAGGAATAGAGGAAAGAGAAATGTGAGAGAGGTAATGTGTACTTTTGCTTTTTAACTTTTGTCCTTTTCTCACTAAAGTAACATAAATATAAGCAAGAGTGGGGGGAAACACTTGTGGGTTTGTAGACTAGGGGGTAAATCAGATTTATTTTACAAATTAGAGAGGATGGCACAATGGTCATTTAGCAAATAGCACCCATAAAACCTAAACTATTACTATTCACTAATCCGGGACCGTTTTCTGGATTTTTCTCATTTTATTAATTCTAATGGTTCTAGACCTTAACTAATGTTTAATTGTAGTTATATGATTGATTATAAATATTTCCAAATCCGTTAAACCCGCTTAAAGTCACGTTTCCCGGGTTTCTCGAAAAACGCGCTTTAAGGCTTCGTTTGTGTTTTTAATCCACTATACAGATCCGTTTCCTTCGGGAATTATTCCCACATGTTCTTAGTGACTAACTAAGTCCTAGGAATCCATTTAGGACCATAGTTAAGGTTATATACCTACTATAATTACATAACACGCGTTTTTATGTTTTGTGACTTTTACACGTTTTCTTTTTCTTTTTGGTTTTTATTTCTTCACCAATGATCTTAAGGACTTAATTAGCCTTAGAATATCCTAATTACATAATTTATTAACAAATTTAAATTTGGGGTATTTCAATCTACCCCCCTTAAAAGAACTTTGTCCTCAAAGTTCCACAATTCCCACATATCTTCTAATTAGAATACGGGGATTACTTTTACGACATAGAACTTCCATATCAAAATATACTTGACATAACAACCCTCAGACTCAAAGGTCTGGGTAACATATCAACCTTCAGACTTGAGGTCTGGATAATGTATTTCAAATACATACCGTACATACATAAAGCGAAACGGCTCTACCCCCTTAAATAGGAGTACGCCCCGTACCCTATACATACGAAGACTTCTGAGTAAATAATGACGGGTACTTCGCCCTCATATCGTCTTCCAGCTCCCAAGTGGCCTCCTCGACCTCCTGGTTAGACCAGAGGACCTTCACTAGTCGAACAGACTTATGGCGAGTGTCTCGAGTCTTAGTGTCTAGAATCCGTACGGGAGTCTCCACTGATCGTATGGTCGGCTCTAGTGTTAGCCTCTCGGGCTGAAGTACATGAGACGGATGGGGAAAATACTTCTTCAACAACGGTACATGGAATACATCATGCACCTTGCCCAGCTCAGCAGGCAGATCTAGCCTGTAAGCAACCGGGCCTATCCGCTCCGTCACAACATATGGCCCCACACTTTTTGGGCTCAACTTGCCCTTCTGGCCAAAACGAAATACACCCTTCATAGGCGAAACTCGAAGAAATACCTGGTCACCTACAGCGAACTCCAGGTCCCGTCGGCGCACATCGGCATACGATTTCTACCTATCTTGAGCTGCCTTCATGTTTTCTCGAATCTGACGTACTTCGGCTTGTACTTGTTCCAGATACTTCGGTCCTAAAATGACCACCTCACTCGACTCATCCCAGCATAAAGGTGTGCGGCATGGTTGATAAGTGCGGAATTTATCTATATTTCCATGCTCAATGTGATTAATATTTCATTGGTTTATATGATAAATTCCTTACTTATATGCTTAATTATGTTAAATGTTTAGATTATTCCTCACATGTGATTTTATGCTAAAACAGGTTGAAAACGCTGAAGAAAAGATCTAAAAACATATGTCAAAGCTTCATAATCAAACTGGGACCAAACGAGCTATTCCCGGACCAAATATTCCGTACGCGACATCCATATACTTATGCATACATGAGAGGCGCTGCATTCATTGGGATGCTACCGACGTCACACGTGATGGGCTGTTTCTACTGGGCCGACCAAAAGAGGCACAAACATTCACGTGGACATGGCTGTCATACATGCATGCGCATGGAGTTGGACTTCACTTGAGTCCATTGTTTGATCGAGGCGCAGACATTTAAAAGAGCAGGAATTTGAAATACCCCAAACCTTAATTACATTAATTAATCAAGAATTAATTAAATAGAGGGGTTAAATCAAAGGTTAGTCATTAAATCATAAAGACTAATAAACCTTAAATTCATTAAGGAAATATATAACCTCTTAATATATATACTTGGATAAATATATAAAGTCCAAATAAGTTTAAAATCTGAAATACCCCTAACTAGCAAGCAGAACATACATGCCCTGCAGCTTCCTTCATTTCTTCCCTCTGAAATTCGAACTGGAGAACCAGGAGCATACATGCTCATTCTTTTCTTTTCCTCCTTGTGATTCGTATGACTCTGAAGTGATAAATCATCACCGGAACTGCTGGGATCTTGCACACCAGTTTGAACCAGAGGCTGGAAGTGTGAATAAATCAATATACCTGCTACAACTTGTACACCAGATTGAAGTATAGTGAAATCAGTTCACTTCTGAAACCTAATATGCCCAAATTATCTTCTTTGCTCTGCAGACTCCCTTCCATTCTCTTTGTTGCTACCGGAAATTTTACAACCTAAACACATACTCCCTCCGTCCTGAATTGACCGTCTTGTTTACTATTTGGACATGTCGTTTGACTTCAATTTTTAATATATAAGATAAATTAATTTTGAAAATTTAAGTTTTGCATATGATTCCTTACATGATAAACTATATGTTACAAAATTTAGATTTATAAAATTATTTTATCTTATATGCTTAATATTGAAATAGAAAAACGTGTCATAAAGCAAACAGGACGGTCAATTCAGGACGGAGGGAGTATTACTCTTCACTTGTGTTCATTCTCCTTACGCTCGGTAAATTTGCAAACCCAGCTGATGAACAAGGAACTCAAGTTTTGCACTCATCTCTCTTCATTTTCTTTCTCTTCTTGTATCTGCACCTTTTAAGATTATTTTGCAACTGAACAGCGAGCAAGAGCATGTGCTCTGCACCAGCGTTCATTCCTTCACGGTAATTTCAGCAACCCTAACGAAGGAGCAAGGAACACTAGCTCTGTACATTCTTCATTCACTACCTTGTCGACACATCTCTACAGCAAAGGTGCCCCTCTTCAACAACACAAGAAATCGATGGACTACTGTAATTGGTCGTCAGAGTAATTACCTGTTCTGCACTCTTTATTCTCTTCCTTGCTCTGCTCCTCATTCTATCTTAATACTACCGGCAAACAAGGAAGTTATATGCTCAACAACTCTTCAATCTTCCCTTGTGTTAATGCACGTGATGAATCACTAAAACAGCAGTATCTGGTACAGCAGATTGAAGAAAGATGGGCTGGGCTGTTTTTCTTCTTGTCTATCTTCACAGCTGCAGAGCTAAATTGTTAACGTGTTACATTTCCCACACCAGATTGAGAAGGCTGGAACAGCTCAACATAAACGGTAATACACTAGACTTATTGGCTTTTTACCATAAAAAAAATGATCATTGCTTTTTCAAAATCCCAACATAAACAAGCTGTTATGCTGTTTCACGTTGTGAAACAAACTGATAATTGTTTCAAAATACCAAAATACAGGCTGGGGTATAAGCTTTACATTAGACATTTAGAGCAGTGATATGTCTTCCTTTCTTGCAAGCTACTTTCTTTTGTCCTTCTAATAATTACTCAAGTAAATCTTGTTCTGGTGATCATAAACATGGTTAGATAAATAGATTTTGGCTGCTTGCTAACCAGTAAACAAAAAAAATATATATATAAACAACATTGACAGCATGTGATTGAGCTGAACAGATTTTTGGTTTAATTTGATAGATTGTAGTGCTGGTTAAGCCACCTCAATAGTATTCTATTATTAAGTTTGAATGTTGGTTGACAAGTTTTTCAGGTTGCATCGTTGTTTAGGGGGAAGTTTAATAAAAAGAGGGAAAAGATCTTTTAGATTGAATAATGAGTTATTAGTGGTAAAATTGGTGATTTTGTGATGTAAAATGCGTGTGTCTATATATATATATGTATATAACTTAAGAAAATGAGATAGAAAGAATAATGAAATGGTAACCAGAAAGAAAGGGTTTCAGTTGTTATAATGTGTAGGTGTAATTAATCTTAAAATGGAATAATAAGATTGATTTAGTGGATGTTAGCAATTAAGAAATATTGGGTAGTTTGCTAAAGAAGCGTAAGGAAAAAAAAAGTACCTAATAATTGTTTAGTAATTGAACCTCAATGATAATCTAGTTTATATTTTGTAGTTAAACAACCTAATTAATTATAATAAAGTGTTCTCTATATTTTGGTTGTTTTGGAAATCTGTAAATTAGATATGGATAGCTTAAGGTAATGGTTTTAAAGGATATCTACATTTGCTAATCGTAATGTTACCAATTTAGCTAAAAATCATTAGTTTAGTTTGTTAATAATCATGGTTGGTGAATAAATAATTAGTTGAGATTTTTAAGTGTTTAGTTGCCTTTGGTGTCTAAAGGAGTGAACTATTGCGAGCTGGAATAATAATCGTGGTATCCAGTTGATTAAATGATTAAGCGGTATTGTTTTATTAATTTTGATAACTTTGACAGTGGTGAATTAAAAGTGAATCGATAAGTAAACGTGACACCGGAGTTTAAAGGAAATTGATGGAAATGAGTTAAATTAATGTATAATTTGAGATATGGGTGGTTAATATAGAAATATAGTTAGTTAAGATTTTTGAGAGTTGCTTTAACAAAAGTAAGTTAATTAGAAAGAAATTGCAAAATGAAATAATAAAATAGTATTTGTCTAGAGTTAATCAATTTTATTCTCCTCACCGTAACGGTGAAACTGATAGGTATACACATGTTTCTTTCAAATGCATACCCAACAAGTAAGAGCATATATGTATATATGTACAACATTCTCCTCACGGTGGATTTGTAACACCCCTACATCGTACTTCACAACTAATTGAAATCGCAGCGGAAATAAACAACTAAACATTAACTAAACGCTTCGGTGCTACAACGCCGTCAACCACCCACGTGGTTAACAAGGCAGAATAAATACAAGTGTACCGGTCTGATGATCAGACTCCCGAGCATAGAACTAAGACCATAAATACATCATATACAATACCGAGTATTTAATTACATTTTTTCACTGTAAACTGCCAATATACCGCCACAGTGGTATCAACGGAATCAAAATATAATGCCACGGGAGCACAGGCGCATCCCGGGCTCAACATCCAAAATAACCCAAAAGTACATCTGCAGCCTAGAACCTACAGCCACTCTGCTTCCTCGATCCTCATCCTGCAGTAAAAATATGGAGCCCCCGAGGGGGTCAGCAACCCTTGGCTGGTATGGTTAACGCGCAGCCCATCGACTACCGGGATACGCGCAACTAATTGTCATGATGACATGGCATTTATTTTAAACATAACATAACATAACATATGGCATAGCAACATTATTGCATAGCACAACATCACATACACAGTGGATACTCTTTCCACAATCACAAACCAAAAAGGTTAAATAACATAAGAGCCTAGAGAATGGTTTACTCTCATGTTAAGCTCGTTACACACACTCATTACCGTTCTGTTATTCGAACGAGTAACTTAAGTCACAGATGGTTCGGATATAGTGACCCGAACACACCACACAAACACATGTTCCCACTAAACCGATCATAAGTCATAATAGGTAAGCTTTGGAGGAAGCTAGCGGGAGATCGAACGCCAAATTAAGGAGAACAATCTTAACAACATAAGAGTCGAATCTGATTCAGATATCTACTCTTAAACTTACATGCATGACCGGACAACCGGATTCCTCACTTCCCAGTTAGCACTTGTTAGAAGTTCAACAGTGGAACTTAACAAACAATTCACAACAGGTGGTAAGTCATGTTAGACACACACAAGGGAAATGAGTCACATCACAACATCACAATAATATGAACAACTGTAAACTCATTACATGATTAAGTCTTATAACGTCATAAACACACAGGAAAACATACAACACATAAGCCGGTGTAAACCGGTAGGCAACAGACTGCACGAAAACCATACCTTGGTCCTTGCTTCGATTGATTTCCACCGTAGGTCACTCCTATACATGATAAATAACGTCAGTTAATTAATTTACTTAACTTCAAATTTACTAAATGTTTAACATGATTATATGACATGTTTTAATGTCTTAACTTATACTTGATTACCTACATTATACCTCCTAGGGTTTATTACTTAAGCCATTCTTGTTTGTTTGTTTTTTTTACAAGTTTAGGTCCGACCGAACTTACCGACCGACCTTACATAAGGTCGGTCCATTCTAGAACATATTACCGTCAAAATTTTCCACTCCGACCGACCTTGTAAGTTCGGTCACATGTTCGGTCAATTCCCGAGAGTTTCTTCCCTTTGAAAATTCAGGCCCGACCGATCTTGGCATGTCCGGTCGCAAGATCGGTCGATTCCCGAGACTCACTCACGTACAAAAATTCAGGCATGACCGAACTTGTAAGTCCGGTCCCAAGTTCGGTCTATTCCAGAGACTCAATCCGTACTAAAAATCCATGCCCGACCGACCTTGCAAGTCCGGTCCCCAAGGTCGGTCCATTCCAGAAACCAATTCTCGCAGGGTAAACTGGGCTCGACCGATCTTGGCAAGTTCGGTCGCAAGATCGGTCTGCTCCAGACCCTTATTTTCCATTGCCCATTTAACTCCAAACTTCACCTCATATATCCTAGTATATCCTAACCTCATTTGGGCACTTCAAACACACCTTAAGACCTCCTTAAAACTCCATACATCATTCACTAAAATCCTCCTCAAGCATTTACACAAACTCTTATAAAAAGGTTTACACTTATAATGTTTTTCACTAAGTTTCTATGTGGTGTCTCATACCTATAACTCCCACTATTCCCAAATGTTTTCTCACCACTACAACATCATCTCCGAAGAATCTTTTCTTCCTAAACAACTCCTTGAACATCTTTACAAGTTTATAGCTCCCCATGCAACAAATCACTTCATCCTTATTCACCAACATTGCACAAGTCCTTAACACAATCTCACCATGATCTTGAAATGTCCCAAAACATTCTTTTGCATTCTAAATCCTCTAGAACATTGCTTAAGCCCTTTTTACATCTTTAAACCCCTTAATGCATGTTTCTTCCACTAGGAAAGCACTTATCCATTCTAAACATTTCCTAACTTACCAAACTCACTTAAAACCCTTAGAACTTCTTGTTTATTACCTAAATTTTGACATGAACTCCCCTAGAACATTACTAAACCAAAACATAATGTTTTCACCATTAAACAACCAAGAACACTAAAATCCATCAAACACATTCTTATACACAAAACTTCACACATTTAGCACTACATCACAATATAGTGCATAATTTAAATTGCCTGGCACTTAGGCCCTTAAATAACATGGCTCTTTGGCCCTTAAGATGCATAAATCATAAACACTGAATTTCCACAATATATTTGCCTTTGACCTGCAAATACACCCAACAATATATATGCCTTTTACTAAGCCCTTGAAAACATGATAAGTGTCAAAATGAGCATGTTTTATAGGTGTATTTCATGTTTAATATTAGCACTTTTCTTGCTCATATCTCCACTTCTGTTAGTTTTCCTCTAGTTTATATTTTATTGTTTATCTCACAGAATTATTGGTTTAACATGAGGAAAACCAAGCCAGGAGTGAAGTAGACAAAGAGACGAACGCGTAGACGCAAACGGCTCAGAAAACGGAGTCCAAACGAAGAATCTAGAGCCGGTCGAAGTTCGTAGAACGAAATAAGTCACGGTCAGCACTACAGCATTGCAACCGCCTGCACAACCGCCTGCACAACCGCCCCAAAAGGAGGCGGAACAAGGCGGACCAGAGGCGGACATGGGGCGGACAACACACAAACCGCCCTGATTGGAGGCGGTTCCACAGGCGGACAAGAGTTAAATCGCGCCCAAAAATAGTTTTCTTCTTCGCGCGACTCTGCAACTCGCCTTATCTATCTACCCCGCCGTCGCCTACCTTATTTCGCTCGCGCATCTCCAGCTCCTGTCCCCTGCAATAAATGAAGCAATCAATGCTTCAATCAGTGAAGAAATCAACAGAGGCAATCAACTGCAATCTTCTACGTACTCTTCCTTCTTCTATAAATAACCATTCCCTACAGCCTTGTACGAGTGCACGGAGAAAACCAGAAAATCACTCATTCTCACCTCATTCATTCTCTTCCATTAACACTCACGTACATCTCATACCCAGTTCTCTAAATTCTCAAATTCACCCACTTCACTTAAATAACCTACGTACATGTTTCACTCTTCGACCTCTCCATTTCTCCATTCACTAATCACGTCTCCGTGCTGTTATTACGTCCAACCTCTGTCAGATTTATTACCAGTTAATATGTCTGGCTAAGGAGGATTTGCTCCGGGCAAGGTTTTTAATTATGGTTTGTTTAATTATGTAATCAATATTTCTACCGGTTTTAATAAATACAGTTTGTTACGCTTAAAGGATTTCTCTCACCATTTTAATAAATTACATGAATTTATTAAAATGCTTTCCTAAGTCTATTTTGATCAGACCAGGTGATAAATAGACAGGTTATTTAAGCCGTAAATCTGGAGAAAACTTATTATGATTTAATAAGTTAGTATTTACAGATGCAATTATAATTCCTCGAATTTAACGTCCGTTTACATAGTATGCTCGAACCTTGATTAGACCGAGCATTTTCTGGTAAACGAGTTCTTAAGGGTCTATGACTTAGTCCTTAGGATAATAACAGGAATTTTGCCAAACTAATTTATTAAACCGGAAGAGATAGCATAATTAATCAGATTATATAAAACCTGAACCCGGAGTTCCATTTAATTCATCTGCACTCAGTAATTTAATCTGCTCTTTTAATTCTCTAAAAACAAGTCAATTAACTTCCCCCCTTTTGTGACAAGCTTAGGAACTACTTTAGCTCGCTATAAGTCCCACGGTTTGACCCCGGCCGCTTCTGTCTTCTACACTACTACGACCGGGTTTTAATTTGCAGCCCGACGGATATTTTGAGTATTAATTTCTTTCTTTTAATAACTACACCTCTTCTAATCACTCACGATAAATCCATTCTGCAAAATGGCGCCGTTGCCGGGGACTTGATTTAATCTAGTCCCTAAGCCCCGGTTAATTCACCTGTTTATTACAATAATCTGTTAATCTACTAAAATAATTAAATAATAAAATTCAAAAAAAAACTGTTAATCCAATTTCGGACATATAACCTCGGACATCTGATTTGGACATCGGACTTCTGACTTCTGATCTGACTTGGACATCTAATTTTGGACATCGGACTTCTGACATTTGTTAATATTATTGTTATTTATTCTGTCATTTCGTTCCATTGTCATTTCGTTCCTTGTCATTTCGTTCCATTGTCTCTAACTACTAACTTTAAATTTCTGTCATTTCGTTCCATTGTCATTTCGTTCCCTTGTCATTTCGTTCCTAACTACTAACTTTAAATTTCTGTCTACTAATTCCTAACATTTTTATTATTCTAACGTATAACCAGTTCTTTTCTCTGTTTTGAGTGGTGTATGCCTTTCACCAGGTCACAGAGCCTCCCAGAGAATATTAATCACACGGTTGGTTACATCCCAGAAATCGAGAGAACCTTTCTGCGCAATCTCAGGCAGAGACGAACTCAACAAAATACCACCACAGTGATAGATTCTGACCCGGAAGCTAACATGGCAGCTACACCAGCAACGGTTCGAAATATCAACAGGCCGTCTAACCAAGGACAACAGCCTGCTATCATCCTTCCTCACCTCAGCCCATCCGAATACGATGAGTGGCAGAAGCTGAAGCCATATCATCAGATTCGATGTGTGAAGGAGTTGGGCATGTTTGATGGCACCAGTCCAGACGAAGCCCTGTTACATGTTACAAAATTCTTACAACATGCCAATAGCCTTACTGCAACCGACGCAGTACTTCAATATGCAAGATTGTCTTATTCCCACACAGCCTGACGGGAAACGCGAGCAAGTGGTATCATAGCTTAACACCGAGTACCATTTACCTGGGACGACATGGCCACCAAGTTCTATGACAAATTCCTACCTCCGAGCCGAACTTTGGAGATGATTGCTGAAATTTATAATTTTAAGCAACCAGGGTCGGAGAATATTTGTGAAACTTGGGACCGTTTCAAAGGTCTACTACTCACTTGTCCTCACCACGGTCTGACGAAGGAACAAGTATCACAATTGTTTACAAGGGCTTGATCGGTCCGTGCAGAACAATGGTGTTATCTTCGTTAGGGGCTGACGTTCTGAAAAAGCCGGGAGCACAATTTCTGAACAGCATGGAGTCTCTCTGTGAGGAAATAGAGACTGGGCCTCCGGTGGATCAAGGAGCGGTACTCCAGGATTATATCATGTTGGGGAGAGTGATAACAAATTCGACCAGCTCATGAGAAGCCATGAGCAACTCATGGAAAGCAATGCTCAGCAAGCAACAAAAGTGAGCACTCTACAGAAAGTGGTCGAACAGATGGCTATGAATTCCTTCCCTCAGCAAGCTAAGTCGATGATTTCCCGACCACCTACTACCCCTCCAGGCTATGCTCCTCAATCTCAACCACTCACCAACAATTTCTTGTACGCAATGTTGCGGGCCTCATGATATGATCAATGCCCCCAACTACAAGAAATGAAAGCAGCGGAGGAAGCAAATACATCACCAACAATTCAGGATACCGACAACCATGGCAACGTAACATGCAATCCAATCTTAGCTACTCAAACACCGGAAATATCCAGAACCCACATACCCTACAGACATCCCAAAACTACAGACCTCAATCCAATTTCCAAGGAGGCCCAAGGCAATATCAACAACAGCCTTATGGCAATGAAGCTTCATCGAGCCGACCAGCTCCACCTCCTTCGAATCCTGAGTCTGATATGTCTCAGATGCAGGAAATGTTTAAGGCGATGATGGGTAAATCCCGAGATACGCAAGAAGAGGTCGCAGCTCTGCGCAAAGACCAAACAGCCTTGCAGTCTCAGATTCAACAACTCCTAACTCAACAAAGACCTCCTGGCCGACTCCCCTCACAAACCAATCCAAATCCAAAGGAGTATGCAAAAGCAATCTACGTAGTGGACCAGCCCATCACATTAGCTCAAAGGGAGCAACAACCCGAGAGTGAAATGGTCCCTGAAGTGGAGCAGCAGGCCGAAGAAGAGTACCTCGACACGAACCAAATGAAGCTCTATGCCAAATTAGTTGCGATAAACGAAATGATGGAAGGTCCACTAGATCTTACATCACAGCAACCTGAGAGCAAACTGGTTCATGTAGTGGACGATTTACCTGAGGATTTGAGTTACTCAATACCACCACCCCCGTCGAAAATGAGCAAACGGTATCAAACCTTCTGCTTGAGCTTGAAGACAAGCCATCAGAGGACAACTTCTACCTCAACTTCATGGAGTCTCCTCCCTCTGAAGTCAATTACCGTTATTTTCCCTCCTTCTCTGTGCTGTACCCAGACAATGTGGATTGTTACATCCTCGAGAATGAAGAGGAAGAAATGCTCGCTCCCGCCAGAACATCCAAACAAAATACCAATATCACCTTCGAGGAACCACCCCCTCTGAAGTTGAATTCACTCAAGGCTCTTCCTATGAGCCTCTCAAAGAAGACGAGGATTATTACATCCTCAAATTCGAAGAGGAAAAGCCATCCAACTTTAATCTTCATCTGGAGGATCACAGCTTTCCCCTCTTGTGCAACAAAGAAGTAGGGTGGAAACTCGAAGTCAGCTCGCTGAGTGAGAAGGCCACCTTTCCATTTGATCCAGGGTCAGAACTTGAAGATACAAATTTCCCAGAAGTTCTCCCTGAACCACTCAACGCAGTTAAGGATGTCTTCATCCTTAAATTTGAAGAGAATGATACTCACACTAAGGATCATCCATTGGAAAATTTGGGCCCTTCGACAAAGAAAAATAATGCCCACCCCACCCACCCGTTGAAGCTCACTTCCACCTTCATTTTCGTTCCAGAGGAGGAAATTTACATCCTCGACTTTGAGCAAGCACCACCACTACCTTCTTGCACCCATACAACTAAACAACAAAAGGAGAATGTTTACATTCTCCAGTTTGAGGAAGCACTACCACCACCACCCGGATTTCAATACAATATTAATGGCTACAAACACCTCCTTCAAAACCAGGTTTTGTGGAGTTTGTCTTTTCCTACTATAATTGTTGCTGTAATTCTGTGTTTTGATCCAGGTGGTTCGGTCCTACGTATTGCCAATTTCCTGTTCCCGGTACTACCATTGTCAACATTCATTTATGATCCGGGATAATAATAAAAAAAAAAACGTCTAGCTAGAGACGTTAAACCCGGGCAGCTTGGTGGGAGGCAGCCCACTATGTATCTTTTGTCTTTCCTTTAATTTAATGTTCTTTTCTTTTTGTACTATATTTCCCTTTTATTTGCTATAATAAAATGCAGGCTTCACTTGAGTTCTTCTCGCTGTGTAGAATATTCTTTACAGGTTTAAATTCATGACATTCCACAGCAACACTCAAGTGTGGGGGAGCTCTACACACTCTACGAATCTGGGGAGTACACTCTTTCCTTTACTTTGCTTGCCCTATTAATTTTATTCCATCTACGCAATGAGGGCATTGCTTGAGCTAAAGTGTGGGGGAAGAACCTAGGACATCTAAATGCTTAAAATTTGTTAAGTCTCTCTGCTTATCTTCTGCTTACCTCGCATTTGTTCTAATTGAATTATGTACCCTGCTAATGTAGGTTGTTCTCTTTAAAAACTAATACTATTATGAATTGTAGGATAAAGGGTACAAATTTTAAAATTTTTACATTTGATTACTTTTGAGGAGCATTTTTATATGCGGTGTGACCAAATAATCTGCAAATTGGTTGGATTTTATTGCTCAGGGTTTCCTTCTGTCTTCTCTCTTAGGGATTGCTAAGGGGTGCTTCTCTGTTTAAAAAAAGAAGAAGAATACAAAAAATAATAAGGGACTTTCGAGACACATTGATAACCAACAAAAGAGAGTTGAGTGTTCTTAAATACAAAGGCATTATGCCTACATTTTCTCATCCCTCATGCAAATGAAGCAATGCATAAATCTTTTCTTCCTTTTTCCTTTTATTTCTCCTCAATGCCCATCTTGACAGAAGTTGGCCATGGTAGAAGTTCTCGGAGTCCAAAACAAAAGAAACATTGAAGTACCTTAGATCATACCCGAAACTCTTAATTTTGTTTTTACCCTGAGCACACCTATGCCACCAGCAGTAATTTTTCACACTCCTCAATAAGTTTTAGAGATCATAAACTATTGACTTTTTTATCCTACCCTTCATAATAATATTTGTTAGTATTGAGCATTTCCTACTGCTTAGGTACATGGTTTTACTTGAGGACAAGCAAAAGATAAGTGTGGGGGTGTGATAGTGTCAAATGAGCATGTTTTATAGGTGTATTTCATGTTTAATATTAGCCACTTTTCTTGCTCATATCTCCACTTCTGTTAGTTTTCCTCTAGTTTATATTTTATTGTTTATCTCACAGAATTATTGGTTTAACATGAGGAAAACCAAGCCAGGAGTGAAGTAGACAAAGAACGAACGCGTAGACGCAAACGGCTCAGAAAACGGAGTCCAAACGAAGAATCTAGAGCCGGTCGAAGTTCGTAGAACGAAATAAGTCACGGTCAACCTACAGCATTGCAACCGCCTGCACAACCCTGCACAACCGCCCCAAAAGGAGGCGGACAACAAGGCGGACCAGAGGCGGACATGGGGGCGGACAACACACACAACCCCCTGATTGGAGGCGGTTCCACAGGCGGACAAGAGTTAAATCGCGCCCAAAAATATTTTCTTCTTTCGCCGACTCTACAACTCGCCTTATCTATCTACCCCGCCGTCGCCTACCTTATTTCGCTCGCGCATCTCCAGCTCCTGTCCCCTGCAATAAATGAAGCAATCAATGCTTCAATCAGTGAAGAAATCAACAGAGGCAATCAACTGCAATCTTCTACGTACTCTTCCTTCCTTCTATAAATAACCATTCCCTACAGCCTTGTACGAGTACACGGAGAAAACCAGAAAACACTCATTCTCACCTCATTCATTCTCTTCCATTAACACTCACGTACATCTCATACCCCAGTTCTCTAAATTCTCAAATTCACCCACTTCACTTACAATAACTACGTACATGTTTCACTCTTCGACCTCTCCATTTCTCCATTCACTAATCACGTCTCCCGTGCTGTTTATTACGTCCAACCTCTGTCAGATTTATTACCAGTTAATATGTTGCTGCTAAGGAGGATTTGCTCCGGGCAAGGTTTTTAATATGGTTTGTTTAATTATGAATAAATCAATATTCTCTACCGGTTTTAATAAATACAGTTGTTACGCTTAAAGGATTTCTCTCACCATTTAATAAATTACATGAATTTATTAAAATGCTTTCCTAAGTCTATTTTATCAGACCAGGTGATAAATAGACAGGTTATTTAAGCCGTAAATCTGGAGAAAAACTTATTATGATTTAATAAGTTAGTATTTACAGATGCAATTATAACTCCTCGAATTTAACGACCGTTTACATAGTAATGCTCGAACCTTGATTAGACCGAGCATTTTCTGGTAAATGAGTTCTTAAGGGTCTATGACTTAGTCCTTAGGATAATAAAAGGAATTTTGCCAAACTAATTTATTAAACCGGAAGAGATAGCATAATTAATCATATTATATAAAACCTGAACCCGGATTCCATTTAATTCATCATTCATCTGCACTCAGTAATTTAATCTGCTCTTTTAATTCTCTAAAAACAAGTCAATTAACTTCCCCCCTTTTGTGACAAGCTTAGGAACTACTTTAGCTCGCTATAAGTCCCACGGTTTGACCCCGGCCGCTTCTGTCTTCTACACTACTACGACCGGGTTTAATTTGCAGCCCGACGGATATTTTGAGTATTAATTTCTTTCTTTTAATAACTACACCTCTTCTAAATCACTCACGATAAATCCATTCTGCAAAACATTTTACTAAGTCGTTCACCATTGGCTCCTTAGATCATTTTAATAAGCAACATAAGCTCATTTCTCCTAAGACTTTTAAACTACATTAGGTTAGCACATTTACCTCTTTTCCTCACAACTTCTTTCTTGTTTCCTTGATTAAAATCGGTAATGATGTTTGGTTTGCTTGTCAACTTCTAAACAATATACAAACAATATAATGAGTATTCAAAGACAGCTTAACAGGGCGGTGATCATTTTAGCGTCCACTTTTGAGGTTGAAATACTAGAGAACGTTATGAAAATTTATAGACACTTCTGAAATCACCACCTTACACACCCAAAAATAAGATAATTATGTTATTTAACCCTAGAACTTGAGAGAGACAATTTGAATATATATCAAGATGAGGACTCCACAGTATGAAAGGTTGGAATGAACTTATACCAAATGGTCTTTCAATTTGAAACATACAGCTTAAAAGGAGATTAAATGAAGTGGCAATGAAGCTCATCAGACAAGGCCCCAGACTAGGTGACTGATTTTGGGCACTACATTAGTTTAAATAAACATAGTAACATAGGAAGGAATTCAAATTCAGTTTATTTTTCTTTGAGTTTTTAAACCCATTACCCTAGAAGCAAAGTTTGGAGAACAACAATATGTGAAAAGATGAGGCTAAAGATCTTCTTCCCCCATGTGCTTGATTCTATCTTGGCACCGAAATGGAGCTCTTGAGATTTTGAAAGGATAGAATTGAAGAGCTTGAGGAGAGGAAGAGAATGGTGGTCTTAGAATTTAATTTGGCAAAATAAGCTAGGAGATACAAGTGGTCAAAGATGGAGTTTTGGTGTGTACTATTGCAAACCGTGAATGGAGAACAAGAAGAGATAGAAGAGAGCTTGAAGACGTGTGAAATGAAGAGGGAAATGAGAGAATGAAGTTTAAGTCTACTTTTAAGAGATATTTATATGTTAAAGTAAATAGTACTTAAGTAGTCATCTTTTATTTGTTTAACAAAATAACAAGAGTGGTGACTCACCACTAAGAAGAAAACCGGCCCCCTTAATGTTACTAAGGCCATTTTAGTCTTTGTTGGCCAATTTAAATACTTATACAAACATATGTTACAAACTAGCTTATTTTAGTTACTATTAACTAAAACAAGGCACATAGATGTGAAATTTTTGATTTCCCATTGATATAGACTTCCAAATGTGATACTATATAGTACACATGTTAATTAAAGAGTAATGATGGACATTTAGCCATTCAAAACTCATTTACAAGACAATTTTTCAAAAATGTGCTTTAAGACTCCTTAAAGCACATTTTGTGTTTAACTTGTTTTCAAGCTTGGTTTTCTTTGGTAATCGGTTAATATGTTCATTAGTATACAAATAAGGTCTTGGTAAGCTCATTAGGTCTTACCCAAGCTTATCCAAGCTTAGAGCACATTTTATCCCTAATTGACTTTAAGGCATTATATGTGTTTCCTATGGTTTTAAATTGTTTACTAATGTTTCTAAGACTCTTTTTAGTCTTAATATACCATATTTAAATGTTTAAACAACACACTAAGGTTTGGGGTATTTCAATCTACCCTCCTTAAAAGAACTTTGTCCTCAAAGTTCACACTTCCACATATCCTAAATGTTAGAACACGGGAATACATATAAACAATATTTCCATACTACATTAACAGCACACTTACATAACATTGGACACAAAGTCCATACAACATAACATCGGACACAAGGTCCATACAACACAACATCATTCAGACACAACGGTCTGTAACATAACAACATAACATAGACGATGTATTTAAATACACGTCGTACACACATAACCGAAACGGCTCTACCCCCTTAAAAAGGGGTACGCCCCGTACCCTATACACATAAACACTAAGAAGTAAACAATGACGGGTACTTCGCCTTCATCTATCTTCCAGCTCCCAAGTGGCCTCCTCAACATCCTGGTTAGACCAGAGAAATTCACCAGTCTCACAGACTTATGGCGAGTGTCTCGAGTCTTAGTATCCAGAATCCGTACCGGAGTCTCCACTGATCGCATGGTCGGCTCTAAGGTTAGCCTTTCAGGCTGAAGCACATGAGACGGATGAGACATATATTTCTTCAACTGGGACACATGAAATACATCATGTACCTTGCCCAGCTCGGCGGGTAGATCAAGTCTGTAAGCTACCGGGCCGATCCGCTCCGTCACAACATAAGGCCCCACATATTTTGGGCTCAACTTGCCTTTCTGGCCAAAACGAAACACATTTATATGTGTTTCCTATGGTTTAAATTGTTTACTAATGTTTCTAAGACTCCTTTTAGTCTTAATATACCATATTTAAATGTTTAAACAACACACTAAGGTTTAGGGTATTTCAGGTTTGAATCGAACAAGTATTCGTCACCCTTCTTATTCCTCACGATAATGTTGTGAAACGAACAAAAATGTATATACACAAGTTCCTCGTTTGGAGATGAAAAAGGAATTAAATCTCGATCAATGTTTAATAATACATATACACATGTAATTGCACTAAACTGATATATATATATATATAAATAACTATATATATGTGGCTATGTTACATTTAGTATATATATACTTACATACATAAATGTCAATAGTTGGTAAATTTAGTTAAAAGGATGATTAGCTAATCACGGATTTGAATACTTTAAGTAATAACCCGATTCATGACGAATAATTTATCACTGAGATTAATTACAAGGGATTCTTAATTATACAGGATATCAAATGTTTAACGGGTAATAGAAAATTAATACTTTGTATATAACCCAGAGCTAAGAGATTAAGAGGACGGGCGTGGGGTCACGCTAGCGTTCCTTCGGTGTACGATATGGTTTCTTGTAGCCTTCTTGCCACCGAGTTATACTCGGCTTGTGTGCTAGTTGTTTGTGTGAAAAACGACCCCCCAAGATTAAAGCATGTAAACTGGACTAATTGTCTTGTGAATGTGTGGTGATTAATCTATCTTGATATTTGTCGTGCTGCTAACTACGCGGTTGAGTAGCCTAATATACAAGGAAATGAATTGGATCACGAATGGAGAATTCATGGAGATTAAGAGGATGGATTTACATGAGTATAATATTAAATTACAACTTCCTTATTAATTGTTAACGACGTCAGAGTGATGTCCCGAAGTAACTAAGGAAGAGATTATAAGAATTTGACTAATGCTAACTATTTGGGGGACGAGAGGATCCGGGTAGACCGGGCACGCATGTTATTGGATTGAGAGGGTGGTACCTATAATAGAACCAACCTCATTGGAGTGCATCTACGGACTGCGCTGCCCCGGAGCCAAGCGATTGGCTCCCCGTCTTTGGCATATGATCATTGACAGGGGTGAGTTATATGTATATATATTTATGTATATATGCCACTATCGGCACAGATTATTGGTTTGTGATGCGTAGCGTTCACTTGGTACGGGCCACCTGCCCTAAGTTAAAATTGTAAGCAGTCTCAAAAAAAAAATTCAGACTGTCTTGAGAACTATAAATGTATATGCACAATTCCGTTGTGTGGATTGTAAGTAAAATATTTGAACATAAACAATACCAATGAGGGCATTGCACTAATCGAGAAGAGAAAGGCATGGGAGGACTGAAGGATTAAAACTTAAATTAAGGTTAAGAGACTAAAGAAGGCTAACCCTGTTGTGACGATTTTGATCCCGTTGAGTAGGATCATTTGTTGATTATTTGTTGACTATGTGATTGGCATGCTGAGTGTTTACATTATTTCATTGTATATGCATGTCTGTTAATAATTAACCGCATGTTCATCCAACCAATTAGTTGAGTGTAGCCCGGTCGCACGTGGGCTACACGATTCCATACCAGCAATTCGTTTTGCTGAGCCATTTCATGGCCAACCATTCACAAGTACGCGAAGGAGTTCAGA
Source organism: Limonium bicolor (assembly GCA_023374045.1). Lineage (NCBI taxonomy): Eukaryota > Viridiplantae > Streptophyta > Magnoliopsida > Caryophyllales > Plumbaginaceae > Limonium > Limonium bicolor. Next base: position 291,680,787 of record CM041782.1, read on the forward strand.
CCCGACTGAGAGTAGGCGGGGTACACTTAGGACTTGGGATTCATTTTGATTTTGTCATAAGATGTATTTCGACGTGTGTTGTATTAATTAAGACTTAGTGACTCGGTATGTAATTTAAGGAGATTGTAATGTATTTCCAGTCATTCGGACCGTAACGTGTTGGGAGGAAAGGCCTTGTCAGTTACGTGGGTGGCTGGCGATGGTAACACCAAACGTTTAAGTTATTTCCGATGCGGTTTGTTGATTATGTTGGAGGTCATTAGAAGTTAATTACGAGATTTAGAGTTGGGGTGTTACAGAATTGATCTGACTAACACTGGGCCATTCACACACGTGAGAGGATATTTTCCTGCAACTTACAATTTGGAAGTCGGCGGAGATGCATGGATTTGGACAGACCACATTGACCATGCAAAGTTCACTCAGAGCATGCACGGGAATAAAAAGAAAAAAAGGAAGGAATTGGTCGCATGCAGAGAAGTGGGCATGTACATGACGTGGAGACTTCATTCTTTGGGCTGTGTTAATATGGAAATAAAATAGCAGGCCCATCATGACCACATGATTAGGAGGTCGTTCATCTTATCTTCGATATTAGAGCCGCCTTGTATATGACGGAAAAGATGACATGTTGGACATAGATATTCACGCACTCATGACATGGAGTGGGCTCATTAGACATTCTTCTGCAGAGGCGCAGATGTTTGCCGACTAACAAAAGCTGGCTTGATAACATATATGATTATCGCATACATACATATGTTGGACGTTAATATGCAGCCCATGCACAACGAACAAGCCCATGTGAATCACACACAAATCGGCTCATGACTAATTGGAGGCGGCAACTTACAGATTAAAAGGTTGCAGCGAGCCGCAACATAGGAAACTCATCACACGACAGAAACCTAGAAGCCGCCACCGAAAGAAAAACAGAGAGAGGGGCGACAACAGTTTACAGAACGAGAACAGATTCACAACTCTAGTGCCATAGAGTTTGATACAGCCGCCGAGTTCAGTAGAGACAGACAGAAGACAACAGTTTGGGACGGGGGACAACATAATAGATCGGGATTTCGTCATCAGTTCTTTATTACAAATTTGATGGCTTTCTTCCTCTCTATTATTGTTGTTTTCATATTTATCATGTCTGAGTAGTTGTTAGAATTCTGGTTTGCTATGGAGAACTAGTTTATTATTTGCTTTCTGAGTTGTTGAATATATATTCTATACAGATTGTAGTTTTGTTCCTAGTTATTTATTGAATTCTCTTGTGATTAATTATTGCTTGAGTATTTGGTATGAATTGCTTACAAGTGAGAACTGTGGCGTTCATTAGACCTTAGGAACATTACCAGTGAAATTACAGATGACAATTCCTGGGGATTAGCTGACTAGAAACCAGATGAATCGTTAACGCTACTAGTTAATTTGTAAATTCGTAACGAGAGTTAGGATTTGGGAATTGCTAGAGAATCTATCTTGCGGGAGACCGGTTTTAGATTAATTTAGATCTGAGGTTGCAATCTAGAATTTAGAAACACTCAGGAGGGAATTGATAAACTAGGGAAGCGTAGTAAACCAGGATTCCCCTTTAGATTTATTCGAAACTCACTTTTAATTGTTTTTGTTTTAATTAAATTGTTTATTTAATTTCTGCAATCAAACCCCCAATTATTATTGTTATTTTCCTTCAGTTTATTACTTAGTAGATTAAAGACTCAAACTAGACACAACCTCCTTTGGTTCGATAACCTAGAGAATACTACCTAGGAAAACTTGCTACGATAGACCAGTACACTTGCTGCAATACGTTTTACCCGTACAAGTTTTTGGCGCCATTGCCGGGGAGGCACGGTTATTTAGTTTAGTCTTTATTCTATTTCTATTTTATTTTATTTTGTTTGTTTCTTTTGTTTATTTTTGTTTTGTGTTAATTATTTTAGTTTAGTTTGGTTCGTATTTTTTCCTTTTATTTTATTTTTTTGTTTTGTTTGTTTAATTTATTTTTAGTTTAGTTTATTTTCTATTAGTTTGTTTATTTGTTTTAATTAGTTGATATTTAATTTGTTTGTTTGATGATTTTTATAGTCGTTTTGTTTTTAGGATTAGTATTTGTTTAGGCTTATCTTAGTTTATTATATTTTTTTATTTATGAGATTTAAATTGTTAGATAGTTTAATTTTCTATTAGTTTAGCTTTTTTATTATTATTTGTTTTCGTTTCTTTATTTTTTGTTTATTATTGTTATGTACATATTTTTATTTTATTTTCTTCTTTATGTATATAATTAATTTTTCTTTTTCTTTTGAGGTACTTGATTTGATGGCTGGATATTACAATCCGCCAGGAGGTTGGCCGGGATATTACAACCAATGGGTTATATGCGAAAGGTGTGGAGGAGACCACGATCGTGCTTATTGTCCAGTTGTTTCTTCTAGTTTGGAGGATGCTCTAAGAAGTTTTATATTGTCTAGCCCTCCTGAAGCACGACTGTCTCCTGAACACTATTATCCTGCACAAAGTTACAACCAGTGGGTTATCTGCCAGACATGTGGAGGGGATCATGAGAGTTCACAATGTCAAGGTAATCTATCTAGCTTGGTAGCTGCTCTTGCAGATTTTAACAAAAAACATGGCGAATCAAACCCCGGTTGGCATGAGTCCTTCAGGATGGATATGAAGGAGATACGGGAAAGTAATGCAAGAATTTTAGCCCATCTAGATGAAATATCACAAAAGCTTGGATGTGAACCGGTTCCCGAGATCGAACAACCTACTACAATAGTTGAGTGGAGTGATACACAGCTTGATCATTCGATCCCTGAAGTTGCAGACACACTTGAGGTGGAGATCATGGAGAGACCAAAGCTAGAGATTGAGCAATTTGATGAAATTACAGAGTTAGAGAATAATATAATTCATGAAGCTATCCAGTATATTCCTTCTCCACCTATAACTGAGCCAGAAAGTCTTCCAGTTGACTTCCTTCCTCCTCCTGCTGTGAGCCATCAGAGTAGAGTTATCTCATCGACTTTAAGGAGCCCTTGATTCCTGTTGAAGTTGATTTTCCTATTGGTTCATCCTTTGAGCTTCCACCAAATGACAAGGATGTTTACATCCTTGAATTTGAGAAGGAGGACCAGCCAAAGTGTGATATTCACATCAAGGATCAACCACCTCAACACAACCACGTGACGCATGATCAGTGGAGTTTACACTGTTATATTGGAGTTGAGTTTTATTTCCATTGATCGGGGTCGTTTTATGAAGATATTTGATGCCCGCCCCACCCACCCTTTGGAACCCACCTCGACATTCATTTTCGATCCTGGTTGACCTCGGGGGGAGGTATGGTCTAGCCAAAGACGTTTAAGAAGGCCCGCTGGCTGGGAGGCAACCCAGCATTATATTTTATTTTGTTATTTTTATTTCTTTTCGTAGTGAGTTTTCTTGGTTTGTTGTCTATTAACTTTTAACCCCGTTTATAGTTTTGGTTGCTTCTTGTATTTTCTTTTCAGATGAATTATTCATAGTGATACTGCAACCAGGCTGCAACACTTGAGCAAAGCTCAGTGTGGGGTGGGGTCGTTCTACATAATGCAACAACAAATCCAGGGGAGTTCTAGTTTTAATTATTTCTCTATTAATTTTATATTTTGTTAATGACTGCTCTGCTGTGTTTCCTATGGACATAAATGTTTTTCTACGAGCTTTGAGTTTTTTCACTCCTGCCTTGTCACACAATGAGGACATTGTTTAATTTTAAGTGTGGGGTAGGGAGTGCTCTTCAGTTATCACTCCAGACCACTAGCTTTTGTTTGTTTTCAGGTGATGAATAATATGCTTCTCTTTCCCATTAAATGTTGAATTTTGGGTGAAAAATATCTGCAGAAGTTCAAATTGAGCCTGATGACAACCTTAAAAATCTTTCTGCTTAAAAGTTGTCCTTCCGAAATTGTTTTTCTTAAATTTATTCTATTTTCACTGAAATTTGATGGATTGGCTGATTGTGGAGACTAATGTGTTTAGCTTTGGATCTGGGAATGATATGAATGTTTGGAATGAAAGGATAATGCAAGGTACTCCTCTGATCAAAAATTTTCTAAACCAAATCAGGCCTCTTTTATCTGGTTATTAAGTCCTCGGGGTGCTTTATCACCATCTACCTAAGGTCTTGTGATCTGGGATAGTTGGCCCAAAGTCGTTACATAGATAAAGAGAAAAGTCTGGGTAAAGGAACAACTATGCAATTAATATAAATCGTTTGTTTTTATTTCTTGAAGAAGAAGAGTTTTTGCATGCGAAAGATTTAATTGCAGTTTTTTAGTTTTTGATCATGAGTGCGTGGTGTTGAAAGGTATTGCGGAATAAGGCATTACTTCACACCCCTTGTCATCCAAAGGTTGGAATGAAATTGGGTTGAAGGTTCTAAGCTAATCTGTGTTTCAGTTTCTGCAATTCAGTTTATTCATGCTTTTGTTAAAATTATTCCTTATTCACTGTTTGTGAAAACTGATAGCTTAGAGCAAATTAATTTTTCTGATTGTCATTTTGCTTTTTTCCTTCCACTTATGTTTGATCCAGGAGTTTGATGTTTCGTTTGGAGCAGATATGTTCTTTATTTGCTTGAGGACAAGCAAAAGCTAAGTGTCGGGTAGTTTGATTAGTGCGGAATTTATCTATATTTCCGTGCTCAATGTGATTAATATTTCATTGGTTTATATGATAAATTCCTACTTATATGCTTAATTATGTTTAAATGTTTAGATTATTCCTCACATGTGATTTTATGCTAAAACAGGTTGAAAACGCTGAAGAAAAGGTCTAAAAACATATGTCAAAGCTTCATAATCAAACTAGGACCAAACGAGCTATTCCCGGACCAAATATTCCGTACGCGACATCCATATACTTATGCATACATGAGAGGCGCTGCATCACTGTGCTGCTACCGACGTCACACGTGATGGGCTGTTTCTACTGGGCCGACCAAAAGAGGCACAAACATTCACGTGGACATGGCTGGCAACATGCATGCACATGGAGCTGGACTTCACTTGAGTCCATTGTTTGATAGAGGCGCATACATTTAAAGAGCAGGAATTGATCTGACTAACGCTGGGCCATTCACACACGTGAGAGGATATTTTCCTGCAACTTACAATTTGGAAGTCGGCGGATGCATGGATTTGGACCGACCACATTGACCATGCAAAGTTCATTTAGAGCATGCACGGGAATAAAAAGAAAAAAAAAGGAAGGAATTGGTCGCATGCAGAGAAGTGGGCATGTACTTGACGTGGAGACTTCATTCTTTTGGGCTGTTAATATGGAAATAAAATAGCAGGTCCATCATGACACATGATTTGGAGGTCGTTCATCTTATCTTCGACATTAGAAGCCACCTTGAATTGACGGAAAAAAGAAGACATTGGACATAGATATTCACGCACTCATGACGTGGAGTGGGCTCATTAGACAATTCTTCTGCAGAGAGGCGCAGATGTTGCCGACTAACAAAAGTCCTGGCTTGATAACATATATGAATATCGCATACATACAATGTTGGACGTTAATATGCAGCCCATGCACCAACGAACAAGCCATGTGAATCACACACAAATCGGTTCATGACTTCTAATTGGAGGCGGCAACTTACAGATTAAAAGGCTGTAGCGAGCGCAACATAGGAAACTCATCACACGACAGAAACCTAGAAGCCGCCACCGAAAGAAAAAACAGAGAGAGGGCGACAACAGTTTACAGAACGAGAACAGATTCACAACTCTAGTGCCGTCGAGTTTGATACAGCCGTCGAGTTTAGTAGAGACAGACAAAAGACAACAGTTTGGGACCGGGGATAACATAACAGATCGGGATTTCGTCATCAGTTCTTCATTACAGATTTGATGGCTTTCTTCCTCTCTATTATTGTTGTTTTCGTATTTATCATGTCTGAGTAGTTGTTAGAATTCTGGTTTGCTATGGAGAACTAGTTTATTATTTTGCCTCCTGAGTTGTTGAATATAAATTCTATACAGATTGTAGTTTTGTTCCTAGTTATTTATTGAATTCTCTTGTGATTAATTATTGCTTGAGTTTATTTGGTATGAATTGCTTACAAGTGAGAACTGCGGTGTTCATTAGACCTTAGGAACATTACCAGTGAAATTACAGATGGCAATTCCTGGGGATTAGCTGACTAGAAACCAGGTGAATCATTAACGCTACTAGTTAATTTGTAAATTCGTAACGAGAGTTAGGATTTGGGAATTGCTAGTAAGAATCTATCTTGCGGGATACCGGTTTTAGATTAATTTAGATTTGAGGTTGCAATCTAGAATTTAGAAACACTCAGGAAGGGAATTGATAAACTAGGGAAACGTAGTAAACCAGGATTCACCCTTTAGATTTATTAGAAACTCACTTTTAATTGTTTGTGTATTAATTAAATTGTTTATTTAATTTCTGCAATCAAACCCCCAATTATTATTGTTATTTTCCTTCAGTTTATTAGTTAGTAGATTAAAGACTCAAACTAGACACAGCCTCCTTTGGTTCGATAACCTAGAGAATACTACCTAGGAAAACTTGCTACGATAGACCAGTACACTTGATGCAATACGTTTTACCCCGTACAATGGTCTACCGTACTACAATGCCTGGAAAGGAACAGTGGTTGTAACTAAACTTGATCAAGTGTAACTTATTAATCCAGTTGGTCTGAACGTCTAGTGCACACACGCGTAACATATCCTCAAGCATCTGGATGGTGTGCTCACTCTGACCATCTGTCTGAGGGTGGAACGCTGTACTCTACTTCAACTCGGTACCAAGCGCTTCCCGTGTAGATCTACAGTACCTCGAGAGGAATCTGGTATCCCTATCAGACACGATAGTCTTCGGTACCCCATGAAGTTGTATTATCTCTCGGTCGAAGAGCTCTGCTAGCTTTGCCACTTTCCAAGTGTCCTTCATCGGAATGAATCGGGCCACCTTGGTCAGTCGGTCAACAATGACCCATATCACGTTCAGACCTCCCTGAGTAGGCAGAAGCCCTAGAACGAAGTCCATAGAAATATCATGGAACTTCCACTCTGGCACTGGCATCGGCTGTACCATACCTCCAGGCCGTCGGTGCTCAAACTTGACCTTCTGGCAAGTGAGGTCTCTGGTGCTCTACTTTGACCTGCTGACAGGTCTGACATCTAGAGACAAACTCAGAGATGTCCCTCTTCATATTACTCCACCAGAAAGTCACTCGAAGGTCCCGGTACATCTTCACACCACCTGGGTGTGGTGAGTACAGGGCTGCATGAGCCTCCTGCATGATCTCTCGTCTCAAAGCATCATCAGCTAGCACACAAACTCGGTCTCTGAACCACAGACAGCCATCCTCAAATATCCTGAACTCTGAATCCTGACCAGGAGTAATCTTATCTCTAATCTTACACAACCCGGCGTCGAGCTCCTGACTGGCGTTGATCCGGTCGATCAAGGTAGGCTGAATATGCAAGGCAGCCAAAACCCCAGAACTCTCTGGACGTACAAGCCATACACCCAAACGTTGCAACTCTAATACAGATCTCTGCACTCCCGTCAACACACAGGTAACCCAGAAGGAAGGTCTTCTACTAAAGGCATCAGCTACAACATAGCTCTACCCGGGTGGTAGAGTATCTCGAGATCGTAGTCGTGCAGTAGCTCAAGCCACCTCCTATGCCTCAAGTTCAACTCCTTTTGAGTGAACAGATACTTGAGGCTCTTGTGGCTCGTATACACCTTGCACGAAGCCCCATACAGATAGCGCCTCCAGATCTTCAGAGCGAACACAACAGCAGCTAGCTTCAAGTCGTGAGTCGGATAGTTCTTCTCATATGGCTTTAGCTGACGTGAGCCATATGCAACCACCTTCCTATGCTGCATCCACACACACCCGAGTTCCTTATGGGACGCATCACAAAAGACCTCCAGTCCCTCAGTGCCCTCTAGAAAGGTCAAAATAGGCACAGATGTCAACCTCTTCTTAAGCTCCTGGAAACACTGCTCTCACACTTCACTCCACTCAAACTTCACTTCCTTCTGCAGCAGGCGAGTCAGGGGAATCACCAACTTAGAGAAACCTTCCCGAACTTACGGTAATAGCCCGCCAAACCAAGAAAACTGTGAATCTCTACAACATTGGTGGGTCTAGCCCACTCTGTAATCGCCCTGATCTTCTCCGGGTCCACGAAGATGCCATCCTTGGAGACTACATGTACCAAGAAGACAACCTGATCCAACTAGAATTTGCACTTTTTCAACTTCGTATACAGCTCTCTCTCCTTCAGAGTCTGGAGTATAGTCCTCAAGTGCTCCTCATGCTCCTCAACACTCTTGGAGTACACCAAGATGTCGTCTATAAAGACCACCACAAACTGATCAAGGAACGGCTTAAACACCTGGTTCATCATATCCATAAACACAGAAGGCGCATTCGTCAAACCAAACGGCATCACCAGGAACTCATAATGTCCATAACGAGTCCTAAAGGCGGACTTAGGCACATCGTCTACCTTAATCCTCAACTGATGATAACCGGACCTCAGATCTATCTTCGAAAATACCTTAGCTCCAACTATCTGATCAAACAAGTCATCTATGCGCGGAAGAGGGTATCGGTTCTTGATCGTTACCTTATTAAGCTCCCGGTAGTCGATACACAAACATAGGCTACCGTCCTTCTTAACGAACAGAACTGGCGCTCCTCAAGGCGACACACTAGGGCGTATGAAGCCTTTATCCAACAACTCGTGCAGCTGGAGCTTCAAATCCTTGAGCTCAGTAGGACCTATTCGGTATGGGGCCTTAGATTTAGGCTGAGTCTCGGGTGCGAGCTCGATCGAGAACTCCACCTCTCTGACCGGGGGAAGCCCAAACACATCATCCTGGAACACGTCTGGAAAGTCTCTAACCACAGGGATGTCCTCCAATTTCGCATCCTTGCGAACCTCAGGGATATAGCAAAGAAATCCCTGACATCCCTTCCTCAAATGGCGGAATGCCTGCATCGCTGAGATCACTGGTGCCGAACAAGGGATTCCATTCCCCACTACAAACAAACAGGGTTTACCCGGCTTCTCAAATGTAACTCTCATCGCATCACAGTCAATATTGGCATGATGGGCACCAAGCCAATTCATACCCAAAATCACGTCAAAATTTGTCATTTCCATAGGGATGAGGTTAGCACACATAATCCTATCTTGTACTACCACAGAACAATCTTTGCAAATAGAATTCAGAAGCATAGAAGAATTCCTAACCAGCGGACTAGGCACACATAACTCCATGCCCAGAGGCACAACAGGCAAACTAAGCTCACCCACCAACTAAGAAGAAATAAAAGAGTGGGTGGCTTTAGAGTCAAACAGACAAAATACAGAACGAGAAGACAACTGGAGGATACCTGTGACCACACAGTCTGTAGATCGATCTCTCTCTCCAGCCATCGCGTAGACTCTCGCCTGGGCCTGGGGCTTCTTCTGCTTTGATCGGTCCCGAGACTCTGAGGCAGATCCTCCGGTCCTACCTCCTGAACTGCCCCTGCTCCTCTTGGCCTGAGGGCAATCTGCGATCTGATGGTCGAGGGAGCCACACTTAAAGCACGCTCCCGACTTCTTGTAGCACTCGCGTCCCTGATGGAACTTGCCACAAGCCTCACACTTCCCAACAGATGATGACGAGGAAGAACCACCTCAGTCTCCTAAATCTCGGTGATCCCCAACAGACTGCTTCTTCTGAGAAGCCCCCTGGTCCCTCCTATCAGCATCATCGGACCTTTGCTTCCTCTTCTGGTCCTTCCCACCAAACTGGCGGCCCTTCAGATCGGCCTCCAACAAAGCTACATCAGCAACGTCCCTGAAGATCCTGTGACGGAGAGGTGTCACAGCCGATCTAATGTCTGGCCTGAGGCCACTCTCGAACTTTCATGCCTTCCTATGCTCGTTTGACTCAGGTGCAAATTTGGAGAGGGCGATGAATTTCCGGACGTACTCCTCCACACTCATATCCGACCGTGATGCAGTCTATTATACTCCAGGATCTTCTGGTCCTTGTAGACGTCGGGGTAGAATTGCTTATTAAACTCCCCAATCACTGACCTCAACCACTCCTTGGCTTCGGCCTTGAACAGGAAGGTGGCGAAGTCCACCTCTTGCTCCTCCTCGGACCCCATCACACGAAGCAGGTCCTCCGCCTCTGACAGCCAGTGGCTGGCCTCTTGTGGGTATCCACACCCGTCAAACGCTGGAGGCTTCAACTTCATGAACTCCTGAAGCGCCTTAACATTACACCCTTCAGCATTCGCAGCCCCAGCTCTGGTTGCACCACCAACAGCTCCAGCGGGTCCAGCAGCACCACCCGCAGTTCCACCAGCAGCCACAGTCTGAAGTAGTTGTGCCATAAACTGCTGAACAGCATCAGCAGTATCCCCGTGAGGTGTGACTGGAGCTCTTTGTGGCTGCATTCTGAAAGTCCACAAATTCAAAAATTATCCACACCAGCCTTAAGAAACACAAACTAACCTTCTGACAGACTAACTGAACCCAAATGCCCTACAAATTTAAACTTGGCTCTGATACGACTAAATGTAATGACCCCAAAACCGGCCTAGGAGTTAGGGACGTAACATGCCGCGTATTTACTACCTAATAATGCAAGACTTTTAGCTAATACTAATGATAGGTCCAAAAGAATACTTGCATAAAATGAATATAATCAAGAGTGTCAAAACGTATTCTAGAGTAACAATACAAAAACCCGAACACAAGCCAGAAATTCGAAGTTCAACAATAGAGTAGCGTCAAAAGGTCCGAAGGCTACAGATTAATAAATGTATCAAGTGCCAAGTACATAAATGAGCTAAACTAGATATGCTTCAGATGAAATACCCCAAACTTAGATATGGTGTTTAAATGATAAACTAAGATATAAGGAGGCTAAATAATGCCTTAGAAACATTAAGAAACATTTCTAATCAAAGAAAATATAAGGAATCACCAAAAGAGCAGTTTAAGCAAAAACGTGCTCTAAGCTTGGAGAGACTTGGGAGAGTACCCAAATATTGTTCTAAGACCTTAGTAATATCCTAATGGTCATTTTAAATCAATTACCAAAGAAAACCAAGCTTGAAAACAAGTTAAAACACAAAATGTGCTTTCAGGAGTCTTAAAGCACGTTTTGAAAAATTGTCTTGTAAATGAGTTTTGAATGGCTAAATGTCCATCATTACTCTTTAATTAACATGTGTACTATATAGTACCACATTTGGAAGTCTATATCAAGGGGAAATCAAAAATTTCACAACAATGTGCCTTGTTTTGTGAATAGTAAATTATTTAAGCTAGTTTATAACATAAGTCAATATAAGTGAGATATTTGGTGAACAATGACTTAAGTACCCCTTGTTACTAATGGGGGCCGGTTTCTTATAAGGTGAGTCACCACCTTCATGACTCATTAGGCAAATAAAGTTTTGTAAAGTAAAGTACTATTCACCTTTTACATAAATATCACACTTTATTAGTTCTCTCTCCTTACTTCTTCATTCTCCTTTGTTTTCCCACGGTTTCAGCTGCTCTCTCCCTTCTCCATTAACGTGAAGCACAACCCCATGCTAGCTCCATCTCCCTTTGCACACTACTTACTCATTTTAGCTCCAAAACCAAAACAAATTACATATTCTTCTTAGTTAGCTCAAGCTCTCTCTTTCTATCTTTTCAAAACTTCAAGAGCTTCATTTTGGTGCCAAGTCAAACCACCATTAGAGGAGGAAATTCAAGTTTGGAGACTCCATTGGCTTCTCCATTCTCTTAAGGTAAAGAAAGTGTAAGAAAATCTAGGTTTCCATCATTTTCTTCCTTGTCCGAAAATTTACACTCATGGGACTCCATGTTTATGCCTTGTTCTAGCTCGTTTTCTACTCTTCAAAGGATTGAGGAGGTCCTTCTTGCTTCATATCCAAGCTTGTCTTGAGAAACCAAGGTAAAACAATCACCTTAATACCTTAAAGCATATTTTTTTAACCTAGGGTTTGTTCCTTAGGGTTAATGTATTATCTAGTACTCATTGGAGTCATTGGATATTGGTTAGAACATTGGCAAGGAGATACACATTGGTGACCGAGATTGAACAAAGAAAAACCTAAGGAAGAAAGCTTTTTAAGCTTGTAAAAGAACAAGGTAAATTACTTACCTTAAGGTGTTTTATTGTTTAAGGGAATGGGATTTAGATATGTGATGAGTTTAGTAGAGAGTTTACATTAGAAAAAGGGTTATATATAACCAAGGAGAAACAAGGACTATACTTGTGAACTTGTGACTAAAGAGCAAATGAGAAAAGAGATAGTTTAAGAACATCAAGGTGAATTACAAGAAGCATTTTATTTCAATGGGATCCTTGTTGTGTGTATTTGCAGGTTGAAGGCAAATATATGTGGAAATTCAGTGGTTAAGATTATTGTCATTTAAGGGCCTAAGTGCCAAGCATTTTAAGTTTAAGCACTATATGATGATGTGGTGTGGTTTTGGTGTAAATTGTGTGTGTTAAGGTGTTGTGATAAGGATTTGAGTGGTATTGGTTGTTTGATGGAGAAAAACCAAGTGTTTGGATGTAACTATATACTAGAGAACCCATGGCAAAATTTAGAGGAGAACCTAAGTGTTTAAGATATTCTAAGGAGATTTCATGACTAAGGAAGTACTAGGAAGTTCTAGAGGTGGTCTTGATGAAAGAGGGTGAGATTAGGGTGTTTAAATGACTTGTAATGACTTAGGCATCACTGTGAAGGATTTAGGAAACAAAAGAGTGTACTTGGGTATTTAGGACTTAGGTAAATATTGATAAAAGAAGCTAGAAAACTTGGGTAAGTTAGATGTAAGTGAGGGTGAAACTGAAACTTTGAAATGGTTAGGTGAGAACTAGAGTATAGAATCTAAGGAAGGTTTGGTAAATGCAATAAGGCTGGGAAGTGGTGTACATGGTGTGGTCAAGTTCTTAAGGAGGGAGCATTTGGTTAATTGAAATTCTTTGAGGAATGCATGTGAGAAATGTAAGAAAATAAGTGCTAAGTGTTGGGAGCTTTGTAAGAATTGAGTAAATGTTTGAGAAGATCTTTGGAAGTTGTTTTAATGAGTTTGGTGGAGGTTATAAGGTGGGTTTAAGGTGCCAAGATGATGTTGGACCTATTAGGACACTTGTGGAAGAGCTTGGAATTGAAAGAGCAATTTAAGAGGAAAATCTGTAGAGGACCGACCCAGGGTCCGACCCAGTTTTGGGTCGGCCGGGCCATGTTGAGCCAGCCGGAATGTCTCTGGACTGGACCGACCCAGAGGTTGGGTTTGGTCGGTCGGCTTAGCTTTGGGTCGGTCGGGCAAAGATTTAATGTAGGAAAATGGGTTCTGCAATGGACCGACCCAGAGGGTTTGGGTCGGTCGGTCTAGCTCTGGGTCGGTCGGATGGGTTTCAAAAGACGGAAGAGTTTCTGTAATGGACCGACCCAGGGGTTGGGTCGGTCGGTGGGTCGGTCGACCCTTAACACTTAAAAAAAAAAGAGAGATTTTGAATTCTAAGAATGGTAATAGGTAATGAGGTATACCTTTGGTAGGGTGGTAATGATTAGGACCCTAAGAACTTAAGGAATTAAGTTAAGATTAAGTATAAGTTTTAATGTTTAAAAAAAAAATTAATTAAGTGGTAAGCTAAGTGGCAAAGACTTGAGAGGTTATTGAATGGGAATCCCTAGGGACTAAGTGAGTTAAGTAAGGTGCAAATAACTAATGACCTAAAAATGAATGAATGTTTTAGGTTTGTGAATTGGGACCCCGAAGAAGGTTAAACAAACAACGATCGACGGTGAACGGTACAATCCTTCTTGTGACCTGCTTGCTAACGAGGTGTCCCTCGGCTTGTGTGCTATGTGTTTAATTGCTATGACTAAAACAAGATAAAGCATGCAACCGGTTATATTGTTCTCGTTGTGATTGTGTTATATTTACACTAACCCGCGAGACTTGAGATTGTTACTAACCAAGTTTAGTACTTACTGATTAAGAATAAGAGTTAAGTCTGATGGTCATTGGTTAATGCCCGTTAGGGCTTAGCTAGCACATGGTGATTAAGATGTCGACTAACTGGAACTTGAGTGAGGAAACCTGGGACCGATCTCCGGTCATGCATGCTAAGGAAAAAGGGGACGGTATCTGAATCAGATCCGCCCTCCGCTTAAGGACTTGTCTTCGGACTTGTAGCCTAGGGCCGGTTGCCGGCTCAGCTACGCTGGACTCCCGTCCAGAGTAGGTGGCATTAAGATGGTGCGGTGGGATCACCTAAATCCCAGGTTCGAATTTAGCTACGACCAATCCCTTCCAGGAAAGGTTTGTATACTGAGATTAAGATTAAGACTAAGATTAAGGTAAGGTAAGGAACTGAGATTGAGGAAATGAGGACTAAGGAGGGGGTTACTAACCCACTTGATAAGGGAACGCTTGAGTCGTTCATCGTTTGTGAACTATATATGTTCATCTGTGGTTATTGTTATTGCACTTCATATTATGCTTGTGTATGTAATCAATTTCCATGCTATCGACAATTAGTCGTCGTAGCCCCGTTAGCTTGGGGGCCATGAGAGGGTGTACCAGCATTCGTGCTGACCCCCTCGGGGCTATTTTTACACTTGCAGGTAAGAGACCCATGAGGACGCACTACGAGAGTAGGAGCGGTTAGACTTAGGGTGGGATGTTTATTTTGAGTTCGGGTTGCGCCTGTGCACCCGACTGTTTATATTTAAACTGAAGTAAGGTTGCGATCATGTGTAAGATATTTGTACTCGGTTGGTTGTGGTATTGTGGATGGTGATGTTTTGAGTTGGATAAGTATTTTGGATAAGTATTGTAAATGTTAAGGCCGGTATAATCTAACGATCAGACCGTGGCAAGGTCCAGGTGTTATTTATTTCCGCTGCGACGTATTCGATTAAGTGTTCAGTTTTGCGACAACCACGAATGGCTTTGGATGGGGTGTTACATCAGAAATCGAAGAGAGACCCTCGTTGATCAATCTGCAATGTTAGTGAAAGTAGGGGGTGAGCAAACAACACGCTCAGTAGATTACTAACTTCATCAACTAGCATGCTCAAAACATTTGAAAGATACGATTATGAATCCAGAAGTTAAACAGAAGGGAGAAGTACTTTCCGTAGCAAAATATCAGCAGCAGAAGTCTAACTTATCAGGACTAAAACAGAGTTCAAAACAAATAGAATCACAAAACAGAGCGGGACCCTAGTGCTCAATGCTTACAAACAAAACGGAGCGAATCCGTGAACAGAACAGAGGAAACATCACTCGTGAATAGAACGAGGAAACATCACTCGTGAATAGAACGAGGGAGACACCCATGGCAAATAACAGAAGGACATCCTACGCAACGTGCTACGGGATAGCTAGACCCAACCATCTACGGCTCAGACACAGAGAATACTAGCTCCCAAAATAAAGCTTAATAAATAGTAAACGTAATGTACTAGAATGCACCACATAAAAGTTAAATAGTTTAATTAATATTAGGGGAACACAACCCCGCAAATGGAAGTTAAAACGGAGCTCAAAACGAGCATGTTTAGGCAATACTAGAAGCATGTCCGAACATGTGTCCGAACATCAATGTCGGACACAAGTCGAGACTTAGAAGAGCAGGAGTTCCAAATGTCCGAACATGTGTCCGAACATCAATGTTCGGACACATGCCGAAAGTCAAAACAAAGATGTCTGAACATGTGTCCGGATGTTGAAGTTCGGACAAGTTCCGATAAAAATATACGTGGTGGCATCCGAACATGTGTCCGAACATCAACGTTCGGACACAAGTCGAACTGAAATCAGAAGAACACAGAAGAGATGTCCGAACTTATGACCGGATATACAAGTTCGGACACATGCCGAGACTTTTAAGCCATTTTTAATGTGAATCTTATTCATTAATAAAATAAATCTTTTCTAATAATAAAATGAACTTATTCATTAACAAAAAGAATCTTCTTTAAGATTTATGTTTCAATAAATGTAAGATTCATATTGTTCTCGAAGATTGTGGTAAGCTTCACTTTTCTTAAACATTTGATTCACTTCTTTGAAACAAAGTATTCACTTTTCTTAAACAAAAGATTCATATTATTCTCGTATAAGTTTGTGGTAAAGATTCATTTTTTCAAACTTAAGATTCACTTTTTTAAACGTTTGATTCATTTTTCTTAAATATTTGATTCACTTTTCAATAAATAAAGGGAAAATTCACCAAATGCCATGTTTTGAGTTTATAATTCACGATATACCCCTTTTTAGAAAGTTGTTCACAAAATGCCACGATTTGAGTTTGAAATTCACAAAATGCCACTGTCCGCTAACAGATGTTAGTTTCTCCGTTAAGTCCCTCTGGTAAATGACCAAAATACCCCTGACGGCAAGAGGGGGTATATCGGGAATTATAAACTCAAATCGTGGCATTTTGTGAATTTTTTTAAAAAAAAATTGAATTGCGCAGAGTCGACTGTGCAACAGCTATTTTTTTGAATTTTTTTTAAGTTCACAAAATACCCTTTTTTGTTTTATAGTTCACAATATGCCACTATATGCGTTTTTATGTTCATAATATGCCACTATTTGATTTTTTATGTTCACAAAATGCCCCTGTTTTTGCTGTAGCGGTTAGTTTGAGCCCAACAGCTCTTTTTTTGCCTTATCACAAAGGACCTTTCTACCATGTAAACAAAGCACAAACATCATACTAAATCCATGACCTTGTTTACATCTACAATCAATGAAAATTTTCAAACAATTCATTGCAAATGTGGAGCCCCATCAAACCTTACCCTCTCCCGCAAAGAAACTTCGGTTGGAAGGGCGTACTATAACTGCTGGCTTTACTATAGTGTTTGTGCTTTGTTTACATGGTAAGAAGGTCCTTATAAAGACAAAAAGAACATATTTCATCCTGTTCAGTTTGTTATCCTACTTTAACTTCTCGTTTGATGAGGTAATTTGGTTTGGTTATGCTGGTTGGTTTTTGGTGCATTGTCGCGCTACGGTTGTTTCTTTAATAAAGCAGCCTAAAAAAAAGGTCTGTGACAAGCTAGCGCTCATCCGCTCACACACAGATGCACAAATAGTTACAAGACCTGAAAAATAAAAAAAAGAAACCATATTTGGGAGACAAGATGTTACGTTGATCATCTAGATCAAGTCCGTTTTCGCTATGATTGATCGTATCAATTGCATGTATGTATTATGGATCCAGATATATTGAGGATGAATGGATGCATAATTTTATATTCAGTGCTTGCAAACTAGAGTAATTAATTTGCTTTACACTCTGTTGGAGCTGTTTTGTAGCTGTTTTGGCTGGCTACTAAATAGTGGCAATATATTATTGGAGCAGAACGTGAGATTCATATGGGACCCACTCATTTAAGTTGCAATGAATTGTTTGAAAATTTTCACTGATTTTAGTTGTAAACAAGGTCATGGATTTAGTATGGTGTTTGTGCTTTGTTTACATGGTAAGGGGGTCCTTATAAAGGCAAAAAAAAAGCTATTGGGCTCAAACTAGCCGTTACAGCAAAAACAGGGGCATTTTGTGAACATCGAAACTCAAAGAGTGGCATATTGTGAACATAAAAACACATATAGTGACTTGTGAACTATAAAACAGAAAAGGGTATTTTGTGAACTTTTAAAAAAATTCAAAAAAATAGCTGTTGCACAGTCGACTCTGCGTAATTCAACTTTTTTTAAAAAAATTATAAAATACCACGATTTGAGTTTATAATTCACGATATACCCCTTTTTGCCGTTAGGGGTATTTTGGTCATTTACCAGAGGGACTTAACAGCGAAACTAACGTTTGTTAGCGGACAGTGGCATTTTGTGAATTTCAAACTCAAATTGTGGCATTTTGTGAACAAGTTTTCAAAAAGGGGTATATCGTGAATTATAAACTTAAATCGTGGCATTTTGTGAATTTTCCCATAGATAAAAGACACATATTTTTCTCGCATAAGCTAGTGGTAAGATTCACTTTTATTAAACCAAATATTCATATTGTTCTCGCATGAGATTCACTTTTAAAGAATAAAGGATTTACATTGGTTAATGAAAAGGTTTAATTTTCTTAAACATAAATTCACTTTTATTAAATGAAATATTCACTTTTTAAAACAAAAGATTCAATTTTAACAACCTTTGATTCACTTTTCTTAAACCTCTTATTCACTTTAGTTAAACAATCTCTGTTTACGAAATTCTCTTATAACAGAATTTTTTACTTTTATTACACTATATTCATTTACTTAAACATAAGATTCACTTCTGTAACACTACTGATTCATTTTAGGTAATTTCATGAAATGCCACTATATTTTTGGCTAATTCATGAAATGCCACTAAAAAAAAAAAATCACGAAGTGCCACTATATTTTTCGAAAAGTCCATGAAATGCCATTATAGATGGAAAAAAGACAAAATACCCCTACTAGTTAACGAAGTACTTTTAAAGTTCACAATATGCCCCTAAGTGTTAAAAAGTAACAAAAATTAACAAAAATATAAAAAATTATAAAAAATATTAGGAAAAATTACACTGCCCACCCATTAGGTATAATGATTTACACTACCCACCCATATGACACTGCCCACCCTTGAAGTTTATAGGTAATAACTTCCGTCATCCTTTCTCCTATATTTTCGTCAATCTCTGTTTGTGTTGAGTGACTCACTTATATTGACCAAAAATAAAATAAAAACTAAGCCTTTTATTTCCAACCCCTCCTTGGGACAGAAAATCCTTCATCTCGCAACTGTGTTTCATCTCGATAGAACAATCTCTCTGGCTTGAATTTTTCAACAACGTCGACCCAGGTCTAATTCTTTCTGGTTTAGATTCGTCTTTCTATTTCGTCTCTGATTTAGGATTCCAATTCGAGAATTTAACTCCGTCTATCAAATTCCTTCTCCAGAAGTTGTTCACCGACATGATGACTCACTAATTTATGGTTCTAATTTGGGGATTCAATTTTTGTCTGTCGAATTTCTTTCTCTTTCTGTCAAATTCATTCTATGTAATTTGTCCAGCGACCTAATTTAGGGGTCTAATATGGGGATTTGAATTTTTCTCCTTGGCATGCACAATATGTGTTCGATTTCTATATGTATTGTGCTGCTGTTTTTGATGTGTGTTGTCTTGCTCTTATTTCTGACGTGATGTTGTTCTAATGCCTCTATTTTGATTGAAAATATGTTTCTTCATTGTTAGTTGTAAATTAAGCTTGTTTTTAAAGCTTCTGTTGTGTTTATATATATCTGATTCATTTTGTTTCATATGAGTAGGTGTCATTGTATGAAGATGGGTAATTTAAGATGGATGTCCATATAATAGAGCTGTCCTATCAGGGGTGAAAGTTTTGTTTACAAGAGTTGGATCCTGATCTGTATTCTACCATAGAGTTCATGAAAGACTACATGAATGAAATTTCCTAACAACCCATTGCTCTACCCGACAACCCTATCGTAGAAGACTGATTTTTTGTATTGCCATAGCGTACTTTTTTTAGAAGGATGAAAGTGAGTGTGAACTAGTTTTTGGTATTGTTATAGCAGTAAACTGATTTTGTATTGCAGTAACATACTTTTTTGTAGTAGAGTGAAAGTGAGTATGAACTAGTTTTTCACATTGTTATGGCAATTAATGATTTAGTATTGCTATAACAGCAACATGATTTAGTGTGGATCCAACAACAAACAGATTTTGAAGAGGTTCAAAGAGTCTAGCAAAACTAATAGTGTTAATTTGTTGTTCTCGTTGGTAGTCTCCTAATGTTATGTATTAGGTGATGTATGCCTATGGATGAGTTCATCAATTTGTATATATATATACAGACAAGAACCATATATATGCAGACGAGAACCCTTATATATTTGTAGTTCTATCAAACCTGTTCCTTTCATATAGTCAATCACCGAATGAAAACAAATTGAGTAACCTTGAAAAGAATTTTATTTCTTTATAATGGTGGCTTACATTGATATCAACGCCCTGCTATTACATATTGTCATTAAACTGTCATAAGAAGACAAAGTGTTATACCCCATACATAATTCACTGCTGGAAAAAAAATAAACAACGCCCTTTTAAAAACAGTTATATTGTAAATCATTTTTTTAGCATATTAAAGAATTATTATAAAGTAAGGCGTTGTTTTATGCTTTAGGCCGGACATTTTAAAAAACGCTTCACTTAAGAAGCGTTCTTTATTGTATCGCGCCCAAAAACATAAAAAAATGCTTGATAAATAAGCGTTCTTTATATGTAACATATAAAGAACGCTTCACCTAGAAAGCGTTTTTTATGTCTTTGGAACGCTCAGCATAAAGAACGCTTCACTTTAGAAGCGTTCTTTATGTTACTTACTCTCAGCATAAAAAACACTTCTTAAGTGAAGCGTTCTTTATGTTGCCTGAATTACTAAATCTCTTTCCTGAAAAATTTTAATCTCTCCCACGCTCTCTGTTACAACCCTCTAGCTCTCGATCGACTGAGCTCACGAAATACCCCAGTATCATCCGCTACTACCATCGCCGCCACTACCGTCGCCGTTTTGTGCCGCCGCCGCCGCTTTCTGTCTCCCGCGCCTGCTAGAGCTCTATCGTTGCTTTCTCCCGATATTACGCGTGCATCTTCATTCTCTGATTGGTAATCGATCGATCTCGCAACCCAAACTGGTGAAGGTCATATACATGCATGCATGTCGCCTCTGTTTCGGTAATTAGCTAGTCTGCGAACAGGAACATATACATAATATGCCCTGCTCTTTCACTCTTATTAATTTTGCAACCTGCAATCAAACAGGAACATACATGCCCATTGCCTCCCTTCACTGATTTGTAGTAATTTTACAACCCAACTGGCGAAAGGAACATCGATCCATGCTCTATCGCCTCTATTCTTGATTCTGTTGGAGGTAATTTTGCAAACCAAACCATCGATCAGGAACATATATACATGCTCTATTTGGGATTAATGTGTTTATTAGGATTAAATGTTTGAGATTAATTTTGCAAACCAATTAAACTGTCGCGTCTTGTACTATGTGCTGATTTTTGGTACTTGCTGGTTGTGTCCAAATGGACTTGGGATTAATGTGTTTATTAGGCGAAAAATATAATGTGTTTGGGCATACAAATATAGCCACGTAGTTATGGCGAAATTTTGCAAAACCAAACTGTCGATCAGGAACATACATGCTCTGTCTGGGATTAATGTGTTTATTAGGATTAAGTGTTTGGGATTAATTTTGCAAACCAAACTGTCGCCTCTTGTACTATGTGCTAATTTTTACTTGCTGGTTGTGTCCAAATGGACTTGGGATTAATGTGTTTATTAGGCGAGAAATATAATGCGTTTGGGCATACAAATAAGCCACGTAGTTATGGCGAAATTTGGTTAGAAATTAAATGGGGATTAAGTGTTTGACTATGGTTGATTAGTTGGGCAAATTATAGGAAGATGCATTTTGTTCGATTAAATATATTTTTGATAAAACGTTCTTAAGAAATGACTGAAATTCGTGAGTATTGTGGTTGATTATTTCTATTGTGGTGAAACCCTATATTTTTAGGGGAGATTCTATCGGATTTCCCATAAAATTTTGTCAAACTATTGAATTATTGGATTCATAATGTATTTATTGTTGTGTACGAACTATCTCCAGGCATTGGTAGTACTTTCATTGTCTCACACCTGATACGGGCCGGTTGAAGTCTAGCTCTTTCACATCAGGACTAAGCAGACTATTACTCACCAGATTAGGTTAGTTTATAATTTTTCTCTAATTACTTCTTAATTGTTTATATAGTGTTTCTTTGAATAGCTATTAAATATACTCGAACATAGTCATCCGTCCGAGATATACCTACTAGAGGTATATCTTGGATAGTCGTCCCGCCGGGACTGTCCAATCACGTTTGATCTCACCTTCTAGGTAGTGAACAAGTTTATAAAAAACAGTTCATTTAAAATTTCGGTAGCATTCCCTTTTGTTCTTCGAGTGTATACATTGATATATACACTAGAAGAACGGAAGGGAAATGCTGCCGAAATTTTCAATGAATTGTTTTTTATAAACTTGTTCGCATGTGAGATTGAACGTGATTGGATGGGTTTAGGTTGTAAAATTTTAAAAAGTAACCAAACTAATATCTGCCAACATATGAACGATATCGATCAGCTGTAAAGTAATACATCGATCTTACAGAAAGAGATTGAGCGTTCAAAGATGTACAATGACAGACTTGATAACGATTACCTACAAGGGGTCGATAGGTTCTGTAAGATCCTTGTCAACAATCTTCAACCGAGGGATAAGGGATATATTTTGTGTCCATGCATCGACTGCAAAAATGACTTCAAGTACAGAGATATTAAGAAAATTAAGGATCATTTGATTCGTCGTGGGTTTATGAAAGATTACGAAGACATAGCATTATGACATGGTCAGCATGTAGTGGATGTGTTTGACTATGCTGCAGAAGCTTCAGTAGAACAATCAGAACTGGACGGCACTGAAAACTTTGGGGATGACACAAAAAACTTTGGGCATGATGACAACTGCACGATTAACGACGAGACAGAAGATGTGAACCTTGACACACTGTTGGAAGATTTAGAACAATACTTTACCAACAAACCGAATACACATGAAAACTTTATGCAGTCATGTAAAGAACCACTGTACGCTGGATGTGATGCACTGACGCTGAACAAATTAAGTGTGACTCTGAAACTATTTAATGTCAAATCGAAACACGGATGGAGCAATGTAAGTTTCACAGAACTATTACAAATTATTAAGGAGATACTACCAGTGGACAATGTCATACCTACAACTACTTATGAGGCGAAAAAGTTAATGTGTCCAATGGGTATGGAGTACAAGAAAATACATGCTTGTCCATCAGGGTGTATTTTTTTTGGAAGGAGCATGAGCTAGATGATTGTTGTCCTAAATGTGGTGAATCGCGTTATGTAAAGAAAGATTATCAGGACAGCAACAAGCCAACGGTTCATTCCCCTGCGAAGGTGTTATGGTATTTGCCAATAATCCCAAGGTTAGGCGGTTATTTGCAGTTCCGAAGGATGCTGAAAATCTTAGGTGGCATGCACCAATAGGGTGGACGATGGTAAATTAAGACATCCTGCTGATTCACCGCAATGGAGAAACATTGATAGAATGTACCCTGAGCTTGGTATAGAATCAAGAACAAATTAAGACTTGGCTTATGCAAGGATTGGAAGAACCCGTACGGCACTTTGAGTAGTGTACACAGCACTTGGCCTGTTCTGTTGACTGTATACAACCTCCCACCATGGTTGTGCATGAAGCCTAGGCATATTATTCTATCAATGTTGATATCAGGTCCAAAACAGCCGGGGAATAATATTGATGTTTCTGTAGCGCTATTGATGACTTGAAACTTTATGGAATAAGGGAGCAACAGTATATGATTCTTATGAAAAGGAATACTTCACACTGCGTGCTATGCTGTTTTGTACGATAAACGACTTTCCAGCATACCGAAACCTATCTGGATATACAATCAAAGGAGCATTAGCGTGCTGTATGCGGGATAACACATGCAATATCCTATTGAAACCTAGGGAAAAAATGTGTATATGGGTCATCGAAAATTCCTTCCAAGACATCATAAGTACCAAAGATGATAGATGAATTTGACGAGACGACTGATCATGTTGTAGCTCGGTAACCTTTATCAGGTGTCGATGTTTATAACCGGGTAAAAGATATTGTGAAAAACTTTGGTCCTCCAACTAAAGATACGGAGAAGAGTGTTTGGAAGAAAAGGTCGATATTTTTTTAATCTTGAGTATTGGCAACATCTGCAAGTAAGGCATTGTATTGATGCCATGCACATCGAGAAAAATGTGGGAAAAATTCTTGGTGGAATGTTGCTAAACATTAATGGGAAACAAAAGATCATTTAAAGGGGAGAAAAGATTTAGTAGAGTTGGGCATACGAAAAGAGCTCCACCCGCAACATAGAGGAACTTGTATCTTCCTGCCTCCCGCATGTCACACTCTATCCAAAGAGGAGAAAAATAGTTTTTGTAGTGCCCTTTCTGACATCAAAGTAGCATCAGGGTACTCTTCCAACATAAGAAGTTGGGTGTCCATGTCTGAACTCAAGTTAGTAGGGATGAAATCTCACGACTACCATGTTTTGATGCAACATTTGCTTCCATTGATTCGTGGGATTCTCCCACATGATGTCAGGAAAACCATTACAAATTTGTCCGTATTTTTCAATGGAGTTTCTGCCAAAGTTCTAGATGTGCAGACACTGGACAAGTTGCAAGTTGAACTAATTGTCACCATGTGCCAGTTGGAGATGTATTTTCCACCTTCATTTTTCGATATTATGGTGAATATGCTTGTTCATTTAGTAAGGGAGATCAAGTAGTGTGGCCCATTATATCTCAGGTATATGTATCCATTCGAAAGATACATGGGTGTGCTTAAAAAAATGAAAAACCGCAGACGTCCAGAGGGAAGCATTGTTGAAGGATATTGAAATACCCCGAACTTAAATATGGTGATTATATTATTCTAATATAGTATTTAAAGTCCTAATAGTGCCTAAGTAATTTTGGTAAAGAAAATAAATCCAAAAGAAATGGGAAAAACGCTTAGAAAGCGGAAAACGCTAAAACGAGCGTTAAATAACCATAGGAGGTACGAGACCTCGGTTATAGTATTGTAAGTATTCCTAAGGTTTATTCATACCTAAGTAGTATACAGTAATGATTCCCGAAGAAAACGGAACCAAGAAATGTATTAAAACGCTAAAAGAGCTTTAGCGCACGTTTTTCGAGGAAACCCGAAAACGTGACTTTAAGTGGTCAAACAGACCCGTAAAAATTATAAATCATTGAATAATAATTGTTAAGCATTTATGGAAGCTTAATAACCAATGAAAATAAAGAAACGAGAAAATTCCAGAAAACGGGCCCGGTTAGTGAATAGTATCAAAACCGGGTAAAGTAACGAGCGTTTTCTGTAGAAGACGAAAAACGCTCCAGCTAGTAATACAGTGAGGGCCGGTTTCTAACAGGTAAATAAACCCCCTCTCACACACACACACTAGCTAAATAAATAATGAGTCAAAAAGCAAAAGAAGAATAAAAGGTAAAAAGTAACTTACCTTTTCTCTCTCCCCTCATTTCTCTCTTCTCTCTCTCCCTCCTTCCTTCTCCATCGGCTCCTCCCTCCTCTCTCTCTGATTTGGGCGATTTTTGGAGCTCTCCAAACAGCTTCCATGGCAGCCCTCTTCACTCTTGCTCTACCTCCATGTGAGCTCCAAATGAAAAATAAAACACATATTTGAACTCCCCTCATCCTCCTCTACATTCCTATCTTTTCAAAATTCGAAAAGGATGAGTTTCATCTCCATGGGTTTTCCCCATTTGAAGAGAAAAGCACACCATTGTGAAGCTTGGAGTCTCCTCTTTCCAACAAGGTAAAAATCTCTACAAAAGATTCAAGTTTCCTCCACTCTTCTTGGAAACCGATTTTTAGCCCCTTTGTAATGCCTTGTTTTTCTCTTCTTTTGAGCATCAACTTCACCTAACAATGGTGGTGGATTCTTCTTCTTGAACCAAGGGCTAAAACCCCTCCTAAAGCACTCCAAAGGTAAACCCTAGAAATTTGTATTTTGAACACTTCAATGAACTAGCATAAATCTAAGGGTTAGTGTTAATTATACTTGTTTGATGTGCTTTGGGTGATGGGAATGGAGTTTGGCAACTCCATTCCCCATGTGGTCGATTTGTGCAAGAAAGAGAGAAGAAGAAATGGAAAAGATTAGAAGGAATCAAAAGCTCAAGGTAAGAGCTCCTTCTAATGTAAATTCTATTGCATTAGGGTAATGGGAAAGGGTAAAATATTTAAAGAACCAAAATTGTTGCAGTGGTATTGTAATTGTGGAAATTTGAGTACTAGCAAGTAAATGTGTGGATTTGTAGGCCTTAGAGCCAAAAGAATGGTGTATGTAAATTAGTAATGCTATTTGAGGAATATTGGTGTATTGATAATGTGATTGAGGAAACATTGGCGTATTAGGATTTAGTATGTGTGCTGGTAGAACCCTTGTGGTTTGGCTAGGATAGGAATGAAATTGATGAGAAAGGATGTGTGTGGATAAGTAAAGAAAGTAGATGAGCTATGGCGAAATTTTAGTAGGAATTATGCATTTAGGAATGACTTGGTGAATGGGAGAACCAAGGTGTGTATTGGGATTAGTAGAGAGGTTTTGTAGCTATGGAATGGTGATTGTAGTATGAGAGGTAAGAAGTGTAAAATCTGTAGCAAAGGAGCATAGGAATACATTGGAGAAGTTAGGAGAATTCAATGTGCAGAATTGTGTAGGATGAGTGTTGGAACTTGGGTATAGGTAGTGCAATGGCTTGGAAATGAATTGGTATGGTAAGGAGAAGTAATTGGAATGCTAGGAATGGCATTGGTTAAGAAAGTATTGGATGGGAGAATGGAATGGTAAAATCTGTAGCATAAATGTAACAAAAACTGTTACAAGTGTTGGAAAAGAAGTGAGGAAATTGTGTAAGTGAATTGAGGGATTTAGTAATGGATTTGGTGGATGAATTAAGGTATATTAGGAGGCCTAAATGGCACTAAAACATGTGGGATTACATGTAGGAAGATTGGGGAAGCAATGGGTAAAAGAGAGGACTGAAAACAAATTTTAAAACTGAATTACTGGGCCGGACCGGACTTGCGACCGGACTTGCAAGTCCGGTCGGCCAGAAAATTTTCCCGTCTGCAACCTACTGGAATGGACCGGACTTGCGACCGGACTTGCAAGTCCGGTCGGCCAGAAAAATTCCGCGACAGTAAGCTACTGGAATCGACCGGACTTGCGACCGGACTTGCAAGTCCGGTCGAGACAGAAAATTTTCCGTACTGATAGCTACTGGAATGGACCGGACTTGCAAGGTCGGTCGCAAGTCCGGTCGGGTCAAAAAAATGAGATAAAAAATTTTTATTGTATGGTTATAATAATCATATGTACATATATATATGCCTATACACATACATGCATATATATGTAGTAGTACACTATGAATGAAGTAGTAAAGGTAAGAAAGTAAGTATATGAGTAGGAAAGCAAGTGTAGGAAGTAACCAAGTAAATTGAGAGTATGAGAACAGTAAGTACACCGGGATAACGGGGTAAGTACGGGAGTAGTAGTAGTATTTTGTGTATGGTGAGAATATAGTATTAATAATAATGTTGAAACATTATCAGTGGAACAAGTGTGAACCAAGGAACGAGGGAACACACGGTAGAGCTAACTCCGGTGAAAGGTATGATTTTCTCATGCCCCGTATGCTAACCGAGTTACATTGATTTGTGTGCTGTATGCCGGCTAATCAAGACTAAAGCATGAAAACGGTTTATTGCCCTTCATTGTATGTCTTGTTGTATGTTGCATGAGCTAACCTTTCTTGAATTGATTGTGTGGCTTTACTTGGTGCGTAGATCGACTCATAGGTGAGTCTTGTTTGTAATGACTCGTAGCAAGAGTCTTATTGTGAACTAATGAAATAATAGCGACGCACTAAACTATCGAAACGATAAACGATAATGCAACCCAATGAACTCACTAGAATGTGAGAGCGTATACGGGAGTAACAACCTCCCGATAACGGCAGGAGAAATGAAATGAATAATCCACAAACAATAAGTAGTGGAAGTATATAAGTAACCTCCAGTAGAGAAACTAATCTTGGTCCAAAATATGAACCATGAGAGTAGTAAAGAATGACGAGGGATCTCCAAACCCCTTAGTATCTAGTCGACCCATTCTGAGAGGACCCGACTGATGTAAGTATGTCCCGAACATGAGAGTATCCGATATGTTGGGGAAACCCTTAAACCTGAGGATACTAGACGGTAGTAATTCCCTAAGCCAGTGGAGGTTATCGAGAGAGATACTTCTAGGCTAATCCGTGAGATTGTATTATACTCTGAGAGAAGAGTGTTGGGAATATGAGTAGTCCGGTAGAACGGACATTTGAGTATCTGAGGAGCTAAGCGTATAGCCCTCGTATTGTAGGTCCGGTGGCGAGTCTTTGTATGACACCGCCCGGTGGCCAAAGTAATGAGTATTGAGTATTGCATACGTATGAGTAAAGTAATGAGTATTGAGTAAGAAGTGAGTATGAGTATGTAATGAGTACCAAGTATTAAGTATGTATGAGTAAGTAGTGAGTACCGAGTATGTATGAGTAAGTAAGGAGTATTGAGTAATGAGCATACATAAGAATAGTAACGAGTACGGAGTAAGGAACGTATACTAGTAAAGTATCGAACATGGAGTGTCGAGTATGTAAGAGTAAGGAGTAGGTATGAGAAGAGTAGCGAATATCGAATGTAGTACGATGAGTAATGAATGAACACAAACACGAAAGGTTGACTACCGAACTGTCTTCCTCGGTAAGTATTAGAATTGTATGTATGTAGGTATTGTTGTTGTTGTTGTAGCATGAGTATGTATGCATGCATGTAAATGAACTCCATGTATATTCGACCCAAAGTAGTCGATGTACCGCGGTTAGCACGCGGTATATGCGAATTTCATGCGCAGCGTAAGCTGACCCCCTCGGGGGACCATTTTTAGTGTGCAGGTACCCGAAGCTGATCACCGTTCGAGAGAGTAGGACGGGGACTGCTGCGTAAGCATGGGTAGTTGTATGGAAGGGATTGGTACTCGTATTGTAATGCGAATTTGGGAGTTTAAATTGTATTGGTAATTTAAGGATTGTAGTATACTCGGTATAGTATATGTATTGGAGTTGTAATTGGATATGGATGAGTATGCAATGGGAAGTATTGTATTGTGTAGAGCACTCGGTATGTTCATGTTCATCAGACCGACAGTATGTAGTACTGTAACTCGCCTTGTTAGTCACGTGGGTGACTAACGGCATTGTACACCCGCCGTTGTGTAAGGAGTATCCGCTGCGAAGGTAAGTAATTGTACAGTAATGACGGTATTAGCGGTAGGGGTGTTACAAAAAGTGGTATCAGAGCGAAGTATCGCTCTGATGGATGAAATACCGAGTTTAGGTAAATACCGAGTTAGGAAGTAGAGACTTAGGGCTAAGGGTTGAGTGCTAGTGTGCGAGGACGCTAGTTAGGAACTTCCGTATGAATCGGAAACCTACGACAACCATACCCCGCCCTCCGCAACCCCCGGTATAAAGTTGGAATAATAACGCCAGAGAGATGGAAAGACCTCTCACACTCGGGTAAAACCCGATCTGGCATTACAAAACAAGCCTTATTAAGAAAGAACCTGTCATACGGTAGAGTCCAAGAACTGGAAGTCCCGAAGACGGTTCCCGTTTGATTACAAGGACCGCACTTAATGGCGGAGGAAGGAAGATCCTAAACACAGGGATAATGGAATTTATGGCACCATGGGGCGACATGCTTCGCAGTCGCGAGAACCATGGGTGGCCAGCAAGAAGAGAAGCACAATCGTGCAATGAAGCAAGGAAGATGGAGTAACAAGCCGAGACAAGAGAGTCTACGGACCGTAATCTTTGATGATACCAACAATGGTATACAAACCGACTAAGGAATTAGTCGAGGTTGGATTAATACCAAACCTACATGCCAAGAGGCTGTAATGACCCAACAACATAGTTCAGATAGCGATGAAAGAAATCATAACACAGACACCTATAGGACCACAACATGGTTCCTAAGGACAAACCAAGTCTCGTTAACCACACTGAAGGTGTGAGACACCCGGATGGACGACAATCATGTCAAGTATACTGAGAAGTGACTCAGGAAATCGATCACCAAGATCGAAAGATCAAAGAAAAACCTGATAAGACCACCAACTATGGATGGAAACGATGCCGTAAACGGTATACGTTAACTGAAAAACAACCTACCCGCGCACTTGCCTAGGGCAAGTGCAGTAACAACAGAACGGTTGGAATACTTTTACCAAACCGCAAATGCTTACTACAGTACCGCTATGACGGATGGAGCAAATGCAGGATCACCAATCCTAAGGATGTTAAATAACGAACCCTCGGGAAGGCCTAACGGCCCGACCATTGTATTAATAGTATACCAGTCAGCAAGCTGAACTTGGTCAAGACCTGAAACATGGCAACGCCATGAAGAATTTCTTTAACACCGAACCGTTATTTCGAAAACCAAATTTTTTCTTCAAAAACCACAAACCTTCTTTTAAAACCTTGGATTTTTAAAACCCAACAGACGGAATTACGGTGAGTATCATAGAGTGATACAAGAAGAGTTGACAATAGAATACTTCACCTAGGCGTGTGACGAACGCTACTAGTGTACCCAAATACGGGATGTGGGACAACCGCACTCCGAAGGAGCTTGCGGGCCTGACATGTAGTTAGGTAAGTGGTAACGTGCCAAGATGGTACCCCACGTATGTATACATGTAGTGTACGGAACACGGGAAGTAGCCAACTCCGTTCTACGGACCATAAGTAAATTCAAAACGGAACAGTTGGATACCCAAAATGAGCAGAAGAAACTCAGATAAGTTACAAGCTAAGGAGTCAAGAACTCACTCCAGGAGAACCATTGAGAGTTGAAAGTGCAAGAGGCACTAACAACGGGATAAGACATTGGATATGTCTCAAAGATATTGAAGTAGAACATGATGACTGGAGGGAATACCCAGTCTAAGCACAGTAAGGCAAATGCCTAACATTAACACATCAGTGTTCAATGAACGGGATAGAATCCCCAGAACAACTACCACAAACACACAGGGTGATGTTATAAGGTACCAGAAATACCATTCATCACCGGAAGGGATATCAAACCCGTTATAACACAAGGAAAAACACCAATGGTCTACCCTAAGGACGGGAGACGTTACAACCCCTAATGGGATGACTCAAATCCAGAACCGCAAGGTAGGATGACGGACTGAACATACTTATAAATATCAGCCAGAGGTGATAGCATAATCAATAACACCCAGGAGCAATCCATAAAGGGTATCAAGTCAACACAGTTGAATGAAATGTCATGGTAAGAACACCACAATTGGAACGAACATTCGGTTAGAACACCGAAGGGATCCCACTTGACAGGGGATACCCCAAATCAATACCAAGCTACAAAAAGGGTCCCCAACAGACGGAAGCGTGATGTGACGATCGTGTCAGGGAGCCCAGTATCACCTCCAAATCCAGCGATGGTTATGGAGAAATAATCACTTGGGAACAGCCTATAATGAGCAGAGCTCTAGGCAACATGGCTAGTAGGCCATGAAACTGTTACCACACAACCCAACGGTTGCAAAACCAATGTGAACTATACGGAAAGTGGTCAAGGATGACACCGATAAAAGAGTGACAACCAATAATTGAGGATGCCCCTCATAAATGTGAGACCGCAAGAGCGGTGAACACATGGACCCCAAGAAGGGGATATCATCAGTAACTGTCGGGAAATATATTCCTTTAAGAACTACTAACGTAGTCAAGCTTGAGCATACAATTATTGTCAAGCAATTTGAAATAAGCTTCAACAGCAATTGTTGACAACCAAGGAGTAACCGGTTATAAAACCAATGATGCTCAGGGAGCTCAGAAAAAAAAGGAATACTATATTCTATATTTGCCAAATACATGGGGAATCATTGTATGAATGATAGACATGCATGAGCTGAAGCTAGCAACAACGGATGCCATGTGAACCAATACCGTGAAATCAGTAAGAACATGGTGCGCAACAGGCGACCGATGTATGAGAATAACCACCCAATACCATGGAGAGGCTAACACGAAATGGTAGACAGACCGGGCAACAAGCCAGAAGTCAGCACCAAATGATGAAGCACCACCTGGAAGAGTAACAATCAGTCCTATTGCGATCTCATAAGAGAGTTACTGTCAAGTGTTTACGCCTCTGCACTCTGTAGGACTGAGTGTTTTGGTATTGCATTTGGGCAGTAATGATCGAGTGGGATAGCTAGGAATATGAGGAAATGTAAATCGTGGAAAATCCTTCCTTTCACCAGTAAACATGGCATAAGCCAGCCAAGCGAAAGCTTAGAAACAAACCGTGCGGCCTAAGGCTAAAGGAGCACGAAGAGTGTCAAACACACCGACAATCACAAGATGTGAATCCCATTGGGATAAAAGTGAAAGGAGACTTAAGAAGTCACAAGGACCGACGCATTGCAAATGCAAGGTCATACAAGTAAAGAACACCTGTAATAAACCAGAGAAACTGGTATAATCCAGAAGCTGCTAACAGTAGAGGAAGCACTACAACCAAGTAGTGACTTAACCTCAACCGACAATAAGTCGGGGAAATCAAGTGAATGATCACTACAAACACAACATTATGCATATAGATTGCCAAAGAGCTGATTAAAAATCTAAAACTCATCGAGTTCGAGCACGGTAAAGGAATACCACACTTGGTTAATAAACCTTGTTTCCACAACAAGAGTGACAAAAGGTGATGTGTAACACGTTAAGGATAACGAGAAGGGCGAATCACCCAAGTTATCAGGGTCGCGCAGCAGAAGCTAGTGGGCCCAGAATTATACACCTAGTGAATAAAAGGCTAATCACCAATGCCTCAAAGCCATTAGGCTATAACCGAACCCGGTTAAGAGTTAAATAAACTCCGATGGAATTTCTTGATGTAGGGACTAACCGGTAATACGGTTAAGACCCATTGATCGAGGAACATTGTATGATAGACCGCATGGAAGCTGAACCACTCCATGACGGCTGAATGCCTTCGACCAATGTCCAATGTTGACACATGGTAGATTACGTGGGCGTAATCCCTTTTAAGGGGGGTAGAGCGAAAACCGCGAAATGCATGTTTTACGTGATAAGTGCGTAAACTACAATGCGCATAGCGCAAAAGTATTTGTTTTAATGATTGATACTTATGTTACATAAACATTTGTATTCACTCATTGTGTAATTGTGGTAAGTGGAGAAATGAGTATAGGAAAAGGAGTAGAGAAACTCCAGGGGAATGAGTACCCCGATTGGTAATAATATGAGGAATGAGTATGTATGGGAAACTTGAGGAGTATAAATCGGTACGGAACCGATGTATGTAATGAGTATGAATCGGTGTACAACCGACATATTTTATGAGTATAAATTGGAGTATAGCAAATTAAGGGATGGTATACCCACGAATTTCTTGAGTATAGTAGTTGGAGAAAATGTAGTAATATGGATGAAATTAGTAGTAAGTAAGTGAATCACATGAATTGGAAAATGTATGTGTATGATTACGAGTAGCAAGATTAAAAAGAATAGAAAACGAAATGATGTTTGACGAGCTGTCTGTTTGTACTGAGGTGGGAAGTGGAACTTGATTTGCTAGTGATCAAGGGAAGCCGAACACAAATTGGGGTGGAAGGATAATTCAACACCAATGCTGATCACATTGGGGTTGAAGGACTCTGGAAGCTCCCTTAAGTGGCCACAATAAAACCACTAGTAATAGGAATAATACCATAAATGAATATTGGGTGATGTATGCAAGTTTTCAAAATGAATTTCCAAAACTAATTTGGTACACTGTTTTTCTACAAACTTGAGAATGAGGATCGGTTTAAAACCGCTCCCACGGGCGCTAGTGGATCTTCCATGCCTAGGCACGGGTATCCGGTCGAAACCATAGGAGGAGAAGCTAGTTTTGAGTCGGTGGGAGTGTTGATTAGTTTTGAAACCACTACACCGATGGTACGGTAACAGTGTGTGTTTTGTATTTTTCCAAAGGCACTGGGGCGGCGTAGTCCCGAGTAAGTATGAGTAAGTATGAGTAAAGTATGAGTAAGTAAGTATGAGTAAGTGCCTGAGGATCTCTATATGTGCAAATGAATTTGATCTGAACCAAAGGACCGTGGCCAGAAAGCGTAAGTGCCATTAGTCATGACGGCCGTGAACCAGAAAGCGTAAGTGTTCAAACGTGACCGGTACCTGAGGGATCGCTTGACATGGGAGAGGATGGTACCTCATTTATCTGCGGACGGACCCCATGGAGAGCTCGCAACGTATATTTTTGATTGCTATGCATGCAGTGACATGCTGTTTGGATGCGTAGTATGCATCATGTCAGACATTTGGAGTTTGACAAGTAATATGTAGAGGTCATAACCTTAGCATAGAGTATATGTACGAGTAACAGTATTAGATTCACCAACTTTGAGGGCAAAGTTCTTTAAGGGGGGTAGATTGAAATACCCCGAACTTAAATATGGTGATTATATTATTCTAATATAGTATTTAAAGGCCTAATAGTGCCTAAGTAATTTTGGTAAAGAAAATAAATCCAAAAGAAATGGGAAAAACGCTTAGAAAGCGGAAAACGCTAAAACGAGCGTTAAATAACCATAGGAGGTACGAGACCTCGGTTATAGTATCGTAAGTATTCCTAAGGTTTATTCATACCTAAGTAGTATACAGTAATGATTCCCGAAGAAAACGGAACCAAGAAATGTATTAAAACGCTAAAAGAGCTTTAGCGCACGTTTTTCGAGGAAACCCGAAAACGTGACTTTAAGTGGTCAAACAGACCCGTAAAAATTATAAATCATTGAATAATAATTTTTAAGCGTTTATGGAAGCTTAATAACCAATGAAAATAAAGAAACGAGAAAATTCCAGAAAACGGGCCCGGTTAGTGAATAGTATCAAAACCGGGTAAAGTAACGAGCGTTTCTGTAGAAGACGAAAAACGCTCCAGCTAGTAATACAGTGAGGGCCGGTTTCTAACAGGTAAATAAACCCCCTCTCACACACACACACTAGCTAAATAAATAATGAGTCAAAAAGCAAAAGAAGAATAAAAGGTAAAAAGTAACTTACCTTTTCTCTCTCCCCCTCATTTCTCTCTTCTCTCTCCTCCCCTCCTTCCTTCTCCATCGGCTCCTCCCTCCTCTCTCTCTGATTTGGGCGATTTTTGGAGCTCTCCAAACAGCTTCCATGGCAGCCCTCTTCATCCTCTTGCTCTACCTCCATGTGAGCTCCAAATGAAAAATAAAACACATATTTGAACTCCCCTCATCCTCCTCTACATTCCTATCTTTTCAAAATTCGAAAAGGATGAGTTTCATCTCCATGGGTTTTCCCCATTTGAAGAGAAAAGCACACCATTGTGAAGCTTGGAGTCTCCTCTTTCCAACAAGGTAAAAATCTCTACAAAAGATTCAAGTTTCCTCCACTCTTCTTGGAAACCGATTTTTAGCCCCTTTGTAATGCCTTGTTTTTCTCTCTTCTTTTGAGCATCAACTTCACCTAACAATGGTGGTGGATTCTTCTTCTTGAACCAAGGGCTAAAACCCCTCCTAAAGCACTCCAAAGGTAAACCCTAGAAATTTGTATTTTGAACACTTCAATGAACTAGCATAAATCTAAGGGTTAGTGTGTTAATTATACTTGTTTGATGTGCTTTGGGTGATGGGAATGGAGTTTGGCAACTCCATTCCCCATGTGGTCGATTTGTGCAAGAAAGAGAGAAGAAGAAATGGAAAAGATTAGAAGGAATCAAAAGCTCAAGGTAAGAGCTCCTTCTAATGTAAATTCTATTGCATTAGGGTAATGGGAAAGGGTAAAATATTTAAAGAACCAAAATTGTTGCAGTGGTATTGTAATTGTGGAAATTTGAGTACTAGCAAGTAAATGTGTGGATTTGTAGGCCTTAGAGCCAAAAGAATGGTGTATGTAAATTAGTAATGCTATTTGAGGAATATTGGTGTATTGATAATGTGATGAGGAAACATTGGTATTAGGATTTAGTATGTGTGCTGGTAGAACCCTTGTGGTTTGGCTAGGATAGGAATGAAATTGATGAGAAAGGATGTGTGTGGATAAGTAAAGAAAGTAGATGAGCTATGGCGAAATTTTAGTAGGAATTATGCATTTAGGAATGACTTGGTGAATGGGAGAACCAAGGTGTGTATTGGGATTAGTAGAGAGGTTTTGTAGCTATGGAATGGTGATTGTAGTATGAGAGGTAGAAGTGTAAAATCTGTAGCAAAGGAGCATAGGAATACATTGGAGAAGTTAGGAGAATTCAATGTGCAGAATTGTGTAGGATGAGTGTTGGAACTTGGGTATAGGTAGTGCAATGGCTTGGAAATGAATTGGTATGGTAAGGAGAAGTAATTGGAATGCTAGGAATGGCATTGGTTAAGAAAGTATTGGATGGGAGAATGGAATGGTAAAATCTGTAGCATAAATGTAACAAAAACTGTTACAAGTGTTGGAAAAGAAGTGAGGAAATTGTGTAAGTGAATTGAGGGATTTAGTAATGGATTTGGTGGATGAATTAAGGTATATTAGGAGGCCTAAATGGCACTAAAACATGTGGGATTACATGTAGGAAGATTGGGGAAGCAATGGGTAAAAGAGAGGACTGAAAACAAATTTTAAAACTGAATTACTGGGCCGGACCGGACTTGCGACCGGACTTGCAAGTCCGGTCGGCCAGAAAATTTTCCCGTCTGCAACCTACTGGAATGGACCGGACTTGCGACCGGACTTGCAAGTCCGGTCGGCCCGAAAAATTCCGCGACAGTAAGCTACTGGAATCGACCGGACTTGCAAGGTCGGTCGCAAGTCCGGTCGGGTCAAAAAAATGAGATAAAAATATTTTTATTGTATGGATATAATAATCATATGTACATATATATATGCCTATACACATACATGCATATATATGTAGTAGTACACTATGAATGAAGTAGTAAAGGTAAAAAGTAAGTATATGAGTAGGAAAGCAAGTGTAGAAGTAACCAAGTAATTGAGAGTATGAGAACAGTAAGTACACCGGGATAACGGGGTAAGTACGGGAGTAGTAATTATTTGTGTATGGTGAGAATATAGTATTAATAATAATGTTGAAACATTATCAGTGGAACAAGTGTGAACCAAGGAACGAGGGAACACACGGTAGAGCTAACTCCGGTGAAAGGTATGATTTTCTCATGCCCCGTATGCTAACCGAGTTACATTGATTTGTGTGCTATATGCCGGCTAATCAAGACTAAAGCATGAAAACGGTTTATTGCCCTTCATTGTATGTCTTGTTGTATGTTGCATGAGCTAACCTTTCTTGAATTGATTGTGTGGCTTTACTTGGTTCGTAGATCGACTCATAGGTGAGTCTTGTTTGTAATGACTCGTAGTAAGAGTCTTATTGTGAACTAATGAAATAATAGCGACGCACTAAACTATCGAAATGATAAACGATAATGCAACCCAATGAACTCACTAGAATGTGAGAGCGTATACGAGAGTAACAACCTCCCGATAACGGCAGGAGAAATGAAATGAATAATCCACAAACAATAAGTAGTGGAAGTACATAAGTAACCTCCAGTAGAGAAACTAATCTTGGTCCAAAATATGAACCATGAGAGTAAAGAATGACGAGGGATCTCCAAACCCCTTAGTATCTAGTCGACCCATTCTGAGAGGACCCGACTGATGTAAGTATGTCCCGAACATGAGAGTATCCGATATGTTGGGGAAACCCTTAAACCTGAGGATACTAGACGGTAGTAATTCCCTAAGCCAGTGGAGGTTATCGAGAGAGATACTTCTAGGCTAATCCGTGAGATTGTATTATACTCTGAGAGAAGAGTGTTGGGAATATGAGTAGTCCGGTAGAACGGACATTTGAGTATCTGAGGAGCTAAGCGTATAGCCCTCGTATTGTAGGTCCGGTGGCGAGTCTTTGTATGACACCGCCCGGTGGCCAAAGTAATAAGTATTGAGTATTGCATACGTATGAGTAAAGTAATGAGTATTGAGTAAGAAGTGAGTATGAGTATGTAATGAGTACCAAGTATTAAGTATGTATGAGTAAGTAGTGAGTACCGAGTATGTATGAGTAAGTAAGGAGTGTTGAGTAATGAGCATACATAAGAATAGTAACGAGTACGGAGTAAGGAACGTATACTAGTAAAGTATCGAACATGGAGTGTCGAGTATGTAAGAGTAAGGAGTAGGTATGAGAAGAGTAGCGAATATCGAATGTAGTACGATGAGTAATGAATGAACACAAACACGAAAGGTTGACTACCGAACTGTCTTCCTCGGTAAGTCTTAGAATTGTATGTGTATGTAGGTATTGTTGTTTGTATTGTTGTAGCATGAGTATGTATGCATGCATGTAAATGAACTCCATGTATATTCGACCCAAAGTAGTCGATGTGCCGCGGTTAGCACGCGGTATATGCGAATTTCATGCGCAGCGTAAGCTGACCCCCTCGGGGGACCATTTTTAGTGTGCAGGTACCCGAAGCTGATCACCGTTCGAGAGAGTAGGACGGGGACTGCTGCGTAAGCATGGGTAGTTGTATGGAAGGGATTGGTACTCGTATTGTAATGCGAATTTGGGAGTTTAAATTGTATTGGTAATTTAAGGATTGTAGTATTCTCGGTATAGTAATGTATTGGAGTTGTAATTGGATATGGATGAGTATGCAATGGGAAGTATTGTATTGTGTAGAGCACTCGGTATGTTCATGTTCATCAGACCGACAGTATGTAGTACTGTAACTCGCCTTGTTAGTCACGTGGGTGACTAACGGCATTGTACACCCGCCGTTGTGTAAGGAGTATCCGCTGCGAAGGTAAGTAATTGTACAGTAATGACGGTATTAGCGGTAGGGGTGTTACACTCCTCCTCAATGATGATAGAATGCTTGATGAATGGGGATGAAGGTGAAGCTGATGCTGATGGTGTGGATGAGTGGAAGGAGCGTTGTTTTTCAGCGTGAGAGTGTTGTGAAGTAGTGATAGGTAATGAATGATGCTTCTCTCCACTGATTAGGTCACTTAAATAGATTTTCTTCCTCTTTCTCCCTTCAAAATGCCGAACTTCTACTGAATTTTTAGTCGCGTCCGAACATTGGTCCGACCTTCAATGTTCGGACACATTGCTTTGAGCGCTTCAATTCCAAAAATCTCGACTTGTGTCCGAACTTTGATGTTCGGACACAAGTTCAGACATGCTCCGTAGGTCTGACTTCCGACTTTTCTCATTGCGATTCTCGAACCATGTCCGAACGTCGATGTTCGGACTGAAGTTCGGACATTCCATCAGGGGCAGCACACGAACTCTCGACTTGCGTCCGAACTTGGAAGTTCGGACACAAGCTCAGACATTCCTTCAAAATCCTCTAAATTCATCGTTCTGACTCCAATTCGACCCCCGTTTGTTGCATCATCTCCCTTGTGAGTTAATCTACTGTTTCCTTGGCTTTGCTCTGCATTTTAACATAGAAAAAGGTATCAACCCTTAACAAACAACAAACCAAAGGAAAACGTATAACAAGTGTGGAATATTATCCATGCGCGTAAGAAAAATAGGCATTAAAGATCACTAAAACCAGTCACATTTCCCACTCATCAAACCTCCTCACACTTAACCTTTGCTTGTCCTCAAGCAAAGCAGGAGTAAGATACCTCAGAATGCCTTAGGACCAAACCTCGGGATTACATAACAATAAGGAGTCAAGCCACAATAACCACCCAAGAATCGATCTGCTCTTAACTGCATGTCTTCTTTAAACAGTGAAGCACGCTTTTAAAATAAAAGATTATGAAGAAGTCTGATCATGAAGTCAAAACGTAAAGTAACTCAGAACCTTCCAACCTTTTCTCTTCTCAAACCCGTGGATGACAAGGGGTGTGAAGTTCTGCCATATTCCGCAGAACCTTTCAACACCACGTACTCATGATCTAATTAAAGGATTTGCCATAAACATAAGATTCTAAAGAGCTTCCTTTTTTTTTCTTTTGCATACATATTAATAATTTTTTCACGCAAACAATTCATCCCCCAGACTTTTCTCTCCATCCTTTTAACGGTATTGGGTCTTTTATCCCAGATCAGATGACCTTAGGCAAACGGGTGATGAAGCACCCCAAGGACTTAATAACCGGATGGAAGAGGCCTGTTTTGGTTCAGAAAATACTTAGATCAGAGGAGTACCTTGCCTTTATCCTTCATTCCAGACATTCTCATCATTCCCAAGGTTCCAAGTTAAACTAGTTCTGACTCCACAACTAACTTGCCCACAAACATTTACAAAATTTAGATATTACCAAAATACGAAAACACACAGGTCTGAGCAAACCAACCCTTAAGGTTATCACCGGACTCGACTCCACAACTAAAGATCCACCCAAGTATTCAACACCAAGAAGCACTCTAAGGAAATTACCCCATGTAGCCCAAAACCAAACAAAGATTAGTGCGAGATGCAAGATAAATGGCTGACACATTCAGAAATATCTCCCCCTTCCTCACACTTAATGAGGAGCAATGTCCACATTGTTCAGAAAAATATCACAAGAAAGAGATCGCCTGAAATGTGTCAGACTCACAAGGGTGCAAGTGAAGAGTTACAAAGTTATAGACGGTAAAGCACAGGCCGAAATGAAACCAAAAAGAGAAAGAAACTGAAAACTCCCCTGATGTAGTTTATGATTGATGGAGGAAGAAGGTCTTCCTCACACTTAGTGTCCTGGTAGGGGAGAAGGTTTCCTCACACTTGCTTCCAAGCAAGTGTCCGGCATGGAGTCAGCACGATAAAGCATACTTGCACACATTCAACAAACAAGACAGAGAAATATGCTAGAAGCATCGCATTAGTGACAACAGTATTCGGAGTTAAAGATTAAAACAAACTAAAATTGAAATAAATTAAAAATACAACCCAATCGAAATAAAAGAAAAAAAAAGTCTAACACAATTGAAAGTAAATCCACACAGAAGTCCAGATAAGGCTTCGAAACAAAAGCAGCAACAACCAACAACACAATCACTGTGGGGGCGGGTAGTACGCCTGCCACTGCTGAAACTGAGTGAGTAGAGACTCATAGTCGTCCTGGGAGCGGCGTGCCTGCTGCTGAAGAGTCTCGATCTCCGCCTGATAGCGTCGATCCATCTCCATGAAGCGGGACTCCAGCTGATCAAACTCATAGCGAGTGACATACTCGCTCCCAGGAGCTGGCAGTGCAAGATATCCCTCCTCCTTGTCAGGTGTAGCATTGGGGGCGGGCTCTGACGGACCCTCACCCGCCTCTCGTTGGCGCTTCTGTGGTCGGGTGGCAGCCTTCTTCCTCCATTGTCCCCCGCTAAGCTCAAACCACATCTTCTTTAGGGCGCCCACATCGATAGGAGATCGCGTAGCATGCAACTCTGCAGAGGGAATGGTAACCATCTGCCTCCTAAGGATGTGGCAGAGCATGACCGGATAGCCTAGCTTGTGGCGGTCCTTGTGCTCCATAATATGCTGCATGTGTAAGAAGATCACCCACGGCAAGTAAGTAATCTCTGCAGCCCCAGCAAATGACGGATTCAGCACCGCCTGAAGAAGTAGGAAGTCAGTGTGGTTCAGGTCCGAGCTCTGACGTGGTACAACGTTCGCAGCCAGTAGTGCGAACAGGACTCTCTCCTGAGGGCTCTGAAGCGAATCAGCAGGGACGACCTGCTTTGATGGGTCATCCCCTCTGCGTCGTCGTGGTCCCTGAACCATGAGGGGGGTACAGTGGTGGATAGCTGCTGCCCTGAAATCATGGGGGTTGAGGTGCTGAGGAGCTTCGGGGGCGGGATAAGGAAGGTCCAGATAGCGAGCAATCTCCAAGGTGGAGACCGTCACTCTCTCACCGTCTACAATGGACTTGATCTGGCCGTCCTGGAAGATTGCATTCGCATAGAACATGCACACCAACCTTTTAGAATACTGGCCCCCCATATCCAAAATCTTGCCCCAGCC
Organism: Limonium bicolor; assembly: GCA_023374045.1. Classification (NCBI taxonomy): domain Eukaryota; kingdom Viridiplantae; phylum Streptophyta; class Magnoliopsida; order Caryophyllales; family Plumbaginaceae; genus Limonium; species Limonium bicolor. The sequence continues at coordinate 291,722,759 of CM041782.1, forward strand.
AAATGGGTTTAATAATGCCCTCAGCCCCAACTGCTGCTCCAATTCTGGTACCACACACCGCTCAGCATGATATCTATCTCTTGGCGAACCACCCGGGCTGCATCATTTCTAAATTCCTCTTGTTGAGTTCGACGGCTGGAGCTTGCACCGGCCCTTGCAGCTCGCTTACCACGGCCTGTAATTCGGCTCAACATCTGCTCATTGAAGGGAAACCAATGTTAAATAAAAGAAGGCAAAAATAGTATGAAGTATGCACTAAATTTATCCAAATTCGAAGAGTTTCCCCTTAAAATTCATCATTCTCCACAACAAAGGCCAATCAGTTTTTTTTCTTTCAATTGCAATGGTAATCCTCAACAAATAGTGACCAGCAGAGACTTAACGGACAAAAAGGCACAGTATTCCAACATACTCAACTTAATCTCAGTCACTTTTTTTTTCAGTTCAACCATGCAAAATAAAACTACACATTCAAATATCTACAACGCAATCACAGTATTGCAGTCTTAAACATTTCTATCCAGCAACATAGCATAAAATAAACCCCATATACGCATATGAAGCTCAGAAATCTCAATAAAAACAGCCCAATCTCGACTTTGTATACCTCAGATTCCAAAACTTGTCAAAAACACATTAAACGAGGTAGAAAAGTAGAGAGATTACCTTGCTTGAGTTGAATGAATGTTAGAAGTAGATAGAACAGCAAAATCTGCAAGAATCGAACTCAAAATTCCCAAACGCGACAGATTAGGGTCGAACTGGAACAGGCTAAAAAATCGGAAGTATTTGTGGGTTTTTGATCGATTTCAAGGCCTAGAGTGGTAGAGATTTGAAAAACGAGCAGATTGATACCAAGATGGAGAGATTGGTGGAGATTTGAGGGAGTTGTGAGATTGAAGAAGAGGAGTTGGGGCGTTGCGCGGCGCGAGGAAGAAAGGATTTTGCAAGTTTTAAGTCCGTCCGCGCCTCTTTAGTTTCAGAAATTTCGAAGTGTCCGAACTTCAATGTTCGGACTGAAGTTCGGACATACATACCTGGGCAGTGCCAAACTCTCGAATCAGGTCCGAACTTCGATGTCCGGACCGAAGTTCGGACATATTGTTCTTCCTTTCCGATTTCTCTACGCGCAATGTCCGAACTTAGAAGTTCGGACCGAAGTTCGGACATATCGTTTTGTACAGACTTCACAACTCTCGAACTGAGTCCGAACTTCGATGTCCGGACTGAAGTTCGGACAACACCACAATGCACCTTGTTCTTTTTGAGCTCAAACCACTGCAGCAAAAACATTATCCTAAAACAAAACTATAAACAACATAAAAACACAGAATTAAAATACCGATTCAACTGGGTTGCCTCCCAGTCAGCTGCTCTTCTTTAATGTCTTTAGCTAGACAATTCCTGCTTATCAATCAGAGCAAGTGTGGTGGCAGCTCTACAACAGCTTACAGCGAATTCCTTCAACTTCCTCAATTCTTTCCGCATTTGCCAAGAGAACTTCTTCTCTTCATGTTCGAGCTCGTCTCTTGCGAAATCATCTTTGTTGTAGGATTGAAGTCACTCTCCAAAAAGAATATTGCCTGCAAGGGTAAAAGATTATGATCAGTACCAAGATAGCCTTTTAATCGAGCACCATTTACCTTAAAGGTTTCACCAGCCTTATTCTCCAGCTCGTATGCTCCATAGGATGTAATTCCCACAACTCTGAAGGGGCCTGACCAATGTGACTTTAGCTTCCCAGGGAAGAGACGTAGCCTAGAGTTAAAGAGCAGCACTAGATCCCCCACTTTGAAGTCTCTCTTTTGTATCATCCGGTCGTGGATCCTTTTGGTGCGCTCTTTATAGATTCTTGAGCTATCGTACGCCTGGTCTCTCAGTTCCTCCAACTCAGAAGCTGAAATCGCCTCTTCTCTCCAGCATCACACAAATCAAAGTTAAGAGCCTTTAAAGCCCAATAAGCTCTGTGCTCTAGCTCAACTGGGAGATGACAAGCCTTCCCGTATACTAGCTTAAAAGGTGACATCCCAATGGGAGTCTTGAATGCAGTTCTATAAGCCCACAGAGCATCGTCAAGCTTGATAGACCAATCCTTCCTGGAGGAGTTGACTGTCTTCTGGAGAATCCATTTTAGCTCTCGGTTACTCACTTCTGCTTGCCCATTAGTTTGGGGGTGATAAGGTAAAGCAACCTTATGAGTCACCCCGTACTTCGTCATCAGAGAATCAAAAGCCTTGTTGCAAAAGTGAGAACCTCCGTCACTGATGATAGCTCTTGGCACACCAAATCTGGTAAAGATGTTCTTCTTCAAGAATTTCACCACAGTTCTAGCATCAGCAGAAGAGCAGGGGATTGCTTCGACCCATTTGGAAACATAATCTACAGCAACGAGGATGTAGTGGTTTCCGTGAGAAGAAGGAAATGGGCCGTGAAGTCAATACCCCAGACATCAAACAGTTCAACTTCAAGGATTCCCTTTTGAGGCATCTCATGCCTTCTTGAAGTGTTCCCCATCTCTGGCAGTTGTCACAGTGAGCACAGAAGCGGTGGACATCTTTGTGTAGAGTGGGCCAGTAAAAACCACACTCTAACACCTTAGCAGCTGTCCTAGTAGGACCGTGGTGACCACCTGCCTCTCGGGAATGGCAGAACTCAATCACACTGTTAACCTCTTCGTCAGGGAGACATCTTCTGATTAAACCATCAGCACATACTCTGAAGAGATAGGGGTCCTCCCAAACGTAATGACGGGTTCAGACAGAAACTTCTTCCTCTGGTTGTAACTTAGATCATGGGGAACCAAACCAGAGGCAAGATAGTTAGCCAGGTCAGCATACCATGGCTCTTTAACTTTCCCAATTACAAAGACTGTTTCGTCAGGAAAGAATTCATTTATGGGAACCCGTCATCTGGAGTCTCAAGCCTAGATAAATGATCTGCACCCCATTCTGCTTCCTTGCTTATCAACAACTTCCAAGTCGAACTCTTGGAGAAGCAGGATCCATCTCAAAGTCTAGGCTTAGAATCATTCTTTTGGAATAGTATTTCAAGGCAGAGTGGTCGGTGTGAGCAATTACCTTACTTCCCAGCAATAAGGCCTGAACTTGTCAAGAGCGAACACCACAGCAAGTAGCTCCTTTCAGTGGTGGTGTAGTTCTTTTGAGGCTCCGACAGAGTCTTACTCGCATACGTGATAACCCTCAATATTTTATCCTTCCTTTGACAGAGTGCAGCACCAACAGCAAAGTCACTAGCATCTGTCATGACCTCAAAAGGAAGGGACCAGTCAGGGGGAACCACAATGGGGCAGAGATGTTTACTCTTGATAGTTTGAAAGGCCTTCAAGCATTCTTCTGAGAAGTGAAATTTTACATCTTTCTGCAGAAGATCAGACAAGGGCTTCGCAATTTTTGAAAAGTCCTGGATGAACCTTCGATAGAACCCTGCGTGACCCAGAAAAGATCTAACTCCTCTGACTGAAGTGGGAGGAGGTAACCCCTCAATGACTTCCACCTTCGCCTTGTCCACTTGAATACCGTCTTTTGAGACCCTGTGACCGAGCACTATACCCTCATGTACCATGAAATGGCACTTCTCCCAATTTAAAACCAGGTGGGTCTCCTCACATCTGCCTAGTATCTGATCCAGCTGATCAAGACACACATCAAAACTCTGGCCATATACCGAGAAGTCGTCCATGAAGACTTCTATGCTTTTCTCAATAAACTCGTTGAAAATGGCCATCATACACCGCTGGAATGTGGCTGGTGCGTTGCAAAGACCAAATGGCATCCTCCTATATGCGAAAGTGCCATACGGGCAGGTGAAGGTGGTCTTCTCCTGATCCTCTGGCGCAATGGGGATCTGGAAATACCCGCTGTACCCATCAAGGAAACAGTAGAACTCCTGCCCAGCTAGCCGCTCTAACATCTGATCAATAAATGGCAGCGGGAAGTGGTCCTTCCTTGTGGCTTCGTTCAACCGCCGGTAATCGATGCACATCCTCCAGCCAGTGGTCTGTCTTTGAGGCACCAATTCTCCCTTATCATTGGGCACCGCCACAATTCCTCCTTTCTTGGGAACACTTGACAGGAGAACCCAGCGGCTATCAGAGATGGGTAAATGATGCCTGCATCCAAGAGCTTCAACCTCAGCTTTCACTACTTCCTTCAAGTTTGGGTTTAATCTCCTCTGGGGCTGCCTCACTGGCTTGATACTGTCTTCCATGTAATCGATGAGTGCAGAACCCTGGACTAATCCCTTTTATATCTGCCACTGACCACCCCAAAGCTCCCTTATGCTTTCTTAATACTTCCAGAAGTCTGCTTTCCTGCGAAACAGACAAAGAAGAAGAAATAAAAGGCAGGGCGCTACCCTCTGCCAAGAAAGCATATTTAAGGTTTGAAGGGAGAGTTTTTAATTCAAGAGTAGGGGGTTTCTCTACTGAAGGAATGAGCCTCTGAGTAGGCCTGTCCAGTGGCTCCACAGGAGGAGCATGAGGGCGAAAGTAGGTTCGTCCCTGATTAAGCTGCTGGACAACAGTAGCTACCTCAGCGCTCTCCTTGTCATCCTCAATCGAGTGGCATAACACCTGCTCTAGCAATCATAATCTCACGCAGAAAGAAGAGTCATCAGTAGTCTTTAATGACAAAAGCATCATAGTCATCAGAAGTCACATCAATGAAAGCACAGCATGAGAGGAAGCATTTGTTCTCATCATCTTAGTAATATCAAAACTAAGTCCTCATTATTAAATTTAAGGGTGATCTTTCCTTTGTCAACATCATGACAGTTTTAGCAGTTCGCAGGAACGGTCTACCCAAAATTAATGGCACTTCAACATCCTCATCCATATCAAGAATAACAAAATCAGCAGGGAAGAAGAAGTTACCAACACCTACCACAACGTTCTCAACCATACCACGAGGTTTGATTGAGGAACGATCAGCCAATTGCAAATTGAAATTGATCGGGATAAGCTCACCAGCATGAAGCTTCCTAAACATTGAATACGGCATTAAATTTATGCGCTCCAAGGTCGCAGAGTCCATACCCACAGTCCATGTCTCCAATGGTGCAAGGGATGATGGGCTGCCCTGGATCTCCACACTTCGGAGGGAGCTTCTGCTGGATGGCTGCAGAGCACGTCTCTGTCAGCTGAACAATCTCACTTTCCTTGAACTTTCGCTTGTTAGAAATCAAATCCTTCACAAAGCGAGCATAATTAGGCATTTGCTTGATAGCATCAATCAAGGGGATATTAATAGTAAGCTTTGAAAACACTCAAAAATTTCCCAAATTGATCATCAAGTCTTTTTCTTTCAATCTATTAGGGAAAGGAAGTTCCTTAGGAACCACCTTACCCTTGGAGTTTTTAGCATTTAAATATGAGAAGGGGAAGAAATAGGAGCCTGGGTCTCCTCAACAACTACCTCAGGAGGGGCTGGGGGCCCTGACGGTGCACCAGTGCTAGAAGAAGGGCGACCGGTCTCCTCGTCAGCTTGGTCCTCAGCCACTTGATTTCTATTCATTAACTGCTTCCCACTTCTTAAGGTAACTGCCGCCACCTCTTCAGAATCTGAACAGTCCTCAACTACCACGGTATCTGAGACCGTCACTGCCTTCAACTGAGCTTTAGGATTGGGGTCTGGTTGGGAAGGCAGTGATCCAGACGGTCTCTGCTGTAGGAGGAACTGAGTCAACTGACTCATTGTTCCCTGCATCTCCACCATGGCGTTCTCGAGCTTTTGCTGACCAGCTGCCAGATTCTGATTTATTACTGTCTGTTGCTCTTGAGAAGCCATCAGTTTATCCACATCTCCTTAAGATTGGCATTATTTGAGCTCAGTGGTGATTGCTGAGCTTGAGATTGCTGTGGCCTAAACTGATTGTATGGGGGCCTAATGAAACCGGGTGGTCCTCCCTGACTTGCCCTCTGAGGCTGCATCTGCTGTGAGTTGAGGGCGTTATTTGGATTCCCGTACCTCAGGTTTGGATGCTGATTCTGCATCCAAGGCTGCCTGTTGTACTGACCAATTGCATTTGCCTCTTCAGTCTGCCTCATCTCAGCAACCATCGGGCAGTCCTCATAATCATGGCTGTCTCCGCACTGAGAACAGCATACCTCCTTTGGACCAGTAGACACCTTCTTGACGGATTGCCAGATGTCTGTCCCATAGTGAGCTGCTCGAGCATCTTCGCCATGTTACCCACTGTGGTACTTAAATGGGCCTGCTCAGCAGCAATCTGCTCCATCATAGGATCTGGAGTCCGAGAGGAAGTCTGCCCAACTGTGAAAACTCTTCCACCACTGTTGCTCCACTGGCGGAGCTCCTCGCAGTAGGACTCCATGGCTGACATAAACTCTTCTCCTTTTAGCCAGCAAATTTCCACCCAGTGCAGCTCGGACCTCGCCTCTATGCTCATCTCTCAGCCCTTGGAAGAACCCCTGGGCCAAGGATGTCATGTTCTGACCGTGATGAGGGCACTGGCGGAGCAGCTCCTTGAATCTATCCCAAGCTTCGCAGATTGTCTCACTGCCGGACTGTCTGAAGGCGGTCAGGTCAGCGATCATCTGTCTGGTCCGGGAGATGGGGATATACTTCTCATAAAACCTCTCCGTCATCAGCTCCCAGGTAGTGATGATACCTGGTGGTAGACGGTGGAACCACTTCGAGGCTTCCCCTGATAGACTGTGCTGAAATAAGCACAGCCGAGCATACTCTCTAGCCCCTGAGACATCCCCAACGAATCCAGATGAACTAAGAAACGATGGACATGGTCGAGCGCATCAGCCGGGTCTGCGCCTGAGAAGGTCCCTGCTGGATGATTCCTGACAGCATTTGTTTGATGGCTTGGTTTTAACTTTTGCCATTCTGCTGTTAATTCTGTGAGGTTCGGTAGAGTCACAGGTCCTCTTCTAGGAGCAGCTGGCGGGCGATTAATTCTTCCCAATGTGGCTTGCTCATTATTTACCGGTCCGTTGGCAGCCATGGTGAAGGTGAGTGCTCTTCTCGCCCTACGAGCGGTACGGTTGATCTCTGGGTCTAAATTGAATCTTGGTGGGCCTCGAGATCGGGTGCCGTGCATTCACCAAACACCTGCACAGTTACACAAAACAAATTAAATAAAATAAAAACAATTGACAACCAAGGCAAAGGACTTGACAAAGTCAAGTCCCCGGCAACGGCGCCATTTTGCAAACAGGAAATTGATATACTAAAAACTAAATAATTAAACCTAGAAATTGCAAATCAATAAGTCTGTCGGGTTGCAAAAATCCCGGTCACTATAGTATAGAAAGTTAAGCAACCAGATATCGAACCGCGGGACTTGAATAAATAAGCCTAAGTCCTAAGAAAACTGGAAATTCAGGGGGGTTGTGAATTGTTTTTGTGATTGAATTGAATAAATGCAAATCAAAGCTTAAATAAACAATTAATGAAATGAGTGATGAGTTTGATAAAGTGAGTGGAACTCCGGGTTCGGGTCGTTCTTTACTGGTTAAATCTAGTAAAATCTACAATTCAATTATGAGAAACGGAAAGGCCAATTCTTTCTATCTCTTCAATGCTAAATCCTAGTTCATTGAAGAGCTCACCTATCAGAACATGTCAACTCTAATCTAGCAGTTGGCAAAACACATATAGGCGGAATAAGTGCGAAGAATTGTTAGCGTTTGTAGAAGAGATTATCTATCCGACTAATCTTTCCCCAAATCTCCAGGTTAATTCGAACTACCTATTAATCACCTTGTCTGATCCTAATAGGTTTCGCAGAACAACTCTATAACTCGCGAAATTAATAGAGAAGATGAATGATAATCATTAACCTAGAAACAATCCATTACAGTCTCATAATCAAATTGCAGAATTCTTAACTACATTGTATCCATTACGAACAACCCTACCCCAGAGTTAATCCCTACTAGCCAGACATTACAAAGAAGCAGATAAATACAATCAACATAGAATTCATCTAAAGGAAGAAAAACCCTCGAATTGAACGATTATCCAGAATCAATGGCTGCAGGCGCAAGGTTGAAGATGATGGACTGACTCCCTTCTGTTGATGCTCCTCCTCAATGATGATAGAATGCTTGATGAATGGGGATGAAGGTGAAGCTGATGCTGATGGTGTGGATGAGTGGAAGGAGCGTTGTTTTTCAGCGTGAGAGTGTTGAGAAGTAGTGATAATGAATGATGCTTCTTGTTGTAAAAATATGCGGACTACTTCTTCAACCTAGGCAGTGTACCTAGTCGTTTTGCGGGCTAGTGGAATTGTGGGGTGTCGAAATCTTGGGGGACCTTGCTGTGGTTTAACTATAGTGCAATTTTAATTGGAATTCTAATTAGATTACTGAACAGAAACTTCATTTTTTTGAGAGAAATTGTGGTTTAGAACTCAGTGTAATCAAAACAGTAAGAACAATTAATTACAAACAGATTAATATAGCAGTTATGAAAACTCTTTGTTTTTAAAGCATCCCGGGTTGTTCTGCTCACCTATTTACTCAATTATATTATTGTAGACCTTCCCCACTTTCACAATAAACTCAAGAATTTATTAGTTTATTGACCTTTCCCTGTCTAATAAACCCTGATTAATTTAACAACAAGCGCAATTCCTTGTCAAGTCATAATAAATTAATCGCATTATTAATAATTCCTATTGGAGACTGGTTAACCTATAGGTGAAAACTCACTTCTAGTCGTTGACCTGTTTTTGACTTCTCTTGTCTAGAATCTTGCCTCAGCACTGCATTTTGACAAGAAACTACAAAATCACTTTAATAAATGGCATAATATTAAAGCGTAATAAGGAGGAGAATCAAAATATTGCTTTGAACATATATTAGAAAGTCTACGTAACACAGTTTAGTAAAAATAGCTTACTTCTCAACCCGGAGCTAAGATTTTTACTCGACATAATTTTCTACAAACATAGGTCGTAGGTACGACAGCCATAAAACAAAATACAGTTAAAGAAAAGAGATAGCACTCTGCATAGTATGGACTGGATGGAATTTTTGTGGACGAAGTGAAATTTGGAAGTGAAGGTGAGAGATTCAGAGAGTAGAGTTTTTTGTGTACGAGCGTGTATTATTTTTGATGAAGTTGCAGAGTTATATAGAGAAGAGAAGAAGAAGAAATTAGAAGAAGATGAAAGTGCGTGCAAGTGGATTATCAGATAAGGAGCTTGCAAGTTGATTAGCAGGATAAGATAAGGGAGGGTAGATAGATTGGGGTTGCAGACGCGTTAATACTGTCGGCTTATCTTGCTGTCGGTAGGCGCGAAGGAAGAAGATAAACAGCGGCGAATTCGCCGCGTTAAAATCTGTTTTTAGACGTGTCCGCCGGCCGTCCGCATGCCCGTCCGCCTCGTTCTCACGCGGACGTCACTCGCGCCTTTGCCCTGTCGGTCTTCGTCCGCCTCGTTTCACGCGGACGTCACTATAGACCGGCCTCTGTCCGCCTAAACTACACGCGGACACAAGGGAGGTCAGCGCGGCTAACTACGACTTATTTTCTTCTTACAAACTTCGACCGGCTCTAGATTCTTCGTTATAAGTCCGTTTAACTCGCCGTTTGTTGCGTTGGAAAGCTTGTGAAAATAACTATTTGATTCCAACACTTTTTCCTGTATTTGATACATAAAATATATCAGTCCATATCAGACATAAATCTAAGGAAAAACATACGATAAGTGAGAAAATTATTCTCAAAGTGCATAAGTATAAGGTAAATTAAACCCTTAAATATCTATGTATTTCTCACTTATCACTTCTCTCCACTGATTAGGTCACTTAAATAGATTTTCTTCCTCTTTCTCCCTTCAAAAGAGGTCCGACCTTCAATGTTCGGGCACATTGCTTTGAGCGCTTCAATTCCAAAAATCTCGACTTGTGTCCGAACTTTGATGTTCGGACACAAGTTCGGACATGCGTCGTAGGTCAGACTTCCGACTTTTCTCATTGTGATTTCGAACCATGTCCGAACGTCGATGTTCGGACTGAAGTCGGACATTCCATCAGGCGCAGCACACGAACTCTCGACTTGCGTCCGAACTTGGAAGTTCGGACACAAGCTCGGACATTCCTTCAAAATCCTCTAAAATTCATCGTTCTGACTCCAATTCGACCCGTTTGTTGCATCATCTCCTTGTGAGTTAATCTACTGTTTCCTTGGCTTTTCTCTGCATTTTAACATAGAAAAAGGTATCAACCCTTAACAAACAACAAACCAAAGGAAAATGTATGACAAGTGTGGAATATTATCCATGCGCGTAAGAAAAATAGGCATTAAAGATCACTAAAACCAGTCACATTTCCCACTCATCAGAAATATGACATGAATTGTTGTCAAAATATGAAGAATTATATTCCTAAATGTAGATATATTTCACACTTATCAACGGACAGCAGCAACCTATTCAAAAAATTAGTCAAAGTCCCTAACAAACGCGAAAACTGCATATTAAAAAACTGCACTACGGTGCTACTTTGCGCTTACAGTTAGGACTACCAAATGATTCACGTTGTGCTCCAAATTTGTATGAATGTAGTAGTACATACACATTTCATTTTGGCCAAAAATGGTGGCCAACGGACAGCAGCAACCTATTCAAAAAAATAGTCAAAGTCCCTGACAAACGCGAAAACTGATATTAAAAACTGCACTACGGTGCTACTTTGCGCTTACAGTTAGGACTACCAAAAGATTCACGTTGTGCTCCAAATTTTGAATGAATGTATTAGTACATACACATTTCATTGTGGCCAAAAATGGTGGACAACGGACCGCAGAAACCTATTAAAAAATAGTCAAAGTCCCTAATAAACGCGAAAACTGCATATTAAAAAAACTGCACTACGGGGCTACTTTGCGTTACAGTTAGGACTACCAAATGATTCACGTTGTGCTCCAAATTTGAATGAATGTAGTAGTACATAAACATTTCATTGTGGCCAAAAATGGTGGCCAACGGACCGCAGCAACCTATTCAAAAAAATAGTCAAAGTCCCTAACAAACCGCGAAAAACTGCATATTAAAAAACTGCACTACGGCGCTACTTTGCGCTTACAGTTAGGACTACCAAATGATTCACGTTGTGCTCCAAATTTGTATTAATGTATTAGTACATACACATTTCATTGTGGCCAAAAATGGTGGCCAACGGACAGCAGAAACCTATCAAAAAAAAAAGTCAAAGTCCCTAACAAACGCGAAAATGCATATTAAAAAACTGCACTACGGTGCTACTTTGCGTACAGTTAGGATACCAAATGATTCACGTTGTGCTCCAAATTTGTATGAATGTAGTAGTACATACACATTTAATTGTGGCCAAAAAATGGTGGCCAACGGATGTCATATGGTACTTCGAATCCCATCACCAATATAGCACCAGCATGCAGTTTTTGCAATTGAATTGTTGTGCATGTTCATAGTTCGGTGATTTTTTCAAGCGTATCGGTGTCGGTTGAGTCTAATTTTTGGGGAGTATAATGATTGCATATAAGACATCAAGCAATTGAATTGTTGTCCATGTAGTACTTCGAATCGCATGAACATATAACTACCATTACGTAACATGCAAGATTCATAACAAGACATAGCGAGATTCGTTACATAACATATCAATAAAATTCCAAATCATAACAAGCTCGAAATGAGTCAGACAAACGTAAAAATAACAATGTATAGTAGTATCAAGCAGCACCACCTCTATCTCTTCTACCCTTCGTCCTCTTCCACTGCACCTCCTCTCTTGGTTGTTCGTTACTCACTCGGTGTATAACGCTGTGGAGGGTTCATTGAGTTCGGTCCCCTCAAAGTCATGTCAAACGTGGAAGTTTGTGGTGGAGGAGTAACCGGGTTGGACTGAACTATGCATCCATGGAAGTCCGAAGTGCTTCGTCTTCATCTTCATCATCAAACACTTAAGATTTGCAAAACTAGCACTCATGTGTGCCGACCTTTCAGCTTGCGTAGTCGCTACATTTGCGGCTACCCCTCTTGAAGACCCTTCACCGTATGTGTTGACTGACTGAGAGAAGTATCGACTAAACTCTCGATTACAGAAGTAGTAAATGAAGAAAGTGCCTCAGTACAATATATATAGAAGACCGAGAGTCAAACTAATACATAAGGAGAATACTAATATATGGACGGTACTAGTATCCTAACACCCCCTCAAGTAGAGAGGGATTTGAGATTCCTCTCAACTTGTCTAAGCCTTCCTTATGTTGCGGACCACTGAGGGACTTGGTGAGGAGGTCAGCTTGATGATCTTGAGCAGGAATATAATTGACGGAGACTAAACCTTCTTGAAGAAGCTCACGAACATAGTGGACGTCGATGTCTATATGCTTTGTTCATTGATGACTGACTGGGTTCCTTGCTATATGAACTGCGGCCTGGCTGTCAGATTTAATGGGTACAGGCGTGATTCCTTGGACTCCTAGCTCGGCAAGATTTCTGGTGAGCCAAGCAATTTTTGTGCACACTGCTCGCATGGAGCGGTACTCAGCTTCAGCTGAGCATAAAGAAACGGTTGACTGCTTTTTAGACTTCCACGAGACCAAGCTTCCTCCAAGGCTAATCAGAAAACCGCTTACAGATCTTCATGTGAGACGGCAGCCCACCCAATCTGCGTCACAGAAAGCTTCCAGGGTGTAATCAGCATTCTGTCTCAGAATGATGCCGAGGTTGGCTGTGGACTTCAGATACCCGAGAGTATGTAGAGCAAGTCTGAGATCAGCTTCAGAAGGTGCATGTTGGAATTGACTTAACTGCTGCACAGAAAAAGCTATGTCAGGACGAGTGTGGCAAAGAAAATTTAATTTGCCAACTATTTTCCTGTAAACAGTGGGATCATCTAGAGCTTTGCTTTCTGTTTTATCAGAACTCAGGGATGGGAGAGGACTAGAACGATTTTTAATGGAGTATCTGTCAAATTCTGTTAACAGATTATCAATAAATCGTTTCTGGTTTAAAACAAGACCATGTTCTGTTCTGATGAACTGAATCCCTAGAAACAGATTAACAAGACCAAGATCCTTTATTCTGTAAACAGAATGCAAATAGCTCTTCAGAGACTCAATTTCTTGCATATCATTACCAATGATAGCAATATCATCTACATAAACGACCAAATAAACACATCTATCACCTTAGGTCTTGTAAAACATGGAATAATCATTTTTGGACTGAATGTAACCTCTCTCCTTTAGGGTGCTGTTCAGCTTGGCACTCCACTGCCTTGAGGCTTGTTTTAAGCCATATAGAGACTTCTTTAACCTGCACACTTGATTAGGCTTGTTAGTACTTAAACCCTTTGGAAGTTGCATATATATCTCTTCATCCAAATCGCCATAAAGAAAAGCATTATTAATGTCAAGCTGGTAAATGGACCAATTCCTTTTAACAGCAACAGAAAAAAGGACCTTTATTGTCATAAGCTTTACAACAGATGAGAAAGTTTCTAAGTAATCCACACCTTCCTTTTGGGTATAACCCTTCACAACTAACCTAGCCTTATACCTCTCTATGCTGCCATCAGACTTGGTTTTAACCTTGAAGACCCACTTGCACCCTATAGGTTTCTTTTTAAGGGGTAAATCCACAATCTCCCAACTTTTATTAATATCTAGGGCCTGAAACTCTTCATTCATAGCCTTCCTCCAGTGACTATATTGGCTAGCATCTTCATATGTAACAGGTTCATAATAGTCTCTTGGGTCTCTCATATGAGCTAGAACAGGAATTTATAACATTGTAATTCTGAGGAAACAGAGAGCAAACAGTATGCATGCAGACAGAATTACCAGAAACTGAGGAACATATATAATCTCTGAGATGTGTGGGAGTTTTAACACACCTACCAGACCTGGTCGACCAACCTGGATTGTCTACAGAATAAGCAATGTGTTGCTCAGTTCCACCAGAGGTAGAACATCCAGAATTATCAGAATCAATTTGCTGCTCACATCTAGGGAGCTGCTGTTCTGTATCACCAGAAGAGAAAAACTCATCAGTAATGGGAGGAGTAACAGTTTGTTGTACAAACCTGATGGGCTGCTCTTCATCAATAGACCCAGTGGTCTGTTGCTTATAGTAATCTGGCCAAGTAAAGTGTCTTGTATCACTTGAGCTAAAAGAAAAAGGAAACACATGTTCTATAAAAGTAACATGGCGGCTAACTTTAATCAATCCAGACTGCAAGTCTAGAACTTTATAACCCTTTGTACCTGAAGGATAACCAATAAAACAAGAAGGAAAACTCCTGTCCTGAAACTTATCACGAATCAGGTTGTTATGATAATAACACAAACAACCAAAAACCCTCAGATTAGAAAGATCAGGCTCCTGATTATGAAGAATGAAAAATGGGGATTTTCCATCAAGAACCTTGCTAGGAAAACGGTTTATTAAATAGACAGCAGTAAGGAGACATTCTCCCCAAAAGATTTTTGGTAACTTTGACTGAAACAGAAGGGATCTAGAAGTTTCTAGTAAATGTCTATGTTTCCTCTCGACCACCCCGTTCTGTTGAGGGGTATAAGGGCAAGAGGTCTGGTGGACTATACCATTTTCATTAAAAAAACTGAACACCCTCTGTAGAGTTTCCAAGCTCAAAAGCATTATCAGTTCTGAATACCTTTACATGATGATTGAACTGTCTTTCAACACCTTTAAAGAACCTTTTAATGCACAAGAAAGCATCAGCCTTAGTATCAAGTAAATAAACCCACGTGGCTCTAGAATAGTCATCTACCAAGGTTAAGAAATACCTGTAACCATCATGTGTAGCTACGTTGTAAGGACCCCAAATATCACCGTGCACCAGATCAAACAAAGCAGCAGACTTTGTAACAGACTTTCTAAAAGACAACTTAGCATGTCTAGCTTTCAAGCAAATATCACAATGAAATGGGACATCCGAACTACAAGAACCACTTCCAATCTTCTTAGTTTTATTCAAAGACAAGTGACCGAGTCTCATATGCCACATTTGCAAATCGCTCAAAGAAGAAACAGGAAAAAAACTAGTGCCACCTAAACAGTTGTTACTGCTAACAGCAGAAACACGATTTACAGAAACAGGCAACATATCAATCTGTTTTTCTGTACAACCTAAAGAGCTTCTACCATCATCAGAAACAACAACATTATCAACAGAAATAGGCAACAAAGCAGTTTTTCTCTCTGCACAAAGACAATCCAGTGCTTTCTTCTGCAGTATATAAATCCCATTCAGTTCTTACCAATCTCCTTTTTCCTCTTCAGAAAAGGGTCCTGATAAAGACAAGAATTAGATTTAAACAAGACAGACCCATCTAACTGCTTCAGGAACCAACTAATAGAGAGAAGATTATATTTGAACTGAGGGATATAAAGGACATGTTTCAGCACAAACCCGTTTCCTATCCTAACATCACCCATAGTATTGACATGTTTCAAGGAACCATCAGGAAGTTCAATGTTAACACCTCTATTAGCAGAGTAAAATTAACAAACCAGTCAGCTTTAAAACAGACGTGATGAGCAGCACCACTATCTATTATCCAGGAATCACCTAGACAATCAATCGAGCAACATATAGGCAATTTCAACTTCAAAATACCAGAACCATCATCTACGTTACCAGCCATGGCGCAGGACTTTGTAGCAGTAGCGTTATTGACAAAAAAACTCATCATCGCCTGATATTGATCCATAGACACGCCAGGGATAGGAGAAGCAGTAGAAACAGAAAACCCTGGATCAGTAACTTCAACAACTTCGGAAACTTGAGCTACTGGTTTCCGGCCTTTCGACTTGTGTCCAGGGGAAAACCAAGCTTCTTATAACAGGTATTTGAGGAATGACCATATTTCCCACAGAAGTCACAAACTATCCTTTTAGAAGTCACCAAATCGCTCCTTTTTCCAAGAGACAACTCGCTCTGCTTTCCCGTACTGGAACTGAAAGAGAAAGAACCCGAGGTGGGTTGCGTCTTGGTCTGCCTTTGCTTCTCTTCTTGGATCAGTATAGAGTAGGCCTGGTCAACGGAGGGCAAGGGACTCATAACCAATATCGATCCCCTAACCAGCCAGTAGGATTCGTTCAAACCCATCACAAATTGTATGAGTCTTTCTCGAGCCCGATACGCCGAGAGACTGGAGTCCGAAATACATTGGCAGTCGGGCAGTTCGTCTACATCATCCAGCTCATCCCACAAGATCTTGAGTCTGGAGTAAAAGCTATTAATCGACTCACTGCCTTGATTGCACCAGGCGATGTCCCTTTTCAATTCAAGAAGTCGAACCCCGTTAGGTTTGCCGTACCTTTCGTGGAGTTGATCCCAAAGTTGTTTGGCTGTACGAGAGTAAATGACGGTGTTAGAAATCTGCTTATTTATAGTATTAAGCAACCACACCATCACCATGGTGTTGCATCTATCCCAGGCGCCCCTTTCTGGTGAAGACTCGTGCGGCCGTTCCAGAGAACCGTCGACGAACACAAATTTGTTCTTGGCACATAGAGATAGCGTGACGGAGCGTTTCCACAAACCGAAATTGGGACCGGTAAGCTGAGTTGTGGTGAGAGCCATACTCGGTCCATCTGAGGAATGAAGGTAAAATGGATCTGAGTACTCCAGGACATTTGCACTGCAGATCTGCCGTTTAGTGGTGGTCGCCGCCACAGCAGCTCTCTTTGAGACACGCACCCTCTTCTTGGGTGATTCATGGACGGGTGATTCTTCTTCGCGCTCTGACATCGTAGGAGCAAGAAAGGGGAAAACCGGAGAAGAGAAAAGAGCCGATAGTAAGATTCTACCGGAGAAAGAAGAAAGAAGGAAGACGATAGAAAAAGAAACTATCGGACACAGCGGAGGACGGTAGTAAGGTTCTACCGGAACGAGAGAGAAAAAAAAATCAAGAAATGGGCAGAGGAGCTTTGCTCTGCTCTGATACCATGTTGACTGACTGAGAGAAGTATCGACTAAACTCTCGATTACAGAAGTAGTAAATGAAGAAAGTGCCTCAGTACAATATATATAGAAGACCGAGAGTCAAACTAACTACATAAGGAGAATACTAATATATGGACGGTACTGGTATCCTAATAGTATGGTGTGATGGATGGTGGTGTGGGATCAACGTACGAACTTGAATAAGAACTCCACTGTGGTTGATCCCATCTAGCTTGTGGATTTTGAACTACCCACTGACTCGTCTGACTCAGCTGACCACCAATCTGAAGATCCCACTGACTTGAACCATCCTGTTGATCCCACTGATCTTGGGTACTTGTTTGAACACCATATTGATCCAGGGTGCCCACTTCACCTCCCCATCCACCTTGGGTGGATGTCTGGTCAACTGAGTGATCGTGTGTGCTGGTCTGATAACCCCACTGACCTGGTTGCTGGCCGCCGAATGATGATCCCCACATACTTGACTGCTCAGTTGGAGGGGCACGATACCATGGATCATAATCATACTGGGCATCTTGCTGGCTAACCGGATAAGATGGTTGAGGAGGATATGTCCAGCTAGATTGAAAGATAATGGCTGCAGCCTCAATCTCAGGTTCAGCCTGTGGCGGTCGACGGAACTCACTCTTTGGTCGTCGACGTGAAGACCTTTTGCTGGGGTTGTCATTCAATGAGAAGGGCGGTTGGTAGACATTGAACGCAGGGGGTGCATGATGATCAACTTGAGGCTGGACATGTCTATACCGTTGGTGATACATTGTCCCTGATTGCTGGGAGAGATATTCGGCATAAGCTCCTACATCAGCATCATGTCCATAATGTCGCAGCTGGTCTAATCCATCAGCCTGTTGTAGAAGATACAAAGTCGTAAGGTAAATATGTAAGCAAATGTACTGCACTACCATTATATACTACCAAAAACAGTAATATTTTGTAAATGCATACCAATATGGATTGTCGACGTGCTTCTCGAGTATACCATCGTAAGCTATTTTGTTGATACCATATCATGTACTCAGAGCGTGTAGTCAGTTGAACAGCAGGAGGAAAACCTTCCAAGTTTATCCGCCTATGTTCTCTTTCATTCCACAACTCTATGTATACCGCATTAATCGCAGACCAATTTGCTTCAACTCTACCTGTGCGCTTTTGGCTATGTAGCCGGTCACAGTCTAGTGGTACTGCAGGTATCGGTTGATCACGGCCGAATTATCTCATAACCCGGTCCGGCTGATGACCCTCTATGATGTTATTCAAAATTAAAGGAACAACCATGGCACCCTCGTCCACAGAAGTGTCATCGTATGGCTGCCAGACCCACTGCCATAATAAGTTTTGAAATTAATTAAGAAGTGATGATATAAAGAATAACATTATCAATTATTGAAATACAAATATACCTGTTCGTTTGTGGGTGGGACTGGAATCGAATCAAGTATGTTACGAGCATCTCGTAAAGAAACCGGGGGAACATGTGGACTGTCCCACCTGCACATGTTAAAGAAAATTGAGCATGTACAGAAATGAAATGTATAAGTAAAATTAGCTGACAACACGCCTTACCTTTCCCCATATATCTGTGCATCAGAAAGCCCCTTAACGTGCTCTGGAAAGAATGTGGGAATTTGAGAATACACCCACATTGTTATTAACTTCGTCTCCCCAATGATGTAAGGAGTGTCGAACTGGGTAGCATTGCACAGACCACGGTACGTGTGTGCCAACACTGCAGAACCCCAGCTTAATTGACCTGATTGTCAAAGTCTCTCAACAACTCCAGGTATCCACAGTCCATCATGCGACTGTCCGGTAGGTATCAACACTCCACCTATTAGCCTCATAAGGAATGCACGGGCGTACTGTTGATGCACCACAGCTGGCTCTCTGAAGAAGCTATCATAAAACTTTTAGGCACTTCAAAATTCTTTTGCAACCATGACAAGGAGATCTTGTGACCCCTAATTGCGCTCTCTCTGGTTTCTTCCCCAGTAGTTCCAAACATAAATCAGTCACAGGAAGGTTCATAGGTGCAATCACCACATCCCCATCAACTCTCAGGCCAAGCAAACGATGGACATCCTCCAAAGTAATGGTTGCCTCACCAAATGGTAGCATGAAGGTGTGAGTTTCAGGCCTCCATCTCTCAACTAATGCACTAACTATGGAATTATCTGCTTTAACTTCTAAAAAGGATGATCCAAGAAAACCAGCATCTCGGATGTAACTATGCAAAGCCAAATGTGGAGGCTCCACATCCACATTCCTAGAACATAGTTTCCTTTCGGTATATTTTATATTTCTCATGACCTAGATTGCACGACAATAAAATAAATGATGTTCATAACTTCAGTAAAAAAACATAAAACGTATTACGGTGAGGTTTCATGTGCTCTTAACTTACCGGGTCATCTGAAAAAAGTGCTGCAGAAATATGGGTAGTCTGGTATGTGAACAGACTTGCATCATCGGCCCCACACCAGCAACTTCTCTCTAGAATGCCATCTGCACAAGCACATATTTCAATTCAGTAGACAATAAACAAAAGACACTTATTAAAAATAAGTTACAGAATTAACTGCATGTGCAAATATTTTTTACAAATTATACATTTTTTTGAATGAAAAATAACTTACACCATTCTAAACAACTTTTCCAATAACATAATAATACCTATTAATTATTTGACTAATTTAAGCATCATTTAAGTTGAAAACAAGTTATAAAATTAATGCATTAATTAATTACGAATTAAAATAATAATTAAACATCTAAAACTACCAAGATTAATTTTCTCCTATAACATAATAATACCTACTTAATTATTTGACTAATTTAAGCATCATTTTAAGTTGAAAACAAGTTATAAAATTAATGCATTAATTAATTATGAATTAAAATAATAATTAAACATCTAAAACTACCAAGATTAATTTTCTCCTATAAGATAATAATACCTACTTAATTATTTGACTAATTTAAGCATCATTTTAAGTTGAAAACAAGTTATAAAATTAATGCATTAATTAATTACGAATTAAAATAATAATTAAACATCTAAAACTACCAAGATTAATTTTCTCCTATAAGATAATAATACCTACTTAATTATTTGACTAATTTTAGCATCATTTTAAGTTGAAAACAAGTTATAAAATTAATGCATAAATTAATTAAGAATTAAAATAATAATTAAACATCTAAAACTACCAATATTAATTTTTTCCTATACATAATAATACCTACTTAATTATTTGACTAATTTAAGCATCATTTTAAGTTGAAAACAAGTTATAAAATTAATGAATTAATTAATTACGAATTAAAATAATAATTAAACATCTAAAACTACCAAGATTAATTTTCTCCTATAAGATAATAATACCTACTTAACTATTTGACTAATTTAAGCATCATTTTAAGTTGAAAACAAGTTATAAAATTAATGCATAAATTAATTAAGAATTAAAATAATAATTAAACATCTAAAACTACCAATATTAATTTTTTTCCTATACATAATAATACCTACTTAATTATTTGACTAATTTATGCACCATTTTAAGTTAAAAACAAGTTATAAAATTAATGCATTAATTAATTACGAATTTAAATACTAATTAAACAACTAAAACTACCAAGATTAATTTTCTCCAATAACATAATAATACCTACTTAATTAGTTGACTAATTTAAGCATCATTTTAAGTTGAAAACAAGTTATAAAATTAATGCATTAATTAATTATGAATTAAAATAATAATTAAACATCTAAAACTACCAATATTAATTTTTTCCTATACATAATAATACCTACTTAATTATTTGACTAATTTATGCACCATTTTAAGTTAAAAACAAGTTATAAAATTAATGCATTAATTAATTACGAATTTAAATACTAATTAAACAACTAAAACTACCAAGATTAATTTTCTCCAATAACATAATAATACGTACTTAATTAGTTGACTAATTTAAGCATCATTTTAAGTTGAAAACAAGTTATAAAATTAATGCATTAATTAATTACGAATTAAAATAATAATTAAACATCTAAAACTACCAATATTAATTGTTTCCTATACATAATAATACCTACTTAATTATTTGACTAATTTATGCACCATTTTAAGTTAAAAACAAGTTATAAAATTAATGCATTAATTAATTACGAATTTAAATACTAATTAAACAACTAAAACTACCAACATTACAAGTATCTAGTATAAAAATGAGGAATTAAAATTAGAGAGCAACATACTAACCTCAAAGATTTTGGATGGGATTAGAAGAAGTAATTAGGAAGATTCTTACACATTAAAATTAATTACAAAAAAACATCAATTAATATCACTAAACAAATATGCTAGAACCTAAAGATTAGAACAAGTTATTAAAAACAAAAATTGCTAATTGAAATTGAAAAAACTGAAACTAACCTTTCCAATTTCGTAGGAGGTGAGTGAGTGAGGTTGAAGGCAAATGTGTAAGTGTGTGAAGTTGCATCCGGTGGATGCGTTTATATAGAACTTTTTAAGGTGTCAATAACCGCACCACCCCAGTGCGTTTTATTCGACCATGTTGCGGAGAAGCACAGCCGGAAATTGCGGGAATCCGAGGGAAATGGACGGCGGCGATCGCACCAAATGGACGGCCAGGATTGTGCCGACACGCGAGTTGCGGATCGTCCGTGTTTGCAAATAAACCGCATCGCCCCAGTCCATTTATTGGCAAAGACGCGTTCGTCCGATGTGGTTTATGACATAATTAACCCATAAATGGATTAGCTTAATGCGGTTTATGGTAAGTAGCATTAGCATGATGCGGTTTATATGACCCGATTTGGTACATCCGCGTAATTTTTTTGAAAAAAAACCACCGCAAGTAATTTTTTTTGACAAATAGTATTTCGGCGAAAATTTTCCAGGAGAATATGCTATAAAACGAGTTTGAGGTCAACGTTGTAGTTTAAATGTCATTTATAACATATTTGATGATAGAATTATAGCCTATTTAGGTGGTTTTGGTTAGATTTTATCTGAATCTCACGTGAGTCAAACGTTATTTTTCATTAAAATATTATCATATATAAAACAGCTCAAATTAAAAAAAAACACACAAATATGTCAAAACGACTAGTGTCAAAATCATTTTGGACATCAACTCACCACACAAATGTGTTAGTAAGAGAAAAACAATTTTCGTCAATTCCTCTGCTTGCATATACTTTCATTAGGTGACAAGTTACATCAGACACTTTGTTCATAACAATGCTAAGGGAAAACATTAGGTTTATCTAAAAAGCCTAGTGACTTTGTTCAAATCTCCTCATTTCTGATCTTCAAAAAAAAAAATCTATTCATTTCTCTATTTATCCATTTTTTTTATCAGTGGGCTACATAAGTAGCTATGTAACCATTATATGGTTTTATCAGCTAAGGTTTTCACCCCGACAAAACATAAAACAAGAGTAAACTAACATAAAATAAGAAATTTCACACCGTAACGTAAATCTAACTTAGGTTACCCACCGTCCCCTCGGGCTGAAGATAACAAAATGTACTCCTAGATCCTTGTTGTCTTGTATACCTTTTGTACATTGCATACCATTGTAAACCGGGACATATCACCCAAACCGTTTCTGACTGAAAGATTTACCCCAACCCATTACTTATCTTCCTATGAGTCTTGTATTTAGGTTCCTTTAATGTTGACTAGATCTTCCATGAGCTCATCTCTGTGTATTACAATTTCAGTAATGGCGACAAGGATCGACAAGAAAACCAGAGGACGGAGAAGGGAGAGAACGAAGAAGAAAACCTAGATTGAAGAAAGAATAGTTACAGAATCGATAATTCCAGAAGCGAGAACCCACACACACATTTAACCCCTAAACTAGAACAACTGAAACGTTGCGTTTCAGCCTAAGACTCACACACCGACTGATATAAAACTAACAGAAGAAGTTCCACCCAACCACCCTCACATCACGTGACAACTTAAATAAACATAAACAATCATAAACAATAACTTAGAGAACAAACTCACACTCATATTCTAACAGCCCCCCGCAAAATCCACATGTAATGTGGGTTTTGAACAAGATTGCAGAATACCCATCCTATCTAAGATCTCAGGATAAATACGCCCAGGCAACACCTTGGTTAACACATCTGCAAGCTGGGACCGTGAAGGGACAAATTCGATGGATATCAACCCTTCCTGTAGCTTCTGGCGCACAAAGTGTGCATCGACCTCTACGTGTTTGGTCCGTTCGTGCATTACTGGGTTTCTGGCGATATAAATCGCAGACTGACTATCCGACTTTACTGGAATTGGCTCTATGCCTTCGACTCCAAGATCCGCAAGCAGACGGGTAATCCAGCTCAACTCTGCTGTCACGTGCCTCATGGATCGGTATTCTGCTTCCGCTGACGAAAGGGCCACCGTAGTTTGCTTCTTGGACTTCCAAGACAGTGGACTGCCACCCAACTGGATAAAGTATCCACTAACGGATCTGCGGGTGTTTGGACATGCAGCCCAATCTGCATCGCAAAATGCAAGTAAATCAAAAGTCAGATCACGATTGAAAAACAAACCATAACCAAGGGTTCCACTGATATATTTCAAAGTATGCAGAGCCGCATTGTAATGTATAATAGTCGGATTATCCAAAAACTGACTTAAAACCTGCACCGAAAAACTGAGATCAGGACGGCTATGTACTAGAAAACTGATCTTACCAACTAGCCTCCTATAAACTGAGGCATCCGCAAGTGGCTTTCCCTGATTTCTAATCAGTTTACAGTTCAATTCAAGAGGTCCAGCCACTGCTTTAGCATTCAGACAGTCAAACTCTTTGACTAAAGATTCCGCATAACTTTTCTGAGTCAAAACAAGACCCTGTGCAGTATGAACAAACTCCATTCCCAGAAACGTGCTCAGTAAACCCAAGTCTTTAATTCGAAACTTACTATCAAGGGCCATCTTTACTTCCTTAATAAAATCAGTATCATCACCAGTCAAGAGTATGTCATCAACATATACAGCAAGAAAGCAAACTTTTCCAGCAACCTTCCTAAAGAATAAAGAGTAATCATTTAGAGATTGGGAAAAACCGAGGTTGGATAGGAAAATGCTTAACTTTTGATGCCATTGCCTTGAGGCTTGCTTGAGGCCGTATAAGGATTTCTTTAGAAGGCAGACTTTGTTAGGATTTTCAGAGTTATAACCTTCTGGTTGTTCCATATAAACTTCTTCAAACAAATCCCCGTGTAAAAAGGCGTTATTTACATCCAATTGGTTCACATTCCAACCCCTTTTGGTGGCTACAATGACTAGGGCTTTAATCGTAGTGAATTTCACCACTGGTGAGAAGGTTTCTTGATAATCAATACCATGTTTCTGTGTAAACCCCTTAGCCACTAACCTAGCTTTGCACCTTTCTAAGCTGCCATCAGACCTATACTTGAACCTATAGACCCATTTGCATTTTATGGCTTTCTTCCCCTTTGGTAATTCTGTAAGAACCCAAGTCTTATTTCTGTCTAAGGCTAGAAACTCATCCGCCATTGCTTTTCTCCACCTAATGTCCTTTACAGCTTGATGGTAGTCTATAGGTTCTGTTTCCCTAGGGGTTTTATTTCTGAAATCTGAAGCAGTATGGGCAATGAGGCAAAGGATTAGGTTAGGTGTAACAGAAGAGGTCAAGGAATCTCCTTCATTGGTGTATACAACATTTGGATCTATCCTATCTACACTAGGAATCTCATTATCACAAACAGACAGTGCAGAAAAACCAATCCTATTAAGCAGAACAGAAGTAAAAGGGTCCACAGAAGACTTATCTTTTCTGGCCAGAGTAGTTTGATTGACCTCATAGTCTGTAAGATATGTGGGTGCCCTCCTTTCCCTTTGGGATCTCCTGAGAAAAAGCTCTTCATGTTGTCCAGGACCCACTTGTGGCTCCTGTGGTGATTCATCAGTTGAGTGGGTTTCTGTTACCTGCTCAGCTTCAGATTGTTCCTCTTGAGTTTCATCAGGTGGGATCCCAGGTTCTTGCTGTGTTCTGTTCTGTACCTGCTCTTGAGAATGATTCTCTACACACTGGAAATTTTCATTAGCATCAAGGGAACAATATTCATCATAATTGAGGGGGAAATTCACCTGTGGATCAAGGTGATGATTATCTTGAACAGCCCTAACAGGGTACAGATTCTCATGGAAAGACACATCCCTGTTATAGATAACCCTTTGATTGTCCATATCATAAATCTTATAACCCTTTTTGTCTTGAGGATAACCAATAAAGACCCCTTTGATGCATCTACTAGCAAATTTATCATGTTGGTTGTAATTTATGTTAGCATAACACAAACATCCAAAACACTTAAGCTGCTTGTAGTCAGGTCTGTTTCCAAAGATTATTTCATAAGGAATTTGGTTATCAACAGAGGCCAAAGGCATTCTGTTGATAAGGTAAACTGCAGTAAGAACACTATCTCCCCAAAACTTTATGGGAAGACCTGACTGAAACATTAAGGCCCTAGCCGTTTCCATGATATGTCTATGTTTTCTTTCCACAACTCCGTTTTGCTGCGGGGTGTGGGGACAGCTAGTTTGGTGTCTAATGCCCTTTTCCTTAAAATATGCAGATCCTATCTTTGAGGTTCCCATTTCATATGCATTATCAGACCTCAAGATTTTTACCTTCCTAGCAAATTGTCTTTCTATCATTTCTATGAAATTAGTGATGATCTTAAAGGAATCTGATTTACTAGCACACAAATGAACCCAAGTGGCTCTGCTTTTATCATCGACAACAGTAAGAAAATACTGAAAACCGTCATAGGTTTTCTGGGGGTAAGGCCCCCACAAATCAACATGTATCAAATCAAAAACATCCTTTGATTCAGATATACTATTTACAAAAGGTGATCTGTGGCTTTTGGCCTTATGGCAGGCCTCACAAATGAAATGGGTATTACACCTTTTATTTTCAAACAAATTCAAGCTAAGAAGTTTGCTCTTAGGTAAGTGGCCCAGCCTATGGTGCCAGAGAGAAACATGATCATTACAGTCAAAAGCCATAACAGTCCTATCAATGGAATTCACTAATCTGACCTTATTATGGACTAACCTCCTATTATGGTTTTTATCACAGTAAGGGTTCAGTAGATACAAGCCTCTGGTGTGATCACCTAGTTCCAGATCATTCTTCGTGCTAGAGTCCTGGTATACACAGTGCTTAGAATCAAAATAGATCTTTCCTTTCATGGACTTGACCAATTTGCTAACAGCAATTAGATTGAATTTAAATGAAGGCACGAAAAGAACATCATCAAGAACTATCACAGAATTAATTCTGACTTTTCCTAGAACATTAACACACTGCAGGTGACCATCAGGCATAGCAATTTTAAGACCCTTATTCAAGACATGATAGGAAGTAAATAAATCAAGGTTGCAGCACATGTGCTCTGTGGCACCTGTGTCCAAGATCCATGTCGCACTATCAAGTTCCTTATCAGGTTTATATATATGATGAAACTTATCAGAATAATTATTTTGCTGGGAATTAAAGTTAACAAGATTAGAAGTAAGGATTGTACCCACGAAACCACAACTGGTTTCCTGAACGCGACCTTCTCTTTCCCGGGGCTTGCTGACGAGAGACAGAAGTTGGTTCACCTGCTCATTGGTGAGAGTTCCCCTGAATGGATCTGGCGGTGACATGTTCTTGGAATCTTCTCGAGGTGGGTCAGTATTCCTTTCCTCAACACAAGCATTTGATCCAGTTCTTTGTGTCCTATTTGATCTCCAACCTTGAGGGAAACCGTGCTTCTGAAAGCACTTGTCTTCGAGGTGTCCCGTTTTTCCGCAATAGGTACAGATTAGGTTTGGGCGCTTGGATTGGGTAGAAGGTGTACCTCTGTAAGTTGCTTTCTTCGTTTGCTCGACCGCGAAAGAAAGAGAAGTCGACTCTGATGTTTTCGCAGTACTTAGGGTTTTCTGTCGTTCTTCTTGGATCAAAAGGGAATACACTTGTTCCATTGTAGGTAAAGGGGAAATCATGAGTACGTTGCCTCTGATAATTGAATATTTTTCATCGAGGCCCATGAGGAATTTTATCACTCGCCGTTCTGTGATGTATTTCTTGAATCTGGCGGAGTTGTTACAATCGCAGTAGGGGATGCAGTCTGCTGTATCGATTTTATCCCACAATTTCTTTAGCTTGGTGAAGTAGGCACAGATTGTCTCGCCGCTCTGAGTCAGAGAGCTCAATTGCTGCTCCAGGTCGTAAATCCTAGTCGCGTCCTTGTGTTCAAATCTTGCGCATAATTCCTCCCATATCTCAGCGGCAGTGCCTCTGAACATGACGCTCTCTGCAATCGATTTCTCCAAGCTTGAGAGAAGCCAAGAAATGACCATCTTGTTGCAACGGTCCCAGGCCTCTCTTCTGGTGATCGGGTTCTCTGGCCGTTTGAGAGTCCCGTCGATGAAACCCGTTTTGCTCTTAGCCCCCAATGCAATGTCGACTTGCTGTTTCCAACACGTAAAACTGGAGACGCCATCGAACTTCGTCGCCAGTGGATGTCCTGGTTGCTCGGAGGTCCCAAGATATAGGGCGTCACCAACGGGTATAACAGAGGGTTCAGGCTATGGGTCGTTTTCTCCTTTACCTTTATCCCCATTCTTATCCTTCCCTTTATTCGTATCCTTGTCGCTGTTCGACATCTCGAATGACCTTCAATCAAGAAAATTCACCGACGGAGATGGAGCGTGCGCGATTTCGGGCGTCTAACTCAAGAGGGCTTCGCTTGCTCTTACTTCCACCGCCGTGAAGGAAAGCACACACTCACCAGGCGTTGGCCTGCTCTGATACCATAGTACAATTTCAGTAATGGCGACAAGGATCGACAAGAAAACCAGAGGACGAAGAAGGGAGAGAACGAAGAAGAAAACCTAGATTGAAGAAAGAATAGTTACAGAATCGATAATTCCAGAAGCGAGAACCCACACACACATTTAACCCCTAAACTAGAACAACTGAAACGTTGCGTTTCAGCCTAAGACTCACACACCGACTGATATAAAACTAACAGAAGAAGTTCCACCCAACCACCCTCACATCACGTGACAACTTAAATAAACATAAACAATCATAAACAATAACTTAGAGAACAAACTCACACTCATATTCTAACACTGTGAGGGTGGTTTACCACCGCCTCTTCTTAGAATGCGATCAATGATTGTTAGGGACTTACTTGGGTACGGATAATTTATACAGGGACGTAGTCCATATTTAAAGCATTTCCTTGCTTTTACTGACGGTCTACATCTTGGTTGCTTGGATTTTCTGCTTTGGAGATGTTGTTGAGCTGATTTTTGTGAGCCAGTAATTTCCGAAGAGACCTTAACATATAACTCAATCCTATCTAACGAATTTCCTCGCACAGGGGTAGGCCTACCGCCATTTAGGATGATAGATGATAAGTAACATATTTCATAGCTATCCTCCTCCTTACTAGAGCACAAAGGATTTTTTGAGCTATCTGAGCTTGGATTCTCGTGAATTGGGCTAACTAAATTGATATTGTTAGCATTAGGATAATGGGACGAAAAGGTGCATATTACCAGCACCTCCTTCACTTTGGGGCTCGAGTAGGGATGGTAACGGGTCAGGTTCAGGTTGGGTGCTTCACTCGACCCGTCACCCATTTTTAACTCACACCACCCTACCCGACCCGTCACCCGCAACTTCATCACCCGTCACCCGTTTCACCCATCACCCGTAGGTGAAACGGGTGAACATGCCACCCATTTTATTTTATTTTCCAACAAGCATTTTTATTTTTTAACACCTTATATAACCTTGATTTTTCAAAAAAAATACACTTATTTTTGTTCAATAATACATACCACATCAACTAATCTCAACAACATACTCAAAACATAGAGTATTAACCATAATATTTCCAAAATATATCAACAAATATGGAATAAGTATTTTTTTTACTTAAAATAATACATACGGGTGACGGGTCGGGTGATGGGTGAAAAATGTTTACCCGACCAGACCCGTCACCCACACTTGTTTCAATGTCACCGTTTTTTCGGGTTTTTCACCCGTTTTAACGGGTCAGGTGTTCGGATGAAACGGATAACCGTCACCCATTGTTTAATACCCTAGACCTAAAAGTGGTGATCAATTTTCTAAATGATTATTAAAGGCCTAATGTGCTAGAGTGTATTGGTCAAAGAGAATAAAACAAAAAGAAAAGGGAAAAATGCGTAAACGTGAAAAACGCTAAAACACGCACTAAATGAGTATAGGAGGAATACGACCTCGACTAGGGTTTGATATGGATTCCTAAGGCTTAATTATGCCTAATTAGTGTGTGGGAATAATTCCCGAAGAAAACGGATCCAAATAATGGATTAAAACACTAACGGAGTCTTAAAGCGCGTTTTTCAAGAAAACCCGAAAACGTGACTTTAAGTGGTCAAATAGACCCGTAAAAATTATAGTTGACTATATAACTATAATTAAGTATTAATGGAAGCTTAAGAACCATTAAAAATAAAGAAACAGGAAAAATCTGAAAAACGGGCCCGGATAGTGAATAGTGCCAAACCGGATAAATTAACGAGCGTTTTCTATAAAAGACGAAAAATGCTCCAGTATGTGTATGGTGGGGCTGGTTTTATTAGACAAGTCAGCCGCCTCTCTAATAGCTAAATAACAAAAGAAAAAGAAGGGTTGAAAAGTTAAAAAGGGGAATAGTGAAAAGTACTTAATTATCTTTCTTTCTTCTCTTTCCTCACTTCCCTCCTTCCAATCTGAATTTCCCCACCTCTCTTTGCCGTATTGCTCCCCCTTATTCTTTCTCTTGAGCGATTTTAAGCTCCTCCAATGGCTACTCCAACTTTCTCATCTTGTACAAGCTTCGATTAAGCTCTGAATTAAAAACCGAGCATAGATTCTTGCTCCTCTCACCAAGGACTATCTCCCTCTCTTTTCAAAATTCAAAAAATTAAGAAGTTCATCTTCATGGGTATATCTCATTTGAGAAGGAAATCACGTGTTCTTGAAGCTAGACATCTCCTCTTTCATTCAAGGTAAGAAAAATCTAAGAAAAATCCATTTTTCTTCATCTCTTTGTCATGGCCGATTTTTGCCTCCTTGATACCTTGTTTATTTCCTTGTGAGCTATATTACAAGCCTCCAATGGTGGTGGATTGCCCTCTTTTAATTCATGGATGAAGATCCATCTTAGAGCTTCAAAGGTAATGACCTAATTATGTGTTCTAAGCTCCCCCTTAAATTCTAGGGCTATTTTTATGAGTCTAAGTGTCTGGACTTCCCATTACATCCTTGAATGTTGTCTAGAGAATTGGGCAAGTGGTTTGCCTTAGCCGATTTTGGGGGAGTCAAGAGAATTGAGCAAGAGAAATGGAGAAGAGAAGAGGAAAAGAGTATTAAAAAGGAGACTTAAGAGAATCCAAGGTAAGAAACCCACCCTATTGTATATTCTATATGTATTAGAATTTGGGATGGGTTAATAAAATAAATGAACCCCACTTGAGTTGTGGTAGTAATGTGCTTGTATAGTAATAATGCAAGTGAGAAAACATTTATGAAATTAATGTTTGATATAAGGGCCTAAGAGCTAGCCATGCATTTTATGATTTATGAATTGTGTTGTAATTGGAGAAGTTGGTGAGTTTTGATGTATCTATGGGTGCTGTAAGAACCCTTGTGGGTTTAGCAAGTTCTAGGATGAATTATGTGTAAATATGAACTTTGGGCAAAGTTAGAAAAGTAGTCGGGTTATGGTGAAATTTCGGTTGAACCGAAGAATTTTGAGTAATGTGATAAGGGGAGGATAACCTAGGGTTAGCTAGGTATGAATGAAGATTGAATTGGGTTAGTAAACCACCTTGGGAATGATTGTTAAAGAGAGGAGAATTGTGCAAAAATCTGTAGCAAAAAGGAGTGGTTTAAGTGCCTTGGAAGTTTAGAAAAGAATGAGGATTTAAGACTTTAAGAGTGAGGTATGAACTTGTTATGAGAAGTGCAGTGTATTGGAGATTTGGAATGGTCAAATAGAGTGAGAACAAAAATGCAAAGTGCCAAGAGAAGTTATACAATGCACAAGTGTGCATTAGTGCAAAATGAGAATGCAAAATTTATGAATTTAAGCAAGAGTTTGAGTAAAGATTAAACCTATGTTTTGAAGAGGTTTAGAGCATGTTTTAAGGTGATTAAACATGTAGAAAACTTGTGGAAAGATTAGGGAAAGATAGAGTGTGGATTAAGGATTGATTAGGGGTTGAAAAATAATGTTTGGAGCAGGTTTTAGCAGGGTCCGGGACTATATTCCAGGACAAGGTCCCGGACCATAGCCATTTTTCAGCCGAGAGTTAGGAAAACAATTGGTCCGGGACTTAGGGTAAGGACCAAGTCCCGGACCACCCCCAGAATTGTCTCGTGAGTGTTTTAAAGGGCTTATATGATGGGGGTTTGAATGTTAATGATGTTAGATGATGTTTAGGCCTTGTGTTGGTGACTTGTAAAGGCCATAAGAAGTGTAAGAAAGTGTTAGAAGTGATTGAGAAATAAGAGCTCAAACTAACAAGAGTAAAGCCGAGATAACGGGATAACGGGGTAAGTAGGTAAGTATGGGAGTAGTATTATTTACGTGTTGTATGAACTTGGTATTAATAAGAATGTTTGAAACATCATCAGAGGATCGTGTGAGAACCGAGCAATGTGAGGACACGGTAAAAGTGAAACCAAGGTGTAAGGTATGATTTTCTCATGCCCCGTATGCTAACCATGTTACGTTGATTTATGTGTTTGTGTGCCGGCTTAATCAAGACTAAAGCATGAAAATGATCCATTGCTTGATTATGTATGTCTTGTTGTATATTGTATGAGCTAACATACTTGAATGCCGGTGAGGTCTAACTTAGGGTATAGACCGACTCATAGATGAGTGACGATTGGCTAGAGACTCGTAGATCGGGTCGTATCGTAAAATAACGAAAACATGCAAACACACAAACTATCGATTTAAGAACAACGATATCGTAAACTTATGAACTCACTAGCATGTGAGGGAGTTGTACTGGTTTAGTAAACACCCGTTAACGGTTAGAAAACCAAATTAAAACAATCCATGAAATAAATAAATGTGGAAACGTACATGAACCTCCATCTAGACGATTGTAGATAGTTCAAAGATGTGAACTTGTAAGAAAAGTAAAAGAGACCTAAGGGACCATTTAACTCCCTTGAGACATGGTCAACCTCCTATATAAGGATTATACCGGTATGAGAAAATAACCGAAAGTGTAAGTATACGGAAGTTTGGGGCAACCCTTAAACTTAAGAATACCCAAACCTAAGAAAATTCCCTAGGGCGTTAGGAACATCGAGAGTGATGCTTCTAGTCTAATATACATGATTATATTACAACTCCGAGAGAGGAGTGTATGGGAATGTGAGAAGTCCGAGAGTAGTCGAACCTATGTGAGAGAAGTAGGAGCTAAGAGAGAGTTCCGGGAGCTAGTTGAACCTTCCCACCATGCTAGACCCAGAGTAGGGTTGAAACCGGGGAAGTAAGACTACGCTCGAGAGCCATGTGTTTTGGCTTAAGAATGTATTAAGAGTAGACAAGCGTGACGTAGGAGACCTGTAGTGTCTCGAGAACTACAAGAGCTTGAGTATTATTAACCCAAGAGTGTGGGTGAGATAAAGAATAAGTAACCCAAGAGAGTGGGTGAGAATAAGAATAAGTGAGCCGAGAGAATGGTTGAGATATTGAACAAGTAACCAAGGCATAGTGAGGTAGAACCTCAAGGCCTAAGAGTAAATTGATACAACTAACAACCTTGTTATGTTAGTTAAGGATTGCATTCCATGGTTGAGTGTGAATCTTGTGTGTGTACATACGTAATGTATTGCTATGTTGCATGTTGATTGAATTAAAATGAATCTCATGTTCTCGACAAAAGTAGTCGGCGTACCCCGGTTAGCACGTGGGGTATGCGAATTTCATATGCAGCGTTAAGCTGAGCCCCTAGGGGCATCGTTTTTATTTTCAGGTACACTGAAGACGATACCGTTCGAGAGTAGACGGGGTCGTGGTTAGCGTGGGTGGTTAGAATTTATTTTACTCATGCATTTGAATAAGGTGTAAGACCGAATATGTTATCGGCATCCGTATATTGTAGACTCGGTATAGTAAAGAATGGAATTGAGATTTGTATATGTGACTTGGTTAGAAATGAATGAGTAATGTATTTGTACTGAGTACTCGGATATTCCGGTCCATCAGACCGATGCAATAGTTGAGTTAGGCCTAACGGCATTGTACCGCCCTCCGTTGTATTTAGAGTTCCACTGCAAGATTATGGGCAAATGAGACTGTTTAAGAGGTAATTATGAGATTAGCGGATGGGGTGTTACACATTGTCAAGACTCGAGTGGAAATTACACTAAGTTAGTTTTCTAACATTATGAGAAGAATTATGAAGAAGTTAAAATCCTTGAAAGAAGTTAAGATTTCTTGCTTTCTAGATACCCAAGTGAAATTCGTTCCTAGGTGTAAATGGATGGTATTAATGAGGTAGTAACCATTGTAACTTGTACACTGTGATGTGACAGTTGTTACTGGATTAATTAGGGGATAAGTGAAGGGTTTGGACCTATCGCTATAAATAAATCTACTAATCTAGCAAGGATTATCCCAGCTTTTGGGGAACACATCTAGGGATGGCAATGGGTGACAGGTGCCCGTTTTATCCAACCCACTAAAACGAATGAAAGCCCAAAAAAACATGGATGATGGGTGAAACGAGTGCGGTTGACGGGTCGGGTCGGGTGAACATTTTTCACCCGGTTAACCACCCCCTTAATCATACCCGTCACCTGTATGTATTATATTAAATATAAAAAAATAACTATCCTTTATTTATTGTGATAGTTTGGAAATATTTTGGTTAATACACTATGTTTTGAGTATGTTGTTGACATTAATTGATGTGGTATGTATTATTGAACAAATATGAGTGTATTTTTGTAAAAAACCAAGCTTATATAAGGTGTTAAATATAAAAAATGCTTACTGGAAAAAAAAAACGGATGATGGGTGATGAAGTTGCAGGTGACGAGGCGGGTCGGGTGGTACGGGTAAAAAATGGGTGACGGGGTCGGGTGAAGCGTCACCACCCGAACCCGACTCATTTCCATCCCTAAACACATCCAAGAAAGTAAATGGTGGTTCTATGGGAACTCAAAGGGACTAAATTAAAAACACCAAGGGAAACACAAGAAACACAGGCTGATGGGTTGGTTGGGTAATCCTCTGGTAAACTTGTAATCCTCATCCTCTTAATAACAGTTGTTCTACCTCCTCCCGTGGATGTAGTCATGTTTGGACTGAACCACATATATCTTTGTGTCACTAATGTTATCATTACATTTTCTTGTGGTTTTTCTTCTTTGGTAACCATGTCAATCTCACCACAATCCAAGGAAATGGATCCAAAATCCTAACACTTAATAAAAGGGAAATTTCATGCAAATGCCACTAATTTTTGGCGAATTCATGAAATACCACTAAAAAAATGTAAGTCACAAAATGCCACTATATTTTTGCAAAAGTCCATGAAAAGCCACTCCGCGCCGAAGGGCTTTGGTTTCCGTTAAATGGCCGAAAAAAATGACTGTTTCGCCCCCAAACGGTTGGGTTACTGTTCAACGCTACATTTTTACTTCAACGGCTACTTTTCACAAATTAGCAATAAGATCATGAAATTCCATTTTGGCGAAGTTCATGAATGGTTTTTTTTTTTTACTTCTAATGGCTAGTTGTGCATTCAAATGCCTTTTTGTGCTTTAAGAACTCTTTGTTAGCCTATAAAGGCTCTGTTCGGCATGGCTGTTTTGGCAGCATATTTGCAGCATATTTGGTAGTAGGTTTGCACTAGCATATTTGTTGGCAGTTTCACGTTGGCATATTTGTAGCTGTTTTGAAAACTGTTGTTTGACAATGCGGCATATATGCACCAAAAGTTAATTAGGCTAGTATGTAGTCCGTTTACCGTTTTTGTATTACAATTACAAATATTATATTACACCACGTAACTTTATTTTGTTAGTAAAAATAAAAGGAAAAATTCTTAAACAGTGTATGAGAAAGCAAAGAAAATAAAATTTTATATAACCAATAAAATTTCAATTTTTATTATTTAAGTACAAATACTTTTAACAATATATTGTGATTTTCTATAATTTAATAATTCTTACAAATATACAAGCGTGATGGAATGAGGACTAGAGTTTCAAATATTATGGTAATGTTGTGTGAATTTATTTAGTTAAATTTTAACTTTTAATAACATATTATCTTTTAAAAATATTGTATGTTAATAAATTAATATAGATTAATATTTTTATGTACTTTTTAAGTTTTTCATTAAAGAGATTATCATTGATTTTTTATTATATTAATCACTGTGTTATTATTTTAAAGAATTGTGTAACTTGTAACAAATAAAATAACTTGTAACTAATGTCATAAGATAAGTAGGCAGAAGTGAAGTGAAGGGGTGCTACGCAAGGAGAAAGCAGCATATGCTGTCTCTCAAACATGCCAAACGAGGCGAACAACAAAAACAAATAAATGAGTCCAAAATAGCATATGCTGGTGCATTTCTGCTGCACAAATGGTTGCCGAACGCAACCAAAATTACCATTTGTAAGCTCCACCCACCCATAGCACATTAGCCATGTATCCCCCCCCCCCCCCCCCACTTACACAACCACTATAAAAATTTCAAACAGTACATTGCAAGTTCATCATAACGATTGGGAATGTTTAGACATTCCGTAGCCACTACTCCATATACGTGGCTGTCTGCAAATGTGTTATTCTACACAAATATCAAGGCTTCACAGAAGGGGTGTTATGTCAAAACCCATCATCACCAAAAAAGTTGAGAGAGCATTTTACATCAGAGACTAAATTCCAAGTTTAGAGTATTGAATATAAGTCAGATTGAATCATAGAGGAAATAACTATAAAATTGAAACCAAAGCGATGCACACAAAGGTAAACCAAACATTTTAAAGAAGGTTTGGAGGAATACACTAGCCCTACCTCACATTATCGCTTAAAACTAGTTCGATGATATTTTACCATTAGGATCTAATTTTCATGCCCCCAAACATCATTAGCGTTAAAGGTGGCTATAATACAAACACATAAGTCTCATTTTCGTAGTTTTAAACAATTTCTAGTGGAAAAAATATTGAGTCTAGAACAACAATATTATCAAATACAACAAGATGCAAACTCAACCGACAAATAGTTCACACTAACTTGCCTTCTCCATCAAAGTTTCAAGTACAATGAAATCCAACACGCCATGCATAGGAAGAAGAAATGGGAAGCAAGCAAACAAAAAGGCTTATGGGGTGTGTATAGCTTAGAAATGATCATTTTATAGACTAATAATGAATTCTTATAGCACAAAAAGGCATGTGGATGCACAACTAGCTGTTAGAAGCAAAAAATAGCCATTTTTTGTAACTGGGCATTTCACGAACTTTGCTAAAAATGACATTTCATGAACTTTTCACAAATTTGTAAAAAGTAGTTGTTGAAGTCAAAATATAACTGTTGACCACTAATCTGACTGTTTAAGGGCAAAACAGTACTAATATCATCAGGGCGGAGTGAAATTTCATGGACTTTTACAAAATCGTGTCTGTTTGTGGACCTTGTTGGCTTTCGCCAGCTTTTGCTATAAATTTATGTGTTGATTCCACAATTTCTTCGTTGGTTTATTCAAACTTGAAAGCTGTTATGACAGCTAACATCAATTTCAGGATGCTCCCAATTTCTCCTCTACTTTATTATGACAACTGCATTTGAAAGCTGGCCACAAGTAGACCCAGTGACACTTTATGATTTTCTTTTTTTAGTGACATTTCATGAATTAGTAACAAATATAGTACCACCTCATGAAATTTCCAAAAATTTCATACAACTTTCAATTTTTTGTGCTTACTTCTCTTTTGGATTTTAACTTTTTTGAAATCAACTTATAATTATTTATAATCAAATGTTTTGCCATTAACTTACTTATAAAACATATTAATTCATATTGTGCTACATCATACTTACCGACAAAAAAACATCATTTTAAATTATGTACTATTAGTCAATTTGTTTACTATATGCACATTTCTTACTTTATGGTTTTTTTTTTTGGTACTTTCTTTCTCAAAAGCACAGTAATCACTCAACGAAACATAATTAGGAGCACTAAATTTTACATGGTTCATACTTTGATACTTACATTACATCCACAAGTAAAACTATCAACAACACACCTATCAACAAAACT
Source organism: Limonium bicolor (assembly GCA_023374045.1). Taxonomy (NCBI): domain Eukaryota; kingdom Viridiplantae; phylum Streptophyta; class Magnoliopsida; order Caryophyllales; family Plumbaginaceae; genus Limonium; species Limonium bicolor. The sequence goes on from CM041782.1 coordinate 291,760,170, forward strand.
CAAACCGAGTTGATTAAGAAAAGGCGGAAACAGGCAGACTGCCGAGCAGCTGTTTTAATTTCACTCGCCGCCTGGTTTTGTTCGAGCTCCCTGTTTTCCGTTAATTCCTATGGGTTGGGATTGGGACTTGGGTTTCCTGTTTGCTCTCGCGTATATATACAATTACAGAGTATTAGTCCCAATAACTATCTCCACCTCCTGCAACCTTGTCATTTCTCGCTTCTTTTCCTCCTACCTCGGCTTCATTGGCACGACACCGTACGGCAAATTCAAAAGGATAATTTAAATGACAACGCCTGCTTCTTCACATGAGCAACGGTTGAGCTACGAAGGGAAGGTTGATCAAGACAACTCAAATGCAAACATCACAACCCAGATTCGATTAAGAGCTGGTCGGCCGTCGGAAACGATAGACAAGCAAGTGGTGCTTAGGAGGATCCGCCACCGTCAGATGGTTAATAAGGTCAAGGACACAGTTGATACCCTCTTCGGCTCTCCTTTCTTTCCCTCCGGAACCTTATCTCCGTCCAATAAGGTTGGTTCTGAACACAATAGCAACGACGGCATTGAGGATAGAGAGGTCGTGTCACCTCATGGGTCCCCAGGATGGATCGATTTTGGTGATGCTTTTGCTTCGCCCTGAAAAGTTGAAATAGTGCAGCAGTGAGATTTATCACTTGATTCCTCGCGAAATTGCGCTGTTTTCCCAGCATATTGTATTTCGGATGTTGCTAAGGTGTAGATAAGTCTTTGGTTGATGGTGAAATTATATAAAATACCTGCTTTCAGAAAGAAAAAAAAATTAGCTGTTTATGGACTAGTTGCCAAAGTGAATACCCAGAATTAGCCAATGGTAATCATAAAGCTGATAATATGATTAATGATGGCTTCGAAGAGGTTATTAGCATAAAGAACGGAAAGCTCATGTTCTGGAATCTGATGAAAGGCGGAGTGGGAATAATCTGAGTGTGAAATTAGACATACTCATAGAAGTATCTTGATGAGGAGGAAACTGATAAAAAATTGTGATAATGAAACTGTGAACACCCTTATAAAAAGGTGAAACATTTTCAATAGAGCAACAGAGGAAAAACTTCACTGATTCATTACTAAGGGAAGGAAAGGTTTCCCGGTTACAGTGGAAGGCTTGGAAGAGTTTACAGTGGAAGGCTTAAAAGAGATTACAGTGGAAGAACACAACCCAGTATCGGGTGAAAGGAAGAATACCTAATTACAAAGCAAAGGAAGAAATATATAGAACTTGACTAATACTAAACCGGTCAACTACACTCTGATCAAACCCGGTCCACTAAACAGAGCAAAGAAAACAGCGGACAACATAACAGAGGAGAACCAACTCAACTCTATCACCCCCTCTGAAACCTCAGAAGGAAACTAACGCAAGAGGTTTGCAGCAGACATAACCAGCAACACAGCAAAACACACCCAAACAGAGCACCAGGCTAGCACAAATCCAGCTTCAGACCCATCCTCCTCATTTGCAAAGGATAAGATCTCCCAGGCAGTATCTTGGTCAGCACGTCCGCAACTTGATCCTTAGAAGTGACGAACTCCACTATCATCATCCCTTCTTGGAGCTTTTGCCGAACGAAATGTATATCCAACTCGATGTGTTTCGTTCTTTCGTGAAGCACAGGATTTCTGGCAATATAAATGGCTGCTTGACTGTCTGATTTCACGGGCACAGGCAAAATATCAGTCACACCCAACTCGTGGAGAAGTCTTGTGATCCAACTTAGCTCCGCTGTCACGTTTCTCATGGTCCTGTACTCTGCCTCCGCTGATGACAGAGCTACTGTAGTTTGTTTCTTGGACTTCCATGAGAGAGGGCTCCCTCCTAGCTGTATGAAATATCCACTGGTGGACCTTCTGGTATTGGGGCAACCGGCCCAATCTGAGTCACAGAAAGCAGTCTGTGAGTAATAATTTCTAGCATTGAAAAACAACCCATAACTCAAAGTCCTTCTGATATAATGTAAGACATGAACAACAGCCTTATAATGCAAATCAATGGGAGCAGTTAGAAATTGACTTAAAACTTGTATAGTGAAACTAAGGTCTGGTCGGCTATGTCCCAAGTAACTAATCCTGCCCACTAGTCTTCTGTATGAAAAAGGATCTTCTAACAATATTCCATCATTTTTACTCAGTTTCAAGTTACTGTCCAAGGGAATTAGGGCAGTCTTTCCACTTGAAACACCAAATTCTTGCAAAAGATCCTCACAATACCTTTTCTGAGTCAAAATAACCCCTTTTGTTGTGTGTATAAACTCCATCCCAAAGAAAAAACCTATTCTGCCTAAGTCTTTAATCCTGAATTTGTTATCCAACTCCCTTTTGACCATACTTATCAAGAGATGTCATTTCCTATTATCAATATGTCATCTACATAGACAGCCAAAAACAAACCTTACCACTCTCATGCCTAGTGAACAGCGAATAGTCATTGAGAGACTGCACAAAACCAAGAGATTTTAGAAAAACACTCAACTTATAATGTCACTGCCTTGAAGCCTGTTTCATACCATAAAGGGACTTATTTAACCTATAGACCTTGCCCGAGCCTTCCTCTTTATGCCCTTGGGGTATTTGCATATACACTTCCTCCTCTAAATCCCCATGGAGGAAGGCATTGTTTATATCCAGGTGGCTAACCAACCAATCTCTCTTCACAACAACAATAATTAGGGCCTTAATGGTTGTGAACTTCACTACAGGTGAAAAAGTTTCCAAGTAATCTATTCCATATCTTTGGGTGTAACCCTTAGCCACTAGTCTAGCCTTGAACCTCTCAACACTGACATCAGCCCTACATTTGACCTTGAAAACCCACTTGCACCTTACCGGTTTTACCCCCTTTGGCAAATCTACTAATTTCCATGTATTATTCCTTTCTAAAGCAAGAAACTCATCATTCATTGCATTCTGCCATCTAACATCCTTAACAGCCTCTTCAAAACTACTAGGTTCCATCATATTGTTAGCCTCAGCAAGCAAGCTATAATGATCATGTTCATTAATTAAAATAACCCCCACTGTTTGTGACAAATTATTAGCATCTATGATCCCATTATCATGTGTGTCAATAACATCATTATCTGTTCCTAGCTGACATGTTTCAACTGTGTTGGCACTAGATATTCTATCTCTCAAGATATCAGAAAAAACAGTCATCAGAGATAGAACAATCAGAATCATCTTTGCCAATTTTATGAAGATAATCAGGATTTACAACAGGAGTGGACTTATCTTTGTTTGCTGCTGAGAAACCAATGACGTAGTCTTGGAGATGTCTTGGCATGTTTCTAGCCCTTTCTGATCTCCTTAAATGATGATGATCTACCTCACCAGACCTTTCTCTGTCAGCTTCTTCTGGTTGCCCTTCACTTGGTACCTCACCAGACCTTTCTCTGTCAGCTTCTTCTGGTTGCCCTTCACTTGGTGGAGTGTCTTCCTTTGCTCCCTTGTCATCAGAGAGGCTCGATTCTATATTTGTAATGTGACTTTCCTGCAACTCCTGTCTTTTCTGGCTAGAACTTGGATCAGGGGGGTTAAGACTAACAGTCAATAGTGGGTCATCATCAGAAAATATAATATCCCTTTCTGTAACAACAGGTATTATTTCTATATTGCTGTTGTTTTTCTGACTAAAAGGATAGACTTGCTCATGGAAGATGACATCCCTACTATATATAACTTTGTTGTTGTCTAAGTCATAAAGTTTATATCCCTTCTTATCATGCCCATAGCCAAGTAAGACACATTTAACAGATCTGTACAAGAATTTATCATTCTGTTCTTTATTTATGTTGGCAAAACACAAACATCCAAAGTTTCTGAGCATGGAATAATCCGGTTTATTTCCATATATGATTTCGAATGGGGTCATATTTTCTATGGTTGCAAGAGGCATTTTGTTAATCAAATAAGTGGCAGTGAGGATGTTTTCTCCCCAAAACGTTTTAGGAAGAGATGAATGAAACATTAAAGCCCTAGCAGTTTCCAAAATGTGCCTATGTTTCCTTTCAGCCACCCCATTTTGTTGGGGTGTATATGGGCAAGTGGTTTGGTGTTTAATTCCCTTAAGCTTAAAGAACTCAATTCCAGCTCTTGAACTCCCCAACTCATAGGCGTTATCAGACTTGATGCATTTTAATTTCTGATCGAATTGCCTTTCAACCATGTTCACAAAACCTACAATGAGACCTAGTGATTCTGATTTTAATCTACACAGATGGGTCCAAGTTGCACGGCTCTTGTCATCAACAATCGTAAGAAAGAAAGAATAACCATCGTGGGTTTCTTGATTATATGGGCCCCAAAGATCAATATGAATCAATTCAAAAGTATCCTTAGTTTTTATAGAGCTGGTAGGAAACACAATTCTATGGCTTTTAGCCCTATTACATGGCTCACATATCAAAGGCATATCTAAGGACCCTTTTTTTACTAGACCTAGTTTAGACAACCTATCCTTGGGCAAATGCCCAAGCCTACAATGCCACAGCCCTAGGGAACTATTACATCCATGCTCTAGTTCTGACAAAAGATTCTTATCAGCCTCCACACTAAGACATTTTTTCCTTCTTTCTTCACATTGTTTGTCAAGTATGTAAAGACCCCTATGTAGTTGACCAATCTGCAATTCCTTCTTGTTTTCATAGTTCTGATAAAAGCAACAGGTTGAATCAAACCACAGTTTAGCCTTCATTTGACTGCAGAGTTTACTTACTGATACTAGACCAAATTTAAAACTAGGCACATAGAGGACATTTTTTAGGGTTATCAGATTATTAATTTTAATGTTTCCCATCATTCTAACAGGTTGGGGGTGCCCATCAGGCATTCCAACCGTATGTGGTTTTTCAAGAAATGTAATATCATCAAAAACAGAGAGATTTCCACTCAAATGATCAGATGTGCCACTGTCTATAATCCAATCAGATTCTTTATAAACAGAATTATCACAAGCATTCAGGATTCTATAAATACTATGAGTCCAGCTAGCAAAATTTAGTTTTAAGAAGTTACCGATGAATCCACAATTGGATTCAGAATTCTGAGACTCAGTGCTGCTGATGCGCGCCTTGCTAATGTAGGTAAGAAACTGGTTCACCTGATCTGTGGTTAGAGTTCCTCCATATGGATCTCTGTTTCCCTCATCTCTTTGCTCAGTACTACTGTTGGCCTGACTCTTCCTTTCCTTGTTCGTCCGCCATCCCGAGGGAAAACCGTGTTTCTGGAAACACTTGTCTTCTGTGTGGCCAGCTTTGCCGCAGAACGTGCACTGAAGACTACTACGCCTTCCTCCAGTGGTTTGGTTACGGTTGAAATTTCTCTTCCCTTGGTTTACCGAAAAGGCCACTGGAGTTTCGTTTTCGACATTTGGGGCAGATGTCAAAGTCTTCTGCCGTTCTTGTTGAATCAAGATGGAGAAGGCCTATTCCACGCTTGGAAGGGGAGAAATCATCAGAATGCTCTCTCTGGCTGCACCGTACCGTTCTTGAAGGCCCATCAGAAATTTAATCAACCTCTGACTCTTGATGTAGGTCTTGAATGCTCCATCGGTCGCGCACGAGCAAACAGGCAGTGAGGTCATCGCATCGATCTCGTCCCAGACCCCACGGAGTTTGGCAAAATAATCTCCGATGGTTTCACTTCCTTGCGTTGTACTGATAAGCCGCCTCTCCAACTCGTACATGCGCGTAGCATCCACTTGATTATACCTCACACAAAGATCTTCCCAGATTCTTGCCGCTGAGTTCCGAAATAGCACGGTGTCTGCGACCTTCTTCTCGAGACTCATCAGTATCCAGGAGCGCACCATATTGTCGCACCGTTTCCATGCCTCTGCTCGAACGTCGCAGTCCGTCGGTCTCTCTAGGGTTCCTTCTACGAACCCAAGCTTGTTTTTCGAACCAAGTGCTATTTCTACTTGCTGCTTCCATCGAGAGAATCCTGGACCTCTGTCGTATTTGGTGGCCAGAGCATGTCTGGGATGATCTGAACTTGAGAGGTAAAGAGCATCTCCAATATCGATAGATGTTGTGCCGCTGCTGCCCGTCACTGGCGAAGCGACCTTCTTCCCTTTTCTAAGATCGGATCCATCTATTCTTGGTTCATCGTCAGACATCGCGAACCTGCAAATTTACGTTTCTTGATGTACCGAAAGCAAAATTTGAACGAGGTCGAGGAAGACGAATCAGCAACGAAAATCGGACAAAAACAAGATCCCACGATCTTAAGCTCTGATACCATGAAACATTTTCAATAGAGCAACAGAGGAAAAACTTCACTGATTCATTACTAAGGGAAGGAAAGGTTTCCCGGTTACAGTGGAAGGCTTAGAAGAGATTACAGTGGAAGAACACAACCCAGTATCGGGTGAAAGGAAGAATACCTAATTACAAAGCAAAGGAAGAAATATATAGAACTTGACTAATACTAAACCGGTCAACTACACTCTCAAACCCGGTCCACTAAACAGAACAAAGAAAACAGCGGACAACATAACAGAGGAGAACCAACTCAACTATATCAAAAGGAAGCAATGGGTTACTTTAAATCCTTGAATAAAGTTAGTTTTTCGGCATACTTTAACCACAAATAAAGAAATAAAATATCACTCAGATGTAGTTGAAGATTTACTATGAGTTGCTGCATCTAGTACTCAATTTGTCAACAACTGTTAACTACAGACCAGAAGAACCTCTGCTTCGAGGAAATTTTTGTGTGTAGTCAGAATGATGATAATCCGAAAAACAAAAAGATCTTTGGAGTAAGCTGTTTAGATTCGTGCCACTATGAATCCCTTTAGCCTATTTCAAGAGAATATCATAACTGCACACTAATTGTGCAGGAGTTTTTTTGTTAAGAAGGGTGACTCAGTTTGTGAGTATGGTGATTCTGATGAAGATTGGATGGGAATATGGATATGTCTGATATGGATTTTGTTGGCGTTATTTACTTACACTTGGTATAATAAATACATTCCAAGTGACCACACATATTTCAAACTGGATAGAACCCTACTAAACATGTATTGGAGTGGTTAACTTCTCGAGGCTTTCACAGAATTTACTATGACTAGTGTTTCTGATCACTCCCCTTTTATGGTCATTATGGAAAAATTATGGTCAAGCGGTGAAACTCACTCATTTCCCTATTGCAATTCCTTATCTTCCTAAGCTAATAATGGCAATAACGGCTTGTCAGAAACCAATAACATCACTATCGACTTCTTCACAGGAGAAAAAATAGTTGTTGGCTCTTTTGCAAATTAGCTAATAACCAAAGTATCGGCTTTTTTTTCATTTTGCAAAGAAGTTGATAACTGTATTAGTGACTTCTTTGGTAGGGCTTTTTTTATTATAGCAAATAGTTTTGTACTACAACGACCACCTTTATAGGATCCTCTGAAATGGTTTGCCTATGTTGTTTTTTTTATCGTAATTCCAACTTCCTACCCTCATCTTATCAATATTTACAGCTCAATTTTTTTCCACATTTACGACAAACATCTAAGATGGAAATCTCATGTATTTTCTTCCTAATCATAGGTCTCATATACAACCCTTATGGTGTGTATCTCACTGATCAAAGTTCATATACCCCAAATTTTTAAGTTTTTCACATATGAATCCTTTAAAGATAAAGTGAAAAATCTTATTGATTTAGAGTGGAGAGACAGAGACTATGTGACCAATGACATCGTTTGTCGAAAGTATGAGAGAAAATATTCATCTACTTCATTTATTCCACTTCAAATTACTAGTGATTTTCGTGTGAGGAAGATGGTATCTAATTTCTAGTAGAATACCGATGTTCTGAATATTTGGTAGTGCAAGTAGAGTTCAAGCATGTAACTACACCTTCTCTCGAGGAAAACGACAAAAACGCTGAAAATTCTTCTGAGCATGACCATGTGTGGGTCGAAGGTGTAAACGATGGAACTAAGGGTGTTCACCGTAAGGTTAACCGGGTACTACGGTTTTAAAAATTTGATATCGTTACCATTCCATTTACATCGGTTAACCGCATTCAGGTTAACCATTTAGACCGGTACGGTAATTCAGGTTAACTGAAACCGGGTGTAGAATTTTTTTATTATGTAAATAACCTTGTGTAATGATAACAAACTAGATAAAAGTGAGCGAATAAAAATAATAAAAAACTAGAAAACACCAAGCATTTCATATCATGTACATGCATTAGTTTATATACGTAACATATAACACAAATATTGAATCCACCATTATATAATGCTTAATCATCTAATAATTCATTATATAATATATATAACCTGCACATTTATAATCACAATGACATGAAACAATCCAAGAATATAAACTAATAATCCAAGAATATAAGGCAAAATCAATTCATGTATATTCGAACAATATAATTTACCAGCTGCTTTATCAACTAAGTGATATCAAAATACATCTTAAAAGATTTAACAAAACTAATTACAATATACACTATCTATAATGTTTACCTTGCACCTTCAATGCATATAATATATTACGTCATAGGTAAGGAGTGTCATTTTTCTAGATTCTAGTTTATCTTTGTTCAAGTTATCAAAATATAAGTTAAAGGATATACAAAAGATTAGCACATAGTAAATAATATTAAAATATCAAAAACCAAAATTGAAGACTATATGTATATATAAATATATATAGCCGGTTAACCGCGGTTAACCATGGTATAAAAGTTACTTACCGTTACATAAACTGCATATGTCTAACTATAACGGTACGGTTAACTATACTGCCAAGGTACGGTTAACCGGTTAGATGGTACGGGATAAACAAGTTTTGGTACAGTCGTTGTAGCGGGTTTTTTGGGCACCCCTAGATGGAAGTTCGGATGTTGATCTTGAGATGGAGCAGGAAGATTTTCTTGATGTTGACGACCTTGTCGTTGAAGCTGGCCCTTTGACACGGTACACTCTTGGAGTCTCATTCTCAACGCAGATGGACTTACAGTCCATAAGCCAAATACTGTCAGACATTGATCGACATGGTGTACCATATTGGAGACCAGGGCAGGAGTTCACGAAAGGACAAAAATTTTCTAGAAAAAATGTTCCTGTGATGGCTGTGAAAGAGTATCACTTGCGAAAAGTGTAGATTTTGTTGCGTATGAAAATAATAGAAAAAATTGTGTTAAGGTGTCGAGAAGGATGCAGTTTCTGTTTTTGTCTTGCGCTACTGAAGAATGCATTCGAATGGCACATACGGAAATTCCTTCCTCACTTGTGTGCTCCTGTCCTCAACGAGAATAATGATCGTTTCTTGACGTACCATTTTATCGCTGAAACGATGATACCACGAGTCAAAGAGAATCATGCACTACAAGTCATGATCGTCATTCAACTAATCCGTTCATACTACAGAAGGAAATCAGCTACAAAAAAGCTTGGTTAGGCCGTGCTAAATTCATAAGAATGGTTTATGGATATTGGGTGCAGTCTTATGCGGAATAACTAAGGTATATCAAGCATCAGACACTTTATACCTAATTCTTATGTGGATCTAGATTATATTGTTGTGTTTCAGGTTGAAACTCAAACCACTTCAATTAGACAGTTTAAACATTATTTTTGGGCATTTGAGCCATGCATAACTACTTTCAAGTATATGAAACTTGTATTGCAAAAAGATGAGACTTGCCTATATGGTAAGTAGGGTAAGTTGTTGGTTTTTGTTGCTCAAGATGATAACAACAAGATAATTCCAACCGCATTTGGCTTGGTTGTTGTGGAGTCAAGAGATGATTCAAAATATTTTCTTGACCGGGTCCGTAACAAAATTATTGGAGATATGACTGATGTCGTAGTGATTACAGACCGCATCGAGCTATGATGTCAATTAGAAGGGAGGATACGTACTGGCTTCCTCTTTACAGCCAACATTTCTTGTGTATCCATCATATTGCTTCAAACTTCCATATCTGATTTGGAAACAAGGAGTAGAGAACTACCTAATCAATAAAGGAAATAATCAGATTTCAAACCACTTGCCTTTTCTAGTAATAGTTTAACTAATTTTTCAACGTATCTTATCTAATGACTATTGTTTGTGCATGCTACTTTTTTCAGAAGGGATATGGTTCAAGCAAGATTGAATCATTTACTATCTTTTCACCTCTCCATTGCTCCTTTTTCAGTGAGCTTCCTTAAGAGAAATGGTTTTGTGTTTTCGATGACGGTAAAAGGTGGGGTCATATGACAACTAACTAGGTAGAGTGCATGAATAGGGTGTTCAAGATTATTTGTTTGCTTCCGATAACGGCAATAATGGAGAGCACTCTCTACTAGTTTATTGATTACTTTCGGGATAACTTGGAAACCTACATTGCACAAAGGAATAGTGGTTGATTTTTCACGAGGCACCTGTTGTACGAAGTTGTTGATTACTATCTTGAGTATGTCCTGGTTTTCTACAGAGGGGACAAACATGTCCCTGATGTCCTATATATTGTTGTGAACCCTTTCCATGATACCTAATATCATGTCGCATATGGGCTAGGGTAGAATTTATAATTTCTCTCTCTCTCAAATTTTGTTCTTGCAATTCTTTCACTTCATTCAACTTCTCTCTCAATGAGGCAGCTTCTAATTGAGTTTTACTTAAAGCTACAATCAGTTCATCAGTGTTCAGGAGAGTTTGTTTTGTTTTGATCTCTTTCAATGTTTCACATTCCTTCCCGTAGACCTTTAGTGTTTGCTTAACCCTACAAAGTTCCTCGTTCAAACCTTTAAGAGCATCTTTTTTACAGATACTCTTTTACCAACCCGTTTCAAGCTTGTCTTTTAGCCTTCTTATTTCAAATTCATATTCTCTATTCTCTCTCATGGCTATTTCTAACCTCTCTAGAATTATATGTGCAAAAGGTCTTGAAACATCAATATCATAACTATTAACTTTACTATTAAGTGGACCGAAAGATGTTACCTCTTGCTCTTCAACGTCTAAGTGCCAGGGATCGTCTCACTGATTTCTTCTACCACCATTAAACATGTCACTAACGTCATCAATGGCACGACTCTCGTCAAGGCATGTGCTGGCTTTCTCACCATCTGACTCATCCTCATTGTCTACGTGATTGGTTTCATTTTCATTGTCTGTGTTACCCCATGCTACCATGTTTGCTTCATTCTTCCTTTTTCTGGTGAACCTTCTAACAGGCTTTCTTTTGGCATCCATAATGACCTTTTTGGCCTATCTGAGCAGTCTTGATGTGGTGGCCTCTCTACTTGCATTCGAAGTAGCTATCCTTGGAAGTCTTTTCTCCTTCTTCACCTTTCCTGTTGTTCTGGAAGTTCAACACTTTTCTGAACTGCCTTTTAGCATACAGAGCAAAGTCATCATCCTCATCTTCTTATTCGGACTCACTTTTCTCCTTTGAAAATGATTCATTTGTTCTTCTCCTTATTTGAGGATCCAGCTTCACGATGTTGCAACTTCAGCTCAAATTCCGTTAATGATCCCGAAAAAATATGAGATAACCATCTTTTACAGATCATGAGCTTCTTGCATTGCATTAACCTTGCTGTCAGAGGAAGCTGGAATGGATCTCATGAACTTTTGCACTTTCTCTTCATTGGTGATGGTCTTCCCAAGCACCTGCATCTCATTTGTCAGTCTTGTGAATCTTGTGTGCATTTATGAGATACTTTCCTTCTCTTATTTATTGAACAACTCCTAATGAGTAAGGAGCAGCTCAATCTTTGTCTTATTTATCTTTGTTGATCCTTAATAGGTCACTAGGAGAGTATCTCATTGCTGCTTGGCAATTGTGAATGAAGCTATCTTTGCAAACTTATCTGGTGGGAGAGAATAGTGTAGAAGTTTGACTGCTCGATAGTTGAACACGGCCTTCTTGACTTCAGCTTCTATTAGCTCATTTATGGTCTTCAAGGAACCATTCCCATGCTTGAACTTGTAGTTTCCTCTCTCAATGACTCGCCATATTCTTAGATCTTCACTCTTGACGAGGAACTCTATTTTGTTCTTCCAAAAGGTGTAGTTGGTGTCGTTGAACAGAGGTGAATGGTTTGGGGCAAACCCTTCCTCACTTGCCATCAAGTTGACGTTGGCCATGATCTTGAAATCCAATGGGGTTACCACTTACCTGTTCTGATACCTATTGAAATCAGTGAAAGGATCACTGATAGCTTCCCATAAGGGGGTTGAATGGGTGATGATAGATTTTTCAATTTTTTTTTGGCATAATGATGATTGGTAATGAGTTTTTGGAAGTGGAATTGGGAATAAAGAAAAGGCAATAAACTTTTATGAATTTTTTATTGTATTGATATGTTATACTTCCTCACCAGAAGCCCCCTCACACACACGCTTTACACAAGAACTTGAGAGATACATCACACACAACACACCATTGTTTGATGTACATAAGTCAAGACACACTCGACTTCTTCTTCACCCTCTAGACCACCGCTAGTCACCCACTCTCTAGATCACTGCTAGAGACCTCACATAACTCTTTATGTATCGGGAACACTTTAGTGATCACCTCAACGATGTGTTTTACAGACTCAAGGAAACTCTAGCGAGCATACAACAAATCACACATAATAATGACAACGCTAAATGCTCTCAACCTTCAACTATAGAATTTAATGTCTTATTAATGCTCAAGTGAGAATGTTTCTCACTTAGTATTTAGTGACTCTCCTTGTGCCTTGGAATCGTAGCTCATTTATGATGTAGTTAAATCTTCATTCGAGTCCATAAACCTCATTAGCTGATGAAGATAATCCTATGCAACAATCCTAGTACCTCGGGATCTCTTGGCTGCTCATTCTTCAAGGTATAACTCTCGTTAGAAAGGCATACTCCCGAGACAGGAAACAACAACACTTGCTAATAGTAACTTTGCCATACCTCGGTGTATGTTCCTCGTTGGCTTTGTACGAAACAGTTTGATTATGTCTATCTCGTGCCTTGGGATCTCTTGGGACTCTCTTCTTAGAGTGACTTAGCGAAAATACATGTTGAAGACATGTCACCTTTTCGCTTTTTCTACTCATTTGTTTCCTTAAAGTGATTGCCTCAAATTCCTGTGCTTTCCAAACAAGAGCCTCGAATCACCCCATGATTGGAGAAGTCATCTACGACTGAGAACAGTTAAGTTTCCAAGTCAAATACTATTGAGTTTCTTAGTTGCCTTTGTCCTACGTCTTAGTGATGTTCAATTGTTCATGTGACCGCTCAGTGATGCAATCAGTGAACATCACAAATAAACTTTGAGAGTTTTCCCGCACTTTCACAAAATCTTGTTATTCATTAAACATCATAGTTGCTATAATCAAAACACTTGGGGACCGTACTCCAACATATACAAGTTGATTTTTGAAGAGCAGAGCTCATGCTAGTTATGGTTCGATTATGTAACTTTCTTGTTAAGTCCTTCCACTAGTAAAACCAGAGTTTTCGTAATAAGTTTTTGGTACCGACTTAAGCATTGTTATCATATCTTGTTATTAGTGATAAGTATTTTGTTACCAAAGATAGTACTAAAGACATGAAAAAAATGGGACTACAATAATAATATAATTGTTACAAAATCATTTTTTAGTAATGACATTATTTTTAATAACGAATAAAAGTCGTTACAATAAATAAAATGTACTTTGGTTACGTTATCTCGTTTAATGACATGTAACTGACTTTTGTTGTTGCAATAAATTGTATTAGTAGCGATTTTGATTTTTGGTAACGATTATTTGTTGTTACCAAAAAATTATATTCTAGTATTCATAGAGAATACGGTGAATCAAACTTTTTGGATTAAGTTACTTTCATGAAAAAGAGTGTCAAGTACTCAAGTTGATATGAACTTTCACTTGGTTTTGGGCTTCCTCGAAGATATGCTCTGAAAGTGAGATACATATCGAAGGGCATGCATCATCTTTTGTTTAATAGTGTTTTGCAAGTGTTTATTTTTACAGTCAGTTTTTAATTGACGTAGTTAGTATAAAAATAGATATTCATTTTTTTCAGAATTTACAGTTATTATTACAATTATTTTTTAAAATTTACAGTCACAACTTTCTTTTCAACTTTAAAGTAAAAAAAATCATATTATCACAAATTTTGTATTTTTAGACGATCCAGAGGTGATTTTTAAATAATATTTTACATTTTTCTATGTGTATTCTTTATAGTTTGTTTTAAGGACATGTACTGTAAAAGTCCGCTTATAATCATCTTTTCTTAATCCGACCAGTAGGCTGTGGTCTAAATCATCCATTTTAGGTTTTTCCTTAACAGACAACCACTCAACCATCCGCAGAAAACCCACTCGGAGAGTAGCTTGATTACAGGCAGATAATCAAGCCTTGAGGAAAGAGTCGATGAAGAGTCAGTGATATTTTGTTAAAAGTTGTAAAATATTTCAATTTTAAATTTTTTTTTTCAGATATTATAAAAAATAATTTTAATTCATCAGAACCTAAAACTTTTTGAGTTAAAATACCTCTACTTGTTAATAAACATAATTCATAGTATACCACATAAATATTATTAATTCACAAGATACCACAAAACTTAATAAAAACATATATTAAAAATAGTAAAAATACAAAATAAAAATTGAAGTTTATTATTTTATTGGTTAAAATTTTATAAAATAAAAAATCACATATATATTAAAAAATTTCAAAAAATATAAAAAATATTCTATATCAATTAAAGATAACAAATAGTTAAAAGAATTATAATTCAAATTTTTGACAACATTTTTGCTCAAAGTATTTTTAGTGTTATAAAATAGCATTTTTAAAAAGATTAAATTTATATAAAGTAAATTATAAAAAATTAAATTCACATTCTCTTGGATGTTTTTATCCTTTTTAAATCAAATTTGTGGCTTCTCTAATATTATACTTTTTACATTTCTTTAGAGATTTTATTATTATATATAGTACTTTAATTATTTTTTCAATTTTAACTCTTATATGAAGAACGTTAGTTTTTACTAGTTACTTTTTTAACATACGTCTATTAATTTTTATTTTGAATTAAAATATATAAAATGATATTATAAAAAAAAGATTAGACTATAATACTTTGAACTATTGTTTTTTTGTCAAATTTTTTAGCTTATATATAGTTTATAATATTTTTATATAATATCACTTTATATATATATATATATATTTAATTCAAAAATGCAACAATAATTATTAAATATATTTTTAAAAAGTAAATAGAAAAACTTAAAAAAAAATTATATATGGGTTAAAATTTAAAAAATAAAAAATACCATATATATCATAATAAAATCTCTAAAAATATGAAGAATAATAAAAGGTATTATTATATTAGAGAAACCACAAATTTGATTAAAAATAGTACAGAGAATGATAATTTAATTATTTATAATCTTACTTTATATTAATTTAATTTTTTATAATAATATTTAATATAATTAATATTAATAGAGTAAAAGTATTATAAAAATTTTGAATTATCATTCTCCTAACTACTTGATATTTTTATATATATTTTTTAATAGTTTTATAACTATATATTTGGTATTTTATAATTTTATAAAATTTTAACCTATATATTAATAAAGATCTAAATTTTTATTATTTTAATAAATGTTAAGTTATCTTGTGCATTAAAAATTTTTATGTTGCATACTGTAAACTATGTTTATTAACAAGTAAGGGTATTTTGATCTTAAAAAGTTTAGGATTAGTAATTCGTGGTATCTTATGAATTAAAACTATTTTTTGTGGTATCTAGAAAACTTTTTTAAAAATTGTGATATTTTATGAATTAACAAACTTTTTAGTAGTATCCGTGAATTTTCCCAAAAATAAAAGATGAGTGCTTAAAGGTACGAAAAAACGGACGAAAGAAGAAATCAAAAAACGAACACTCTTCACATGAAAAAAAGCCGAAACTCTACACTTCAGATTAAACAAACGGATGGAAGAAAAAATAGAAATTTCATCAAATACCACTGAGTTTTTGCTTAATTCATGATATATCAATATGTTTCTGATATTACATAGGATAACATCGAGTGTTTACTTATTTCACCAGATAACACTCTATCACATATTTCGTTAACTTTTCCATTAATATCCCTAGAAAAAAAGACTAAACTGCTCTATTATTAGTTAAACTAAGGTGGTATTTATGGAATTTATCAATATGACAATTCATTGTGAGACAATTAATTAATAATAGTAGTATTTTTGTCATTTTTAGGAAAAAAAACATAGAAATTAAGACTATGAGACACAGTGTTATCTGGTGAAATAAGTGAAAACTCAATGTTATGCTGTGTAATTTTAAAAACATAGTGATATATCATGAATTAAGAAAAACTTAATGGGATTCGGTGAAATTTCCCAAAAAATAAAAAAGCAAACACACTTCAATTGATGGAGAATTAAAAAAATGGACGTTATGAAAAGATATAAAAAGGCGGACGATTACATATGGATTAAAGCTTGTATTAATAAAAAGCGGACGCTCTTCTTTTATAATATTTTTTAAGTAAATACTATATTATATTACGCGAATTAGAAGGTGGAGCTTGCGTCATGTAGTAAGGTGGCGATTAGTATATTTGTTTTTTTCTTTTTACCACATGTCAACACCTTAATGGAGGGAAATTAAGAAAAAAGAAAAAATGAAATTTGTTAACAAAGCACACGCAGAGGAGAGTGAGGGAGGGGAGAGAAGTTTTTTTTTCTTCAAAATGTCATAACTTATAAAATATAAGTGAAAAAATAAAAAAATTTATACCATTGTTTATCATTTTCTGTGTTCTTCAAAATAAGACCAAACATGAGTATGTTTTGATAAATTTTTTATTTTTCATTTTTTTATGTACATATTTTTTAAGATTCATTGCGAATCTTAAGTTTAAGAAAAGTGAATCAAAGGGTGTTACAAAGTGAATCAAAGGTTGTTAAAAAGTGAATCAGAAAGTTGCTTAAAAGTGAATAAGAGGTTTAAAAAAAGTAAATCTCACAAACAGAGACTGTTTAAGTGATTCTGATTGTTTGACTAGTGTGAATCACAAGTTATTACAAAGTGAATCAGGGTAATAAGAGTGAATCTCGTAAGCATAGATTAAGAGGTTTAAGAAATGTGAATCAGAGGTTTTTATAAAGTGATTCATGCGTTTAAGAAAAATGAATCAAAGGTTTAAGAAAAGTGATTTTCGTAAATAGAGATTGTTTTAACTAAAGTGAATAAGAGGTTTAAGAAAAGTGAACCAGAGGTTTAGGAAAAGTGAATCAACGGTTTTTTAAAGGTGAATCAAAGGTTTAAGAAAAGTGAATATTTTGCTAGTAAAAGTTAACATTCACAAATTATGCGAGGGTGGTTTTTATGTATGGTATTAAGTGAATTATATGCATAGTTTTAATTGGTGTTTTTTAGGGTGTGGTGGGAGGTAGGGTAATCTTTTGGCATTAGTTTTACACTTTATATTGTCGTCACTACTCGACTGTTTTTTAGGGTTGTGGTTTAGGGTCGTTAGACCCTAAACCCTGTACTACAAACCATAAAAACGCCTTCGATGTTTTTAGCATTCCTAGGGTGATTTTGAGGGTTTTGGGGTAGGGTAATCTTTTTGGCATTAGTTCTACACTTTATATTGTTGTTTTTAACTTTACTATGGTGGTTTTAGAGTGTTTGGGGTAAGATTCATTTGTTAATGAATAAGGTTCATTTTATTATTAAAGAAGATTCATTTTGCTAATGAATAAGATTCACTTTAAAAATACCTAATATATACTCATACTAAAAATATAAAATTTTAAGTTTACCAAAACATATCCATGATACATCTTGTTTTGAAGAGCACGAAAAATGATGAACAATGGTATAATTTTTTTTATTTTTGCACTTTTATTTTATAAGTTATAACATTTAAAAAAAAATCATTTCTCTCTCCTACCCATAAAACCACATTCATCCTTAAAGCGCATGTGCAGGCACGTGAGTATATTTACTTTCTTCTTTTGCTTTCCCTTAATTTATTATCCAATAATTTGTTAACACTTGGCAGAAGCCACCTTCTACCATGGCACAAGCTCCATTTCTCCTAGCCGTTATATTAAAAACATAAAATTTGACAATGTCTTTAGGAACATCATACAACCAACAAAATTTACCCGTAAATTCCTCCCATAAGATGCAAGCATATGTGTCCCTAAATTATTCTTCCTTGGGCAATGCAAAAATCTAACGGCATCAAACTCTTCTAACCGAGTGATAATAATAACATTGTCTAAAATTAACCCCACTTCCTCACTTCCTCACTAACCACATACCCTTCCCATTACAAAAATCAACAATTTGTTGACAATCTGATAAGAAGCAAACACTTCTCCAACCAGCCTTCAATGCCAACATGAAGCCCCGATGAAGAGCACTCGCCTCCACTTCTTCAAGCGAATGTGCATTATTTTCCGCTTCTGCTACTGCCCCAATCACTACACCAGCACCATCCTTGTAGCACACTCCTATATCTGCCACCCCTCCCTTATAGCTTCCATCAACAAAAATGGTGACACTTCCAGGCGATATTGGCCTCCCTTTTCTAGAATAATTATGCACCCAAACCGTATCAAAAAACGTCTGTGCCTGGATGAATCCCTAACCAATGGAGCTCACCTTCTGGTGCATAACCTGGCATTTAGAATTCTAGATTTTCCATAAAAAGAGAACTAAACTTGTTAAATCACCATATGATAAAGCTAAGCAAGAGTGTAGGAACCAATCACATAAAGCTCGATCAGTATTTAGCATAATTTGTGGATCAATATTAATATAAGCCTAGAACAATCTAACTACAGGGCAAGTAACGAACAGATGCATCAAAGTTTCATCCGAACCACAAAAACAAGAGGAATCAAAATGATCCCCACAACGATGCTTCAGCAACGAGCAACATAGCAAAATACCATGCAATAACTTCCATGAGAAAACTTTAACTCTATGAGGGATATCACATTTCCATAAATGGCATAAAGCCTTCCCTAAAAAACCAGTGCCAGAGCCCGAAGATGACTGCACTGAAGCACTTTGCAGGGCATAATAAGTCGGGTGCACTATGAATGCACTAGACTTAGAAAAGCACCATGTCCAACAATCGGATTAAACACCTGCAGCTTGTATAGAAACTTGCAATATTGCATCAGCATCCTCAGCTGAAAACCAAGAGCGAATCAAATTATCCCGCCAAGAAACAATATTATAATCAATCAATACTTAAATAATTGTTTGATTGCATACTCCTTCGGGTGTATACCTTGGATAGACTCGCTCCCCAGGCCTAGATGGAACCCAACGATCACAAAGCTTAAACCATGACCATTCCCTATTACACGTCTTGCACCCAAATGTAAATAATCCTTAACCTCACAAATAGCGCACCAAATAAGGCTAGGCCTCGAAGACAACTTGCTATTAAAAAAGTCAGTCATGATAGTATCGAGTTTTTAGAAGCTTTGTTACCAACAAGTCAGAACAAGTCAGAAAACACCAAAATTGCTTCAACAATAAGGCTTTATTAAAACTAAACAAATCACGAAAGCCCAAGCCTCCTATATCCATACTTTGACACATATCCTTCCATTTTTTAAGATGAAATCCCCTCCTAAAACTCGAGCTTGTCCACCAATAGCGAGCAATGAGTTGATTCAAGTTCTTAACCAAGGTATGGGGACTCTTAATCACACTCATAACATAGGTAAGGATCGGCTGTAATACAAATTTAATCAATATACATCTCCCTACTTGTGATACTTGCCTACCCCACCCAGATACCCTCTTAAGGTGGTCTATAAGATATTCGAATAGCTTAGCTCTACTTGACCCTAATTTACTTGGAAACTCCAGGTACAACCTAAAATCTCCAACCTCATTAACTCCCAGAACAGACATAACTTGGCTACAAATACATTGCGGCACACCCGCAGAAAACATAACAACAAATTTATCCAAATTAACCTGCTGCCAAGAAGCTTGACACAAGTCATTAACCACTCCCATACGTTCAGTAGCATTACCCTCAGAAGCCTCCTCAAATAATAAACAATCATCTACAAAGAAAAGATTCGTGATCCTTTCGTGAAGACCTCTAACATGAAAACCCTTATAAATACCCACATTAGTCAACAATTTTAGACTAGATGCAAGAGTTTCCATGCAGCAAATGAACAAATATGGGGACAGGGGGTCCCCTTGCCTTAACCCTCTCCTTGGACAAAATGTTGTCCCTGGGTTACCATTAATCATTACTACCATAAATAGTGTTTTTACACTTTTGGACTAGATCAACCCAGTTCATATGAAATCCCATTCATTCTAGGATTTGTAGAACAAACTCCATTCCACACAATCAAATGCTTTATACATGTCAATCTTTAAAGCGAAAGACCCTTTTTGGCCGCCTTTGAACCTCTCATTATATGCATCAGCTCATGAGCCACAATTATTTGAGCAATAATTAAACGGTCACTAACAAAAGCAGATTGACTCTCTGTTATAACTAGAGGTAAGTATGGCTTTACTTGATTAACCATCACTTTAGAGATATGACTCTATATATAGTATTACATAAAGAGATTGGTCGAAAATCAGACAGGGATAAAGCACCTTTCTTTTTTGGATTTAGCACCAAATGAGTATGATTGATATTTTTAGGCAAAACATCAGAGTTCATAAAAGATAAAACAGTGTCTATGAAATCATCATGGATAACATCCCACTAAGTTCTATAGGAACATATGGAATAAACCTTTCAGAGCAACAAGCACCTCCTCCCTGGAGTATGGAAGACCAATAGCCTCTGAAGCATCACGTGGAAGCCTCCCTTCATTGCATGCAAGTAAATGGTGATTTACTGGGGGACTAGTGGTAGAAAATATGGACTCAAAATAGCCTTGGGCAAGAACCTTAATCCCTTCCCAAGTATCATGTCTAACTTCAAAAGTATCAATAAGATAATCAATAGTGTTCTTTCTAGCTCTAGCTCTAACTCTATTAAAGAAAAACTAGTGTTTTTATCCCCGTGGACAGCCAAAGAGTTCTAGACCTTTGAAATTTCCTAATTTCTTCCTTTTGCAACAAGAAATTCAAAGTAGATTAAAGATGTTTAAAAGACTGAATATTTATTGGTGTAGGATCAGAAGCAGCAAGCCTGTGCAAAGCTTTCTTTGTGTTCAAAATAGCCCTACGCTCCTCCTTCAACTTCCTGATACCCCACTCCTGCAAATTTAACCACAAACTAATATTTTCTTTGAGTAGCCATGCAAAATTGGACGGTATCTCACATCCCACACAACAATAACAATCTTTCAACATTCATCCTCCTGTGCCCAGCAATTTTCAAATCTGAATGGCTTCCATTCTTGACGAACATGCGATAACAAAATCAACTTAATAGGGTGATGACTGGATCAACCCCATCAAAGATGATAGGTACGTGCCTGCTAGAAGAAGCAAGCCCAACTTTCATTGCATACTGATAAGCCTCAGACTTATCATATTTTCATATTTAGAATTACAAGATTATTTAGCAAAATAAGGTTAAAATAGCTAGTTTTTGTATTATCTTACACATAAAGTCTATTATATAAGTTCAGACTTATGTTTGTTGTGTTTTCATGCAAGGAATGAATTTCTAATCAAAAGACCAAGTGATGTAGGACATGACACCGGATTTCCAATTCACGGCACGAGTATGGAGCAAAACAAGGGTATTACCAGATGTGCTATCGGGTGTCTGGTACCCGGCATATATTGAAAAGACACCCCGGTCCACCAGAAGTTAGCAGTTAATTACCGTTAACATAACAACCGATGTCGGGTGTGGTGTCGGACATCCCATGTCCGGCACAAGCACCTTTTTGTTTGGATTTGGTAGTTTAATTGACCGTTAAACTACACATATTTCACGTGGTGCCGGGTACTACTGACCCGACATGACTCCTGGCACACATGAGAATTGAAGTCTATAAATAGGCCGAAGGTCTAAGGCTTCAAATACACTTTAACACTCCATAAACTCCACTCATACTCTACATTCCGCATCCATCCCAAGTGTTGGTGTCAATTCTACCAAGGAAGTTCTGCGCATCCATCGTCGAAGAAGAATGAAAGATTTCTATCGGGTTAAGGCTATGACAAATTTCCTTCTCCTCTTTGTATTTCTTCTTGTACTTGTGTAGATGGTGCAGTAGAATTCCTTGTTATCTTTGGTTAGAGATGATCTTCTTTGTAAAACAATTATGATCATTAATAAATTTGCAAGTTTCAAACGAATATTTTGATCTTTGTGCAAAGCGGAATGAGTTCATTGCTTGTTCTTCTTATTTCAAAATTCTATCCAAGTCCACGAAATAAGAATAGAATCGGTTGAGGAATCTTAGTGGTCTTTAACTTTGTTGTTCTATGGATTGGGCAACAAGACTTAAGATTTAGAATTAATCTTTTATTTCTCCATTATCTTGCTCGTTTCGCGGCATTAAATATGCTCGATTCGATTATGGATGATGAGTTTCTGTTGTCAGACCCGAAACTGGAAGTACCATTAACAATTTGAATATGCCGGGTCTACTGCAGAATGACGGATGTCCGGCACATTCAAAGTCCTTGAATGTGCCGTGAGTCCAAGGTCCGGCATTACATCTGCGCGTTCATTTGTATGATTAATTCAAGACTTGCCCATTTGAGTTGTGACCATACTTGTTCTTAGATTGATTATTATCCCGAATCAAGGGTAGTTCATTGTAAATACCATATTTAGTTAGATTACTAATTATTTATTTTTAGTTAAAATTATTATTCACTTTTCCCCTTTTTATTAGAATAGACAATTACTAGGATTAGGACTAATTTTCTACTAAGTCCCCAAGGTTCGATACTCTTGGTCGTAATTTACTTACACTTTATTCCGGTTAGGATTTTTACTACCTGTAGTAGAGTTGTAGGATTCTTTTATTTTTTTATTTTTTATTTTTATATATAATCTTCCCTACAAATTCATTGTTAGGAAAATGGAGTCGTTGCCAATAGTCCAAGTCCTAAAATTGGTAACTGCCCTATTCTTTATTCGTTGATTCGTTTATTATTTTTTAATTAGTTTGTACATGCGGTGCGTGATGCCAGGTATTATAATCTGGCATATTCGGAGGAAGTATGATGTCGGGAATGATACTTCCGGCATGACGTCTGGCATGTTCTCAATTTTATGTTTTAGTTTCGTAAAATTTAAGGGTTCTGATCATCTCGCCGCATAGCCAAAGGCCAAATGTAGGGTCTTTTCCCGTCTGGTCCTCTCCATACCAGGGGAGTATTTTCTTTCATGATCTTTTTCTTTCTTTTATTCTTTATACAATTATTTCTTTGTCTTTCCTTGAACACTGGGACAATGTTCCTGCCAAGTGTAGGGCAGGAGAACCCTTAAATTATTAATTTTTTAAAAAAGAGTTAGTATATATATAAATGGCAATAAGTTGAAGTTTATTGACTTTCTACTAAGCTTTTTGCATGTTCCTTGATAAAGTAAGATTGGGAAGAAAAAGTGATTGTTCTCTCAAGAGGTAAGCTTTCTAATGACTTTTAGATTTCTATTTTAACTTCATGACTCTCTTTATTAATTAGCACATGGGTATATGACCTTACTCCTATTTTTAATATCTGATTTACTTATGGGTAATATTTTTCCTCCTTTCTTTTTTCAAAACAGTGAAAATTCTTTTGGGTGAAAATCTTAAATAGGGATTGTATATAAAAAAGATTTATTAAAAAAAAGAGAAAGAAAAAGAAAAGAAAAAAAAGAGTGAAAAATAGAAAGAGTTTTTGAAAAAAAGTGTTATATTCTATGACGTTGCAAAAATTACCTCAGAATAAAGTAACGATCGAGAGTTTTTCCTTTTGTTTTATTCCTGCATTCCCCATTCTAAATAAAAAAAATCATGGTCAGGTTTAGAAACCGTTGAAAAATAGGGCTGAATCATGAAAACCATTTATGAGGGTCTTGGTCATATTCAGAAACCCTTGAAAAATAGGCTGCATGTTGGAAACCGGGAAAAGAAGAGACTAAAAAATCCCTAATACAAAGTAGCCCAAAAGTTTTTGATCAGTTTTAAAATTCTATATTTTGTTTTTATACCCATTAGTATGTTTTTGATGGAATAAGGAAGATTAAGTGATGCTTGTGAATCAGAGTCAGGTAGTTGGAATTGATTTATCTAGTTGTCATTATTTTGGTTATATGTTCTGTGCACAAGTAGTTACTCTTTCCTGATTAAGTTTTGCTCGAGGACTAGCAAAAGGTAAGAGTAAGGCGTTGATAAGCCTCAGACTTATCATATTTAGTAGTTAGAATTACAAGATATTTAGCAAAATAAGATTAAAATAGCTAGTTTTTATATTATCTTACACATAAAGTCTATTATATAAGTTCAGACTTATGTTTGTTGTGTTTTTCATGCAAGAAATAAATTTCTAATCAAAAGACCAAGTGATGCCGAACACGATGCCGAATGTCCAATTCACGGCACGAGTATGGAGCAAAATAGGGATACTGCTGGGTGTCTGGTACCCGACACATACTGAAAAGTCACCCGGTCCACCAGAAGTTAGCAGTTAATTACAGTTAACATACCAACTGATGCCGGGTGTGGTGCCAGACATCCCATGTCTGGCACAAGCACCTTTCGTGCAGATTTGGCGGTTTAATTGACTGTTAAACTACACGTTTTTCACGTGTTGCCGGGTACTACTAACCCGACATGACTCCCGACACACATGAGAAATTGAAGTCTATAAATAGGCCGAAGGTCTAAGGCTTCAAATACACTTCAACACTCCATAAACTCCACTCATACTCTACAATCCGCATCCATCCCAAGTGTTGGTGTCAATTCTACCAAGGAAGTTCGGTGCATCCATCGTCGAAGAAGAAGGAGATATTTCTATCGGGTTAAGGCAATGACAAATTTCCTTCTCCTCTTTGTATTTCTTCTTGTACTTATGTAGATGGTGTAGTAGAATTCCTTGTTATCCTTGGTTAGGGATGACCTTCTTTGTAAAACAATTATGATCATTAATAAATTTGCAAGTTTCAAACGAAAATTTGATCTTTGTGCAAATCGGAATGAGTTTGCTACTTGTTCTTCTTATTTCAATATTCTATTCAAGTCCACGAAACAAGAATAGAATCGGTTGAGGAATCTTAGTGGTCTTTAACTTTGTTGTTCTATGGATTGGGCAACAAGACTTAAGATTTAGAATTAATCTTTTATTTCTCCATTATCTTGTTCGTTTCGCAGCATTAAATATGCTCGATTCGATTATGGATGATGAGATCCTGTTGTCAGACCTGAAACTGGAAGTACCATTAACAATTTGAATATGCCGGGTGTACTGTCGGATGGCAGATGTCCGGCACATTCAAAGCCCTTGAATGTGCCGTGAGTCCAAGGTCCGGCATTACATCTGGTGCGTTCATTTGTATGATTAATTCGAGACTTGCCAATTTGACTTGTGACCATACTTGTTCTTAGATTGATTATTATCCCGAATCAAGAGTAGTTCATTGTAAATACCATATTTAGTTAGATTACTAATTATTTATTTTTAGTTAGAATTATTATTCACTCCCCCCCCTTTTTTAGAATAGGCAATTACTAGGACTATGACTAATTTTCTACTAAGTCCCTAGGGTTCGATACTCTTGGTCGTAATTTACTTACACTTTATTCCGACTAGGATTTTTACTACCCGTAGTAGAGTTGTAGGATTCTTTTATTATTTTATTCATTTTGTATATAATCTTCCCTACAAATTCATTGTTAGCACATACACCCTGTCTAACCGACACTTGGTATTTAAAGAACTAGCCTGCCTGTTGGAGTACGTGAACCTACCACCCACATACCCCAAATCAAATAGATAACATTCAGACAAGCACCGGCGAAAAGCCTCCATGCCTCTCCTAGCCTGAATCCTCCTACCTATCTGCTCATAAGATTACAAAATCTCATTAAGATCCTCCCCCCTCCCAACTAACCAGGGTCCATCCTAAAAAGAACTCAACTCCCTTATCAAACTCCAAGTGCACCAGCACTCAAAACATAAGGACCAACCATACACCCCGGTGAACCTCCATGGCAAACCCCCTAGCCCCGTAAAAGTACAATCCACAGGGTGACTGGAAAAACTCAGCCCTTGCACTTGAATAAAAGCATCCAAAATAAGAAGCACACCCTCCTTCCAGCCAACACTGTCCCCGACCACCCAATTATAATAACCCAATATATTCATAATCCTCCTGCAATCAAAACTTGCTAACTTCATTTCCGAGACAAAAACAAAGCTTGGTGACTCCCTAAGACAAGATCTAGGAACGAACGAACTGCACGGATGCCAACTTGTTCTGAAAGAAAAGACTATAGTATTACGGTGGGAATGGCTATTCGCAGGATTCAATTATTTTTAGGGAAAATTCACATATCTCCCTAAAAACTTTCATAATTCACAATTTTTTTAAAACCTGTTTACCTACAAAAAGATTTTAATATAATAATTTACCCCTATTTCAAGGAAAATCTGGAATAATACTTATTTCACACTGACATTGTAGATTGTTTCAATTTCACAATGTGTCACTTTTTCTATTCAGAGCATTTTATAAAAATTTTAAAAATAAAAAATTACTACAACATATAAATAATTACAAAAAAATTTGAAAAAGTAACTAAAACATATATAAAATTGAAACAAAAATATATAATTCTTAAATATCAAACATACATAAAACTTCAAATAAATTAATTTTTTGTCTTATTTTCTTTACTTTTTTAACTATTTATCAGTGTTCTTCTTAATTAAAAATATGGGAAAATTACATACTCCACCCATGACGTTTGGCAAAATTACACACTCCACCCACGAAGATTCAAAACTTACTTTCTCCACCCATATGGATTCCCCCGTTTTACATCAAATAATTTTTCTATTTTTGTTCAATTTAAAAGATGCTTAAACGTTATCCAAAATTGATGAAACTTTACATGGATGATGCTAATGTGTTATATTTAGATTTTATGTCAAATTCAATGTTTTTTAATTTCATAGGTGACCCATGGGACCCAGTGAAATATGTGACATGTGAAGCAATGTTCACATAATCGTGATTCGATCCCACGATCCTACGATTTTACGTTCCAAATTATAGTTACGATCCGGATCGCAGGTAGGATCGTAACCATGTAGAATCATCAAAGGATCACGATTCCATTGCACGATCCTACGATCCTACTCTCTAGATCCATAGTACGATCCTACGATCCCATCGATGCCAACTTTATTTATTTTTTTGTTTTCATATTAGTGTGAATTATATCATAGTAAGATATAAAAAATGAATAAAGGTCTCAAAATTTTGTAGAATATTCCATAATCCATATAATATCACACTTTGAACATCGCAACTGGATGTTATTAAAAGACTTTTATATGTTGATTTATTTGAGGTCATTGAGGGGATAAGGATTAAGATTGGAATATCATTTCTTGTTACTCTCTATCATGCAAGATTATAATATGTAACTATGTGTTAAAAAAACGTATAACATTTAATGTGTTATTTAATATTGTAATAATTGAAAAAAATTCAAAGTTATAAAGCTCAAAGTAGAAAATGAAAAAAACTTTAAAGAACCAATACAAATTTACAAAATGTTATTGATTACCCTTATAATTTTTTTCTTCTTGGTTTATAATATACAATCTGCTATTATAACTCATTTTGACTTTGTCTTTTGCTAACTTACTCTTTTCATTGAGCATGGGTGTGAAAACCCATGAGTTTTAAGTAAATAACATGTAGCTCATAATGTTTTGTTCGGAGGGTGATGAAGAAATTAAGATGCACATAACAATTATGACGTCTGTGGATTTGATTTATGTTTAACCTATCTTATTAATTTTATCTTTTTATGACAATATTAAGAGAATTCATATGGTTTGCTTATGCCCATTTCAACTTTGTAAGTGTACTATCATAGTTGTGGTCTTAATTTTTAGTTTTAATTCAGTTATGCTATATATTCTTACTCAAATTAAACTTTATGCTTTAAATAAAAGTTATTTTTTAACATATATATATTCTAAACAATATTAACTCACTTTTTGTAGGATCGAACGATCCTACGATTCGATCCCACGATCCGATCCTAGGGGTCACTTACGATCCTACGCTAGGATCGTGATCCAAAAAACATTGCATGTGAGCACCATTTCATTGGGTCCACAGGTCACATTTGAGCTTAAAAAACTTTAGGTTTGTCACTGAACCAAAATTAACACTCTCCATGTAAAATTTCATCAATTTGGACGACGGTTAAGCATATTTTAAATTGAACAAAATTAGAAAAATTGTTGGATGTTAAAACGGGGTGAACCATATGGGTGGGAAAGTAATTTTTGATATCTCGTGGGTGAGTATGTTAATTTCACTAAACGTCATGGGTGGTGAAAATGGGAAAAACGGCCAGACGCGAGATAAAGAATAAAGCACGGGAAAGCACCCGGTCGTCCCGATCGGGCGCCCAAAGTAGAGTAGAACAAGCCACCGGTTGCTCGTGACCGGTCACTAAAAAACGCTAAAATAAGGCACGAGCAATGACCGGTCATCCACGCAACCGGTCGAAAGATAGATATAGACAGTGACCGGGCGCCTGTGCCCGGTAGAATCAAGAAATAAAGATAAGGAAGTTAGCGTAAGATATTTATAACATATTTAAAAACACTTAGGATATTTTACGAGATATTTGTTCGCCAGCCTGGCAAGTCATGGTAACCTAGGAATCACTATAATAGGGGTTTACCCCCATGGAATGGATACGCTGGCAGATTTCACAGGATTTCTATGTTTCATTGCCATTCTCTCTTCCTCTCGAATTTTCGAACTCGATTCTCTCGTTAACAAGGGAATTCTACGGGATCTGAGAACGTAGGACTATCGAATAGTTTGGGATTAGACAAGAACCATTTGGAGTTAGGAAATCTACCTTTTCATTTTGGCGCCGTCTGTGGAAATGAACAGCTCAGATCTAGCAACCACGACAATCCACCTCGAGAGTAATAACCTTGTACGATGTTAGAGCTAACGGATCTGAGATTGGAAATTGTATCTTTGCAGGTTAGGTACGGAATGGGCCCCCAAAACAAGAAAGAACGTGCAAGCCAATGACGGAGGCGCTGATCCCGAAACGACGACCCCGACTCTATCTCCAAGAAGGATCTGGGGAACATGCTGATGAACCTCTCCAGGACGATCGATGAAAGGATCGTAGAGGGGAATGAGCTCCTACAACAGGAATTGATGCAAAGGGATGAGGATTACCAGAAGAATTGGGAGGAGATGTCTGAGGCAATTGATTTTCTGAAGATTCGAGATGTAGAAGGAAGCAACGGGCGAAGGAAGGAAACCCGAAGCGAGGCTCTGATCACCATCGAAGAGGAGGAAGATGATTCCATCGACATGAGCCTCTACCCATTCTCCGAAAAGATCTAGAGGGCCAAGCTCCCTCCACACTTTTGTCGCTCCGGCCGAGGAGAAGTACGATGGAACCGGGGACCCAGCCCAGCATATTAAGAAATTCTGTTCACCGTGAATACGCAGGGAATAAGTTCCCTCGCCCTGTGTAACCTGTTCCCGGGGACACTCTCCAAAAGGGCCCTAAACTGGATATCGACTAGGTCGCCTCAGTCCATCTCCTAGTTCAAACAACTGACAGAAGAATTCCATCAGTACTTCGCTGCCAGTAAGAAGGTGAAAATGGAGACAATGGAGCTCATGGATGTGAAGCAGAAATAGGGGGGAGACCGTGAAGAGTACAATGAACGCTTTCACAAGCAGGTAGCAGAGATTGATGATATTGACGAAAAGATATTGATCAAAGCCTTTGGCAAACAGCCTGGTACATCCCCGGCTCACCGGGAAGATAGCTACCAAAGCACCCAAGACACAGGGGGAACTAGCTGAGAGATTCATGATTTTCTTAAGTCTGAGATTACAGAAAATAAGGCCAAGGTCTTGATTAACAGTTTTGAAACCCCGGCTACGAGTGAGAAGAAGGGAGGGCAAGCAGAAGGTACGGCCACAGCTGGGAGCTCCTCTTAGTGTAGCGCTAGGTACAAACCTTATTTTAAGGCCCTAGCTGCTACCTCATCCAAGGGACAACAGTTCCTAAGCGCAAGGGTTTTCCCGGTAGTTCAGATAGACTCGGGAAAATACGCCGCCGCTGTGAAGGAAGGTCTCCTCCTGCCCCCCGAAGAAGCCCCAACCGGGCGAAGTGCCGGTAGCATTCTGTGAGTATCACGGGCACCGCCCCACAGGACCATCAACTGTGCAAATCTCGCGAAGGAGCTGAGGATGATCAAGGAAAACAAGAAGAAAGGGAGGCACCAGGGAGGACAGTACAAGCAGCCTACCGCGTAGTATTCCAGCAACTAGTTCCCCCAGCCCGATCGGAAGAAGAATTCACCCAGAGCTGGACCACAGCAAGTCCTTTGGAGTAGTTACAGGTCTTAATGAAAAAGTCTGGGCCCATCCCCTAGATAGAAGGCGTAAGACATTTCCCCAAAAGGGAAGAACCATTTTACCTGCATCCCGCCGAAAATATTCACTTGTCATTTATGAATATCTATATATTGCTATTTTACAGACATCTATTTATCGTCTCAACAAGACTTTCTATACCACTATATAACATCAAACGACAAAATAAAAAAGGGGGGTAGCTAATAAAAATTCTGCTTAAGAAAATCACAGGACTATTCTCGGAGGTAGGGCCACTGACGCCAAACAAAAGAAAAAGGCATGTTCATGAGGTCCACCAGAAGCTTCCTGAGAGAAAGGTCGTCAGGCGCGATGAGCTTCCCCAAATCTACTTCTTTGAAGACGACGAAGAAGGAGTCCTATACCAACATAACGATCCCCTCGTCATAAGGGCACAGGTGAACGACCGTATGATGGAAGGTTCTTGGTCGACAGTGGGGCTGGTGCCAATGTAATCGCCGCGGAGGCAGTAAAGAGGCTTGAGATCCCCAAGAGCAAGATCAAGCCGTACTCGGCTGTGTTTGGAGGGTTTGTAGGAGGAAATCCCGCTAAGTCAGCGGGTAGCGTCGATTTTACCATCACCTTGGGGCAAGGGGATGAAAAACGCATGGAAAGGCTGACAACTTTCATTCTCCCCTAACTCTCCGGGTATAACATGGATCGGGGTCTCCCTGGAATCAATGTCTTCAGAGCTATATGTAATACCCACCACTTAAAGATGAAGTATCTGAATAGGTCAGGAAAGTTGGTAACAGTAAGGGGAAGTCAAAAGGTAGCACAAGTGTGCAAAGTCAGAATCATGGAAGACCTCCTAGAAGAAGGGGTAGTCAAGACAGTCGGATCGGAGAAGGAGTTCGAAGGGAAGCTCCTCCTTTCAATTAAAACGCCAGAAGAAGCAGGGAAATGCGAGGCTCCCCTGACCTTCCGAGAGAGGTACACTTAAAAACTGACCCCACTAAATTCTTTAAAATTGGAAATGCATTTGATTGCGGAGAGCAAAACCCATCTAACAAGATTCTTGGAAAAAGAAGGGCGACGTTTGCTTGGAGAACAGGGGAAATGCCCGGGATCGACCCAAGCGTTATCTAGCATGGCCTCCATGTAGATCTAAAACACCCAACAATCAGGCAAAGAAAAAGGATAGTCGGAGCAGAAAGGGATCAGGCTGCCCAGGAGGAGGTCTAGAGACTTTTCAGGCAGGATTCATTAGAGAAGTGTCATATCCCAAGTGGCTGGCCAATGTGGTCATGGTAAAAAAGTCAAATGGAAAATGAAGAATGTGGTGGATTTCACAGACTTGAACAAAGCATGCCCAAAGGACTTCTGCCCTTTGTCATCGTTAGATCGGCTGGTCGTCGCAACAGTCCAGAGTTCTATTTTGAGCTTTCTAGACGCATTCTTCGGATATAACCAGATAAGAATGAACGAAAATGACTCGGAAAAGACTTCCTTCCTTCATCACATCAGCAAATACTTTCTGCTACAAGGTAATGCCCTTTGGGTTAAAGAATGTGGGAGAAACCTTTCAAAGAATGATAGACAAAGTGTTCCGGGAACAGCTCACCCAGAACGTGAAGGCTTATGTCGACGACATAGTTGTAAGAAGCATGTCCAAAGAACAACACATGAAGGACCTGGAGGAAACATTCACCACGCTAGATAAATTCCAAATCAAATTAAACCCTGAGAAATGAGTATTTGGGGTAGCCAAGGGGAAATTTCTCGGTTTCATAGTTGGACAGCGGGGAATCGAGGTAGACCCAGAAAAGAGCCAGGCCGTCCTCAACCTCAGCCCCCCAAGGAACATTAAAGATATCCAGGCACTCAATGGGAGGCTTACAGCCCTGAGTAGGTTTTGCTCAAAGTTACAAGAGAAAACGATCCCATTCTTCAACATACTGAGGAAAAACAATAAGTTCCAATGGGGACAAGAATGTGTCGAAGCCTTCGGAAAATCAAAGGAATGCTCTGAGAACTACCCAAGTTGGGAGTCCTGGCGCCCGCTCAACATCTCTACCTCAATCTATCCGCCTCGGACTGGACGGTAGCAGCAGTCTTGATAATGGAGGAAGGGAAAAAAGAGATACCCATCTATTAGACTGGGAAGATCCTCACGCCAACAGAAGACGGTACACCAATATTGAGAAAATCCTTTTTCCCCTGGTGACAGCATCTCGGAAGCTACGCCCATACTTCCAGTCACACCGAATCTTTGTCAGAACCAACTGGCCACTAAAGCAAATAGCTAACAATCCTAACGCCTCCGGATGCATGGTAAGTTGGACGGTCGAGCTTACCCAGTATGAGATCCACTTCCTGCCGTGCACAGTAATCAAAGTGCAAGCGTTAGTGGACTTCATAACCGAGACCAGCTTCGACAAGGAAGAAAAAAAACACTCCCCCCGTTTATTATCTTGGTAGATAGAGCCCGATGCAAGGCAAGGGCAAGAGCGGGGATCATAGTCTAAACCCCCAAAGGACGAGACCTCAACTACACTTTCTGGTTAGAGTTTGAGGTAACCAATAATGAGGCCGAGTATGAAGCGCTCATCCAGGGCTTGGAGGTCGTCGTGGCCCTAGGGGCAACAGATCTAGAGATATATTCGGACTCAATGCTGGTGGACCGTCAAAATGACCACATATATGAAGTAAAGGAAGAAAAGCTGTGGAAATACTTGCTCAAGGTTCAGAAGCTGAAAGCAAACTTCTCGAAGTGTGAACTGAAACCTTCCTCGGGCAAAGAATGTTGAGGCAGACGCGCTAGCAAAACTAGCAAGCATGGCCGAAAGAACCCCAAGCAAGGTGTGGTTAGAAACTAAAACCAGCTCAAGCCTTGATGAAACCCAAGTCTTATCGGCCGAACTCCTCATGTCGGCCGAATCATGGATAACTCCGATCGTGGAGTACATACTCGAAGGGAAGTTGCCTTCAGGAGACAAAGAGCCAAAACAATAAAAAGGTGAGCGACATCATTTTTCTTGAAAATGGACATCTATACAAAAGATCATTCGTGAGACCCGCCCTCAAATGTATTACCGCTGGAGAAAGAAGCGAGCTCATAAGAGAGGTACATGAAGGTGCTTGCGGGACCACCAGGGAGAGAGGACCAAGGTTCATAAGATCATGATACTTTGTTACTTTTGGCCAAAGATGTAGGAACATTGCAAGGAATACATCCAGAAGTGCGTCAAATACCAAGAGCATGGCAACAGGATACACAGCCCTCCGGCTATGCAGAAAGCCATCCTATCTCCAATCCCCTTTGCCGTATGGGGACTAGACATCATTGGTCCTTTCCCAGAAGCATCTCCTGGGAGGTTTAAATTCACATAAAGCTATCGACCACTTTACAAAATGGGTAGAGGCCATGCCAATGGTATCTATCATGGAAAAAAAGTCACAATACTTCATCTGGAAGTACGTAGTGTGCAGGTTTGTTTGCCAAAACAATTATAACGGAAAATGGGACACAGTTCAATTGCGACAGCTTTCAAAAATTCTGTGAGGAATGACGGATTGAGCTAAGTTTGCCTCTGTGGCACACCCACAGGCTAACGGTCAGGTCAGAACGCAAATGGCCAAATCATCAAAGCTCTGAAAAGAAAGCTAGGTGATGGAAATGGGAGTTGGGCAGAGCTGCTACCCCAGGTTATATGCTCTTACCGGACAACAGAAAAGGGTCCGACCGGTGAAACACCATTCAGGCTAACATACAGCTTGGAAGCGGTCGTCCCAGCCAGGGTCACAATCCCGTAGATCCGTTGGGAATCTTACGAGGAACATTCCAATAATGAGGGAATAAAAGACAGCCTAGACCTCCTCGAAAAGGCAAGGGCCACGGCGGAGGCGAGAGTGGCAGAGGATAAAAGAAAGGTGGAAAAATATTTTAACTGAAGAGTCAAAGAGAGAGGTTTCGTCCCAGGGGAGCTAGTCCTGCGAGAGGCCAAGCAACCCAAGAAGCTCGACCCATAGTGGGAAGGCTCGTATGTTATCCACCACAGAGTTGGACGGGCATCGTATCATTTAAAAAATATTGAAGGGTATGAACAACCGCATTCCTAGCACGCAGATTGCCTAAAGAAATTCTATGTGTAAAAAAATCCATGTAAAGCATTGGAAACATCAATAAAAGGAGGAATTATTTTTTCAGCAACAATGCCTCGAAAGAAATTCCAAGGCTATATCCCGGCGGCTACAATGCCTCAAAAGAAATACCCGGGCTATGCCCCGGCGGCTACAATGCCTCGAAAGAAATACCCGGGCTATGTCCCGGCGGCTACAATGCCTCGAAAGAAATACCCGGGCTATGTCTCGGCGGCTATAAAGCCTCGAAAGAAATATCCGGGCTATGTCCCGGCTACCACACACGAAAGAAACACCCGGGTTATACCCACAGGATGCAATACCCTGAAACACCTTGCCTTGGATTGTCGCACCCGGTCAATGGTGAACAAAAAAGAAAACCCATCTCCGGAAACATGGGGAGCTCTGGTCGCCTGTAATGGGTGAATCACTAGGTGTGGGATGCTACACCCGTTACCCCGGTCAAAACCTTCAAACACTTTTCCTAAGAAGGTGTGACCACAAGTACTGTCGTTTGGCTATCCAAAAGCAAACACGAGAAAATAAAAGGGAACGATCGACTGATGGCGGCAAATGCTCCCTATTTTCAAAAAGAAAACACTGAAATGACCGGTGGTCATCGACCGGTCGCGTATCTCCATCCCTTTAAAAGGAGGTGACCGGTCTTTAACGACCGATTGCATATCTCCCCTATGTTCATAAATAAGGCCGCGTCATCGGCAAAACGGTTGTGCCGTGAAAATTACAGTAATAAGACAACTTAAAATACCCAAAAAACGTACTAATCATTTATCAACAGAACAAAGTTTTGTGACAAAATTGTAAGATTATTGGCAAAAAGGGGAAAATCCAAAACACTATCTAAGTCTCTTTCGCAGGGTCCGTATTCTCGGGCCCAGGCTCTTGTGCGGCCAGCTACTCGCCTGGATTAGAGATGCTTTCTGAAGACTTTGACTTCCCTACAAGCAGACAAGAACCTGCACCAACTTGAGGCGTGGCGCTCCCGGGAGGAAGAAAGGACGTCTGTCCAGGGTAAAACATGTTCCCCCGGAAGACGCCCAAATCTCTCAAGCTCTTCGGAATAAAGTCCTACCTGCAACCTCTTTAAAGTCCAGCTCCCTGTACAGGTTCTCGTCCGGGAACTCGCCCTTATCCATGAAGTATTTCGAGACAGCCAGGTGGCATGAGCTGACCATATTCCCGCATTGGGAGGCAAAAGATTCCTTCAGGTAAGCGATGGTATTGCTCTGCTTCTACACATCCTCCTCGGACCTTCCGGGAGTAAGCCTCGTGGTTAGCAATCTGATCATCGAGAGTCTGTACAAAAGAATGGTACCTGTCCCGGCTTGCGTTGGCAGTAATCAACTCTTCATCAAGGCTATCAATCCATTGATTTAGCATCTCTATGTGCTTTGTAAAACCCTCCGAGTTAGGCCCTGAAACAAGCAGATCAGTGACAACAAAGGAGCAATTAAAAAAAACAAAAAAGAGGGGGGGGGGAACTCCGAGTACCCTTCGCGGCCAGTTTGGAATTTTCAGACTGAAGCAACACCAGGTCCTCCCCCAGCGCCTTTACCCTTTCCTCAAGTAGAGAACGCTGCTTCTCGGTGGCCCCAAGCTCGCTAGAAAGAACGTGAAGCTCCTGGGCAAGCTTCTCCTTCTCGGCCGCAAGAGCAGTATTCTCTTCAGCCACCTTCAACACCCTCTCCTTGAAAGATGCCAGCTCTTTCTTGAGGGACACCTTCTCCTCACACAGGGCATCGAGCTCCTGGACCAGCTTTCCTTTGTCCTCAATAAGAGCCGCGTTTTCCCGTGAGAGAGCAGTTTTCTCCTGCTCAACAACTTGGAAGTCTTTCTCGTAAACCGCCTTTGACCCCATCAAAGCAGACTTCTCGGCGAGAAGACCTTTCACTTCCCGGTCATGAGCAGCCTGGGCCTACCCCAGCAATACTTCCAAATCAGAACAAACACGCAAC
Organism: Limonium bicolor; assembly: GCA_023374045.1. Classification (NCBI taxonomy): domain Eukaryota; kingdom Viridiplantae; phylum Streptophyta; class Magnoliopsida; order Caryophyllales; family Plumbaginaceae; genus Limonium; species Limonium bicolor. The sequence continues at coordinate 291,796,898 of CM041782.1, forward strand.
GAGATGCCACCAAATTGACTTTGTACCTTTTTCAAAGAGGCAACCTCCGTCTCCAGGGGCCGGATTCTGCTCTTAAGAGAAAAATTCTTCTCTCGCAGTTTCTTCAGCTGTGCCTCATACTTGTCGTCCTGCGTCATGCATAGTAAGTAGGCGTTATCCAACTCCTCCTTCAAAGTCTGGGTCTGCTCACGTACCCGCCTGGAAATCTCTACCTGGACAGTATCGACAAAGGTACTATGGGAAGTTGTTTTATATCTCCAGTTTCTTCTGGGCATTCCTAGCCCGAGATTCCTCGAGACGAAGCTTGAAGCGTAGTGTATGCGTATGCACATCCATGCTCTGAGCGAAAGCTACCATCCAAAAAGCAAAAACAACAAACACATAAAAGAAATATAAAGCCAAGAAAGAAAAGCAAACGAAGCAGAGCACACACCCGGTAAATACCCTGCCACATGTAATCCAGTGACTGGTCCAGGGGGAAAGAGTGACGCATGATGGCGTCCCCGCCACCATCCCCTACCCCTAGCTTCTCCTTTGCAGAGGTGACGGTTTTCATAGGTGCAAAAAGACCGTTAGGAAAACCAGATCTTCAGATCGTCTCCTTCTACAAGTCAAAATAGGAGGTGGACTCTGCAACAGTCAGTAAAGGCAGAGGTCGGCCACGATGGTAAAACCACCCTGTGGAGGGTGATTTTTCGGTATGAGGGGGGGTCTATCTAAATATGGTCTGACTGAAAAGTCGAGATCCTAGGAATTTGCCATTCTATGGAGGGTGAAAACCCATTATTCTTGGCATCCCTCAAATACCTACTAAATCGTCTGTCTTTCCCAGAAAGCATAAAAGGGAGTGCAAGTGTGCACTACACCCGCTCTCAATGGGCCCCACGCGGACTTATGCCCTAAGGGTGGAAATTGACTAGAGTCGCCACCTAGTTTGAGACCTAAGGAACTAGGAAGGGAGGAGAAGGGTTCTAAGAACCGTTAATTGACTCTGATGATTATGGCCTATGGATAAGACTTATCTGGTCATGTCAGAGATTCTGTGTGGGTTCGCACTGGGTTACACCCCTTAGAAGTGGCAACGACCACGACTTCGGATTGGTGCCCGAGGAAACCTCGGTCTCCAATTGTCAGGATTGCCTTCTTTCAAAACCTTATTAGAGAGATTCAAATTAAAGCCAAAGGATTAGATTGAGTGTGGATTGAGGAGTAGGTGATTTGAGGAGTTTGAGGAAACAGGCTCGCCTGGAGTTGGTTTGGTTGGAGTGTTTGAGAGGCTTCAATTGTTCTGGAATATTTGAGGTTGTTTTGGGCATTCACGGGATTAAGAGGATGATGGGAGTAAGAGGACGTTTTGGCCATTTTTGGTGGAGTCAAGGGGTATTTTGGATCATTTAGCTGATTTGAGGAGTTCTTTGTGTTTTGCGAAGTCCGGATTTTGAAATGGTCGGGTTTTTGGGAAGTTGAATGTGTTGAGGGGCAATTTGGGTTTTAAAGATGTCTCAGGTTTCTGGGAGTCTTCAGGAATTGGAGGTCCTATGCGACTTAGAGTTGGTTCAGAGGAGGATTGAGAAGTGTTTATGGGTCCTAGAGCTCTAATGGAAATGTTAGATTGGTTTATTCTGAATTGTCTCTCTTAAGGTTTTTAAAACCGAAAAATCATTTTGTTGTAAAAAGGGCGGATAATCCCGAGGGATTACCCTATGTACCCCCCCCTCGAACGCGACACTTAATTAATGGTAAGTGCCGAGGCTCGAAAGATGGGGCAATGAATTTATGTCAAAAAAATAGGATTCAGAGAGAAACCATGAATGAGATGTTCTCGGTCGAACCCTAATAACGTCTCTAACTCCCGAGTTTTAAAACACTAAAAACCGAAAACACTGAAATCGAGCGGAAGGGAGTTAGACGATTCTAAAATCCCGGCTGCAACTAGGAAGGTCGTTACTTCCCTAGCACCCCGCCTTGTAAAAATCTAGGCTGCAATTAGGGGAGGTTTGTCACCCTAATGCCCCGCCTAAAGAAATCCAAACTGCGACAAGGGAGGTCATGACCCCAGTGCCCTGCCCCGGATCTTTATTTTGGAAGGGAGACAAGTGGTGCCTAACTAGGAAGAAAACGTTCTTTGAAGGTGTTAGACACCGCATGTTCCCTAAAAATGGCTTAGTTTTGAAAAATGAGTTGGAAAACTCTTAAAGTTGTTCAGAATCCTCGGTGAAGAAACACTGGTTTTGAGAAATGTTTTTAGGAGACAACTTTCTGTATATGTGAGAAGAACTTTCTGCATTTGAGAAGAGTTTTCTGTGATGTGAGAAGAGTTTTTCCTTTAAAAATCTACAAAATGGTTTCTTCGAGAACTTGATGAAGTTCGAATGAAATGTTTGTTTGAATTTTGAGAAAAGGGACCTTGAATTAAAAACCCAGTAAAGAGAAGTGCTTTTGGATTTTGGAATTATGCGGGATTTACAAGATAAATTTGAAACAGATGAATTGAATCTGGGCTCGGATGGTCAAGGCTGGTCAAAGTTGGTCGAAACTGGTCAAAGTTGGTCAAGGTCAGATGGTCAAAGATGGTCAAGGTCGGATGGTCAAAGTGGTCAAGGTCGGATGGTTAAAGTTGGTCAAGGTCGGATGGTCAACAGCTCGGGTCAACCTTGGACTTTTTTTGGATTTTTTTTGCGGACCTTTAGGATTTGGGTTGATTTTTGTGGACTTGGCTTGATTTTTATGGTTTTTTGGGGTTTGGGCTGATTGAGGTCATTTTGGGCCTTGGGTTTGGGCTTCAGGTTTTGGGCCTTGGGTTTGGGCTTCGAGTTTTGGGCCTTGGGTTGGGCTTCGGGTTTTGGGCCTTGGGTTTGGGCTTCGGGTTTTGGCCTTGGGTTTGGGCTTCGAGTTTTGGGTCTTGTTGGGCTTCGAGTTTTGGTCTTGTTGGGCTAATGGGCCGAGTGTGGGTATTTGGGTCGAGATTGGTGTTGGGTCATGGGCTTCGAGTTTGGGCTGAGATTGGGCCGGCTTCAGGGATGGGCTGAGTTTGGAGATGGGCTGGACTTTGGAATTGGGCCGAGTGGGGTTTTGGGCCGAGATTGGGCTTTGGGCCGAGTAGAGTGTTTGGGTTGAGTTTGGAGATGGGCTGGACTTTGGAATTGGGCCGATTTGAGCTTTGGGCCGATTTGTGCGGGGCTGAGATTGGGGGGTGGGCCGAACTTTGGAATTGGGTCGATTTTGGGTTTTTAGTTACAAGTGGGAAAGATGTGTTCAAAATAAATCGAGATTTCTTTTTTGAAATGAAACATCAATTAAAAGTGAGAGACAATTCAATGTGGAAGGGTTGAAAAATTGGAGGAATTTGGAATGAGAAACCTTAAGCTATAAGCATTATTCTGAATTCTTTTATTTTCCTTTCTTTTCCAATTTTTTTGGTAAAGTTTTTTAGTGAAATTAAGGGGTGGTTTGGGATAGGCTTTAAGAGTTTGGAGAGTATTGTTCCCCACAAAGCAAATCAGAAATAAGCTAGCTGTGGGGTACCCTCAAGGCTTAAAAGAATTTTCAAAGTTTTGGAAGATATTGTTCCCCACAAAGCAAATCAGAAATAAGCTAGCTGTGGGGTAACTTCCAAGACTTTGATCAAAAGGAAAAAGGGGTGACCTAAGGGGCCATCTAGGGTTTACATGATAATCAAATGTACAAAATAATGAATTAAAGCAATGCGATGAAACTGTAATGTACCAAATACATACATATAGCAAAGAGAAGGAGAATATAATCAGAGAACAGACCACATAATGGATAACAAATCAAGTATTGTAGCAGAATCAGACTCAGTTTAGCGTCGCCTGTACTCAGGTGACTCTCCTAAGCAGAAAACCCAACCGTCTAGGAAATAATACTAACTAACTCGCCTCTTCAGTTATCAGTTGATTTCCCCTTTATTCATCCTATTAATTGAATCATCAATGTAATGCAGAGGTCGACAGAATTGTTCCTATGTTCTCCCAGTTCAGTAACACTTTATACAGAAACAACATAAGGAAAGAAAACCAGACTCCGTAAGCACACTATGGCAGCAAGCTAAAACAAAGGCTAAACTCTAAACCAGAACTCAGCAACAGGTTCCATTGTTGTTAAGCTAACCTTTTATCAACTTATTACCGAACAGATCAAGTAATCAAGGAGCAGGCCAAGACAGTTCTATGTCTGGTCAAAGAAAGAGCTAACTGAGGTGTCCATTGTTTGATTTCGGAACAAACAGATAGATATACAAGAATGGGAGGAAGTGACCAATCAATGAGCAACAACCATTAATTCAACCAAGAAGCTCTTATTCAGAAATTACAACATGAACATGTTTTTCATGACTTCAGGTAGATTTCATGTTGTCAAGCACCAAAAACTGAAGCGCATACAGAGATATCATATACACTGCTCAGACCACCGCATCAGTCAAATGAACAGAGGGCACAAAACATTTTAGGTTTAAGGGATAAGTACTAGGGATGGAGACAAAGGAAATCTCCTGCAAGATAACCAACAAAAAAGTAAAACAAACCAACACAAATCGGTGGTTAGTTTCTGTAGTTTGAATCAACACAACAAAAACTAAAGGTAACCAAGGGTTTAGAGATGCGGCTTTACTCATCTGTCTAGTGGTTACCTGTCACCCATTCTCACCGTAACACAATTTTCGATTCATCGGTATACTCAGGCAAGTATAACTCACGGGGTTAATCACCATAAAAGACATACAGACCGAAAGTAGAATGGCCTCGGGACAATCGGAGAGAAGAACCGCATAACACAACCTCACAGACATTCCGAATTAGTATCAGTCGAACGCGAGGAGTAATACCAGGCGCGGTACAACATCCGACAGCAAAGGGATAGATAATAATCAAAGCTGGAAATGGACCAGTCTGGTGACATTGTAAGGGTGTATTCAGAATTTAACATTATACATCTCATCCGGCCTGTTCGTGACTGCAATGTCCATACCAGGCTGCATGTTCTACTGAAAAAAAAAATGAGAACGGGAAGATCGTCGGGACATACAGAGGGATAATCTTGCTCAAACACAACCTTCAATCCGTTTTGAAGACCCTGAACCCATCGTGGTTAGGAATCAACTAAGACGGAGTAATACCTTAAAAAAAAAGACGAAAGGCAACGCGAAGAGAAAACGGAGCTAGCATACCCCATGACATTAAACGTAACTGAAAGAATCAGAAAGAGATAAAAGGAGGTGAGCATGAAGCCGATCAGTACTATCATCAAATTCCAGTCTGATGAAACTGAGACATAGCCCTCATCTCTTCGAGTTCATCGGGCGGGGCTTACGATGATTGAAATAGAAGGGGAGAGAAGAGTAGCAAACCAGATTCCCATCTCAAAGAAGCGAAGGTTCACTTACGTTTGGAAAACCGAAGACGATGGTGATGGCGGAGATGATTTCCGACGTGAGTGAAGGGTGTTGGTCGGTGATTTTCGGCGAAGAAGATGAAGAGGATGGTGGTTCGACTAGGTTTTGGTTTTTGAATATCAAGACAACGAAGAATACTCACAATCAGACAAAGAGAATGAAGGCTCTGGGGATTGATGTTTACTGGGTGAAAAACGTGCCTCTATTGTAGGGTTTAGAGGTTATTTTATAATGGGTTAGACAGGTGTCAAAACTAGGTTTTATTTGGGCTGGATTTTGATTTTAGGCCTCTTGGGCTGTGTCTGGACCGATTGAAAGAGAGAAAGGGACTAACTAAAAAAACGAGGCTAAGGTGCTACTACTGAGTTTCGAACTCGGGTTGCCCAAACACACACTATCACCCTTACCCGATTGGACTAAAGTGGAACGCAACATATGGGCATAGAAGATTAATGATATTCTTTGGAACGAGTTAAAATGAAAGGAAACACCATCTTGCTTGCGCCAGGAATCGAACCCGGGCTGGCGGACTGTCTAGTGGGTATGCTGGCCAGTTACGCTGGATCAACTTTCAGTATATCTGCGGGAGAAATATATAAGATCTCTAAATTCGACTGGATAACTCCTCTAAAACGCGTCAAATCCAGAAGGAAGTATATACAATAAAATGAGATGATTAATCTAATGACATGAAAGTATGGAATACAATTAAAAATAAGATTCAAAAACGTAACGAGATATATAAAAATAAAAGAATAGCATATATAAAAAATAAAAGAATAACATATAAAAAAATAGCATATGTACATGAAATAATACTAGGTAATAACAAAACCGTGAAATATTTTAAAACAACAGCAACGAAAATGAGTATACAAAATGAAGCAGGTTAAAACGGATTACAATAAAAAGCTCGTGCTCCCTTTTCATAGGGATGTGAGGTTTAAATGTCGGGAAAAAGAAATTCCTTTAGTTGAAAACGGGGACGACCGCCTTGTTTCTGAAAGCATGTTTATTTTTGTATTTTTTGTTTCAATATAAAAAAGGGTGAGAATTTTTGGTGTCTACAGATGGCTCCCCTTGATTCAATTCTACAACAGAAGGCTTGCAGAATTGGATCAAGGTTGACGGGGCACAAAAATTCTCACTATGGTTTTATGCGTGCAACGAGATGCAGTTGCCAATGGAGCACTGTGTGGATGCAGCGGGAAAAATTAGATGATAATGGGATGCACGAGGACTTATGACGAGCCTCAACTAGACCTCCTGACATCTAGCTATAGGACTTATGACGAGCCTATAATGCAATTGAAAGTACGAGGACTTATGACGAGCCTCAACTAGACCTCTTGACATCTAGTCATAGGACTTATGACGAGCCTATGATACTAACAATTAGGTTGATTGGGTGCACGAGGACTTATGACGAGCCTCAACTAGACCTCTTGACATCTAGCTATAGGACTTATGACGAGCCTATAATGCAATTGAAAGTACGAGGACTTATGACGAGCCTCAACTAGACCTCTTGACATCTAGTCATAGGACTTATGACGAGCCTATGATACTAACAATTAGATTGATTGGGGTGCACGAGGGCTTATGACGAGCCTCAACTAGACCTCTTGACATCTAGCTATAGGACTTATGATGAGCCTATAATGCAATTGATAGTACGAGGACTTATGACGAGCCTCAACTAGACCTCTTGACATCTAGTCATAGGACTTATGACGACCCTATGATACTAACAATTAGATTGATTGGGGTGCACGAGGGCTTATGACGAGCCTCAACTAGACCTCTTGACATCTAGCTATAGGACTTATGACGAGCCTATAATGCAATTGAAAGTACGAGGACTTATGACGAGCCTCAACTAGACCTCTTGACATCTAGTCATAGGACTTATGACGAGCCTATGATACTTTGTGGGGTTGTACGAAACCCGCTGCTTCAAGTGGTTGATTCGAGGATGAATTTGATTGTGGATTGATTTGGGATTGGATGCTTTTTGGTTGGTCCTGTGAGGGATGTGATAGATGTTGCCCTTGGCTTCTCCAGTGTGGGACTTTATTTTGATTCTGTTTTGACAGTCTCGCACGATGTGCACTGTAGTTTCGGGATCCTGTAGGACTCTTGGCTCCCGAGTTTGAGATGACTCTAGTTTGGCCTGTGACCTCCTTGTGAGCAACGACTCTGGGATGATTGATGGGTTCGGGTTCAATATGATCTGAGGGCTCCGGTATGATCGGATGGCTCCAGTTTGATCTGTGACTCCCTTGTGAGCAACGACTCTGGGATGATTGATGGGTTCGGGTTCAATATGATATGAGGGCTCCGGTATGATCGGATGGCTCCAGTTTGATCTGTGACTCCCTTGTGAGCAACGACTCTAGGATGATTGATGGGTTCGGGTTCGATATGATCTGAGGGCTCCGGTATGATCAGATGGCTCCAATGCGGTTGGGTGGCTCCGGTAGGGCTCTGAGATGGCTCCGGTTTAGCCCCGAGATGATCCTCTCGATTGAGGCGGGTTTCTTCATAGAGTGATGGCAATGGCCTTGTGGTTCGAGGGGATGAGGGTTTTTGTTTGGGACGGGGTCGCACCCTGAGAGGGTTGCCTACGTACTCAACTCCCTGTTGAGATCAGACCTTACGTAGTTCATGAATTTTGGCGAGTGAGGAGTTTGGTGGTGAGGGGGGATGTCTTGCAGGGCATTTTCTTTGAACAGCGCCCGAAGACTTTGATCCTTTGTTTTGATAGCTATGTAATTTTTGAGAGTGGTTGTCGTGCCGGTGGATGAAGGAGACAGGCTTTGCGCTGTGGCTTCCTTTTCTAAAAGAGAATACTCATCTTTCTCTTTCCGTGGTGTAGGATATTATGTCCGAACCGATGGGTGCAATCTATTCTACATGCATTTTTTGGAATTGGATATGATTGTATGCAAAGAGGATGTCGTGTTAAGGTGAGCTCAACCAAAATTCTAGTTAAGTCAGATTAGTCATCTCTAAGCCACTTCCTTCTTGAAAAATCTTCCCGAAAGAGGTCTTTTGGGATCTCCTATACCTTTCTGTTTCCTCTCTTAAGGTCAGTTAGGCTTTCTTTGATCGAGGTGATAAACACTCATTTTTTCTCTTCTTCCTGATTTCTCTGACACACGTTTGTGTACGATTGTATTGACAAGATCGGACGTGTCGTAGCCGTTCATGTTTCGAATTTGGTACTTTTAAATCAAGCAAATACCATCTCTAAGTCGGAGGTCTTTCGATGGTTTATAACGGGGCTGTAGGGTATGTCACATGGGACTGGAGGATTTGTTTGAGGATTGTGGTGCTTTGGTGCAACAGAGGATATGCTTCACCTTTGCCATGGATGGAGTGATTTTTGGACTCCTTTTCGCATTCATGCGGACTATTATGTGCTCTCATTTTTTATTTGCTACTTTCTTTGAGTAGTCTATTTGCATTTCTTTGTGTTTGACATTTCTAGTCTCATCTATTTATCAAGTGTGGAGGCATCGAGTGGTGTGAAATTTTCATTTCATCTTTTTGCTATTTTGAGCGTTTTGTGCTCCGTTTCTCTCGTTTTCATCCTCTTTGGGTATCTCTTTCAAGCTTTCCTCCATGTTTAAATGGTGGGGAAGGAACCATGGCTCCAGCTCTTTTATCCTCTTTTGCAGGGGTGAGCGGTTGCGTGATGTGGATGGTATACCGTGGAGCTGTTTTCGAAAGGATTTTCAATGAAAGGCTCAGCGGGGTTCACTAAGGGATCGTTTTCAGGGTCAATAAGGCTTTTGGCCTTGTGGAGGTTTTCTTCGATCCTAGGTGCCTCGTCATCCCTATTGACAGATAATTGTTTCCTCTACTATTCCCAAATTCTGACATGAATGGTAACGCGCTTTTCTCATCAATATTTAGTTTCGTGAAGGGAGATCCTCACATGGTGCTTTGAAATTTAAATGCATCAAGCACTCTGGGTTTTGCACACTCTGTGTTTCTCTCATGCACTCAACTCTCACGGGAGGTTAGAAATCCTTTCAAGACCTCTTCGGGGAAAATGATACAAAGTTCGGCGGCCTTTGATGACTTACGTGACTTTCCTAGAATTAAAGATCGAGATGCGCCTTGACACTAGGGATATGCAAATGCAAATGCAATTAAGCTAAACCTAATACAGATGATAATGATAACTTTTGTGTGGATGCATTTTTTTGATGCATTTTTTGTGGATGCATTTTTTTTGGATTTTTGAATGAATGTGTGTTTTTTTTTTTTGGATTTTTATGACGGTTCAGACATAATATCGTTTCAGCCGGTCAAGATTGACAAGGCTTTGAAATTCCTCTCCGTCCAAATCTGTCAGTAATACAGCGCCGTGGGGGTTATTTCCTTGACTAGATAAGGGCCTACCCAGTTCGGTCTGAATTTCCCTCGCGGGTCTGGTAAATCCTTTCTCAGTTCTTTTAGGACGAGATCGCCCACTTGGATGTTTCGTTCTTTGACCCTTTTGTTGAACGCTCTAGCCATTCTCTTCTGGTAACCCTGGATATGGTATAATGTCTGTAGGCGTTTTTCATCAAGAAGAGCTAAACTATCATAGCGTTGTTGTAACCAGTCACTTTCAGCAATTTTCAGTTCGTTAGTGACCCGAAGAGTTGGAATTTCAAGCTCGATTGGAAAGACACATTCTGACCCGTACACCAAGGAATACGGGGTGGCTCCGGTTGCAGTTTGACAGTGTTCGGTAACCCCAGAGAGCGTAGTGCAGCTTTTCCGGCCAATCTCTGTACGTTTCAACCATTTTTGACAGTGCACTCTTTACGGCTTTGTTGGCGGCTTCGACCGCTCCATTAGTCTGAGGTCTGTATGGAGATGATCTGTGGTAACGGATGTTGTATTTTTCTATGACCCGGATAGTGTCTCCGTCGAATTGAGGACCATTGTCCGATACAAACTCTGAGGGAACTCCGTATCGGCATATGATGTCTCGCTCGATGAACTGGGCAACTTGCTTTGATCCGATGTTCGCGAACGACCGTGCCTCTACCCATTTGCTGAAATAGTCTATCACTACGAGGATGTAGCGGTGTCCATTTGAAGCTTTAGGGTGAATTTCTCCGATGATATCGATTCCCCATATAGAGAACAGCCAAGGAGCTGCCATGGCTGTTAGGGGTAGGGGAGGCAGGTGTTGCAAATTAGCATGTGTCTGACACTTGGTGCACTTTTTCACAAATGCGTGACAGTCGGTTTCCATTGTTGTCCAGTAGTACCCTAGTCTGAGGATTTTCCGGGATAGGGAATGTCCTCCAGCATGGGTCCCGCATACTCCCTCGTGGACATCCTCGACGATCTTATCGGCCTCTTTTCGGGTCACACACAAGTGTTGGACTCCATTCGGCATTCTCTTGTAGACCCTAGTTCCGCATACCACATACTGATTTGACATTCTTCTTAGCGTGATGCGGTCCTGCTTAGTGGCTTCTGGCGGATACTCTCCTCTTCTAAGGAAATTCTCGATGTCCACAAACCACTCATCCTCGACTTCCCCTGTCTCGATGGCTCCAATCTCAAACGAGGGTGCATTAGTCATGGTTATCCACAAGGGGAAGTATAATGAACCGGTTGGTACTTGGACCACTGAAGCCAAGGAGGCTAAAGAGTCAGCAAAGATGTTCTGGCTCCGGTTCACGTGCTTGAAAGTCACATTTTGAAAGCATGTGATCAAGTGTGAAAGGTAGTCATGGTAGGGGATCAATCGCTCTTCTCTGATCTCCCAAGTCAGGTTGACTAGTGAAATAACGAGATTAGAGTCGCCAAAGACCTCTAACTCCTCACTTGCAATTCTAACGCCATTTCAAGTCCCAGGATGCACGCTTCGTATTCTGCCATGTTATTAGTGACCGGATAATTGATTTTTACTGCAGCTGGAAGCAGATCTCCTTCAGGGTGGATCAACAAGATTCCTGCCCCTTTTCCTTTATGGTTGACGGCGCCATCAAAGTATAACCTCCAGCAAGCTTTTCATAGTGTCATGATTTTCTCGTCTGGGAAGTCATCATTGCCAAAGAACTCGGACGCTACAGGGCATTCTGCTAGATGCTCGGCTATGGCACTCCCTTTGATTGACTTCTGAATTTTGAAAGTGATATCGAACTCACACAATAGTAGGGACCATCTGGATAAGCGACCGTCGAGAATTGGCTTTTCCAGTAGGTACTTTATAGGGTTCATGCGCGCAATTAGATGGATCTCTCTTGCCCTAACAAGTAGTGCCTTAGCTTCTTCGTAGCCCAGACCAAGCAGCACAGAATTTGTGAATGTCAGAGTATCGTGTTTCTGCATCGACCCATTTCTTGCTGATATGGTAGATTTACTTTTCACGCGGTGGGGATCCTTGTTCCTGGGCCAGCATGACGCCCATTGATGTTTCCCGAGCTGTTAGGTAAAGAATCATTGGCTTACCTTCCTGAGGTGGTACCAAGACGGGCGGGTTTTGCAAATAGGTTTTGATCTTCTCAAAGGCTTCCTGACACTGTTCATTCCAGACTTTAGATGTGTCTTTCTTCAACAGACGAAAGATAGGTTCGCAGGTCTCGGTTAGCTGCATGATGAATCTTCTGATGTACTGAATTCTGCCTAAGAAACCTCTGATTTCTTTTTCGGTCTTTGGGGAGGCATTTCTTGAATGGCCTTTATTTTATCTGGGTCTACCTCGATTCCTCGGGTAGTGATCATGAAGCCCAAAAGCTTTCCTCCGGTTACTCCGAATGTACATTTCTCGGGGTTTAGCTTCATTTGGTACTTCCGCATCGGATCAAAGAACTTTCTTAGGCTTATCAAGTGGTCCTCCCGTTGGGCAGCTTTGACGATCATGTCGTCTACGTATACTTCCACTTCCTTGTGAATCATATCATGCAATAAGGTAGTGGCAGCCCTTTGATACGTGGCTCCAGCATTTTTCAAACCAAAGGGCATGTTCACGTAACAAAAGGTTCCCCACTGGTAATAAAGGACGTCTTTTCCTGGTCTTCTACGGCCATTCGGATCTGATTGTAACCTGAAAACCCATCCATGAATGACAGTAGCGCATGTTGGGCAGTATTATCAACAAGGATATCAATGTGGGGTAAGGGAAAGCTGTCTTTGGGGCTGGCCTCGTTTAAATCCCGAAAGTCAATACACACCCGCACCTTTCCATTTTTCTTTGGGACGGCTACGATATTGGCTAGCCAATCGGGGTAATTGACGACCCGAATGAAGCCAACACGTAACAACTTCTCGACTTCCTCTTTCACTTTCAATTGGTGCTCAGGTTTCATTCTTCTCAAACGTTGTTTCTTAGGTTTGGCATTTGGGTACAACGGTATTCTGTTGGACAATGTCGGGGTCAATCCCTGGCATGTCTGCGTAGCTCCAGGCAAAAACATCGACATATTCAGTTAGCAGAGAAGTCAGGTCCCGTTTTTCTGTTTCACTCAGACCCAAACCAACTTGTAAAGTTTTGGGGTTATCAGGTGTTCCGATATTTATTGCTATTGTGTCCTCTACAATCTGAGTGTGGGGCGGAATATTGTTCTGTGGGAGGCATATTCTTCTCGTCATATTCTTCTTCCTCAGCCTCATAGTTTTGCATGAGTCAAGCGACAAAAGAGATGAATTTTCTGAATAAACTGAACTTTCATTAATGCTCGAAGAGCTGGGTAACTCAATGATTGTTAGAAAATTGCCACCATTTTTACAGCGGAAAATAAAATGGTGGCTCCCCCTCTCTTTCCTCTTCATCGAGATTAAGACAGACATCACTTTCATCATCAGCACTATGAGAACTGAACTACTGCTACTACTACTGCTACTGCTATCACTATCAACTAGAATGAATTGAATATGCTCCTGGGAAATCAGCTCCTCTCTCTTATGATAGACGACAAGACACGCTCCATGGCCATCTACCGAGGGTGCGGGTCCTTGATGACTGGTCTGGTCGTGACACTGCTCTCTGCGGGATCCTCGGGCGTTCCTTGGTCACCTCCCTTGTCGTCATGGTCTTCAAGGCATGAGTAGAGGGGAAGTAAGTGGTCCACCAGCTCTCCCACTCCATTGTCTTCTGACTTCCCTGAGCTTGAACTGCTTTCTGCTTATCACAACTCACAGATACATACGGTTCAAGGTTAACTGATAAGAAAGAATCTATGGAAATTTTTGCATGTGAATCTGTCAACATCATACCTGGTAATTCTGTAAATCCTAACCCGGCTCCTCGACCTCCGATATATGCGGTTAGCGGCTCTGTCGTGCCCTGCAGTTCCTTGCCTAGCCCACTCCCCTGTTTGTAACCCATCCGAGACATCATGTGCTGCGATGCGGGGCTATAGACACTAGGGTCGAAGTAGAGAGGAGTGATGGAAGAAGTTTGACTTACCTGTGAATGTGGCCTTGCCACTGTGAAGCCCCCGAGCGTCAACTCTCGACCCCCCGGCGCATTAATCTCAAATAGTGGGGACTCAGCCCTGGCCTCTCCCAAAACCTCCACGATTCGTCCCCCGTGTTTGAACTTTAGCTTTGATGACGACTGAGGGGACTCCTTTGATCTGATTGATGAACTCACGCCCCAGCAGAAGGTTGAAGGTAGAAGATATGTCTATGACCATTGCCTCGATGGTCAGGGAGACGTCCTCAATCAGGATTGGAAGTGACAGGGTTCCTAAACCTTTCTATGGCTGTTGTCATAGGCACTCAACGTCATATCTACCGGCTTGAAGTCGTTGAGTCCCATATGACGGGCTACGCGGAGCGGGCAGACATTCACCTCAGCCCCATCATCAATCAAAGTCTTAGGGACTTGGAATCCCCCAGCCTTCACAGTTATGTAGAGGGTCTTTCCCACCTGACGAGGGATTTCGTCATCGGTGAATGTTATGGAGAGGTCCGGGGTCCGGGACAGGTGGGCTACGATGCTTTCGACCGACGTCGGCCGCTTCTTATCCATTCTCAAGTGCCGAGCTACCGCATCTTTGTGCTCTTCTGAAATCATCAGCAGAGACCAAATTGTGATGGGTATGCTGGTTGTCTTCATCTTTCTCACAGCTCTTCTTCTCCACCAATTTGTTCACTGACTCATTCAGAGTAAGGTCGTGGACTCTCTGCTGCAGCATTTCTGGCTCTTCGGCGGGCTCAGCGGGCTTGAAATGCCTTCCTGAGCGGGTTAAGTGATTGATTCTTTACAAGCCTCATCGGGTTGTCCTCGTCTGCTATCAGAAATGGTACTCTAACAGGGGTTGTAGCCGGTGGATTCTCATCTTCGTCAGTGATCATAATGACGTTGCACAGAGATTCTCCTCCCTTGCCTTTCGGTAATCTTCTGTCGGCACCAAGCTTCTACCACCACCTCCAATGCTTTCATCGTGTTATAGAGCTCGCGTGCTTCAAAATTCAGTCCCACGAGTAACTCAAGGTTCTTTTCCATTTGCCGTCCTACTATCAGCAGGGTGATGATAGACACCCTTCCTTGTCCTACCAGACGCTCGACTGTAGCACGTATCTCATGCGTCATTGCTAGATATTCATGCATTTGCTTTGGATAGCACGATCGGAAGGCGTCTAGCTCCGGAGATAGCACGATCGGAGGGGGTGTGCTCTGGTTGCCTGGCTCGGAGGAATTCTCGATGGCATGGATCCTTATGATTTTGCTAACATCTGACTCTCTCTTCTTCTCTTCCTATCAGGCTCAACATATTCACATGCCTAGGGATAGAGTTGTTCTGAGTGTTCGGATTAGTTTTCGGGATTCCACCTCCCCAACGTCGATCAAGTCCTGAATGGCATGCCGCAAGGCCCGGCAATTATCAGTACTATGTCCCTGATCATGTGATATTCACATAGGCTGTTGAGGTCAAGCCTCATCTGAGTGACTCCAGGTTTCGGATTCGGGTGCCTCAGTAAGAATCCGCTCTTCTTCAAACTTTTCATAGGCTTTGCCCATCGGCATACCTAAACTTGTGTAATTTCTCTTTGGTTGGGACTGGTAACTGCTCGGTGGTGGAGTTGCAGAATAATTGATGTTGACCCGCTGACTTGGGCTTGAAATACTGGTGGTTGGGATTGATTGGTTGACGGGGTAGGAACAAACTTATTGCCTATGTCTGTCTTAGGCTGCTTGTTTTGGTAGTTTGACTGTCGGGGAAATGATCCCTGGAAGCCAAGACCTTTCAACTTTCCGGCCAAAGCTAGCTCTTCTGCAGCCGTGGCAGCTGCTTTCAGATGTTTGAAGTCACAAATGCCTAAGGATTTGAGGTGATCTGAACAAGGATTTTCTAGACAATCGATGATGATTCTGATTTGTTCATCTTCACTAGGGCGGTCTAACATTTGGCCCGCCTTCTCTCTCCATCTAGTGATGAATTCATCACTGTCTCGTGATTTCTTGGTCTCATGGTCTCTAGGTCTCTCCGGGTGACCCCTAGGTGAGTGTTATAACTGTACTGCTCCACGAAAGCCTGGGAGACCTCTTCCAACTTTTTCCCTGAGAAATCCATTCTTGATACCCAAGTTTGGGCTGACCCTTCAAGATAACTGGGGAAACAGATTATCTTCATCTCATCATCTAGCCCATACATAGTCATGACCCGGTCGAACTGGGCGAGATGGTGCCTAGGGTCCCCTTTCCCGGAGTATTTAGAGATTTTTGGCAGTTTTAGATTTTCAGGCAATTTGGAGTTTGGCTTTAGTTGGAACTGACAAAAACCCAACATCTTGGCTCTCTCCCCGAGCTGCATCTCCGCTAGTAGCTCTTCTTTCAGGGATTTCTTCATTTGACTGAGGTCCAGTGGAAGGTGCTCAGCAGGTGGGGCTTGGTTGTAACCATGGATCAAATGGTTAGACGGTTGTGGTAACAGTTGGGTCTGGGGAATTGCTTCCTCAAAACGGACAGCATGTCCGGGGGTGGTGTACTGGTATTGGGTGAGTTGGATGGGGTCAGGGTGTGTGTGAGTTGGGATGAATGAGTTCTGGTTGTTTGACTTAATATAGATGGGCTGCTTGGGCAGTGGCTCCGGCAGGTGGGAACGGTGGTAGTCTAGGGAATATGGTTGGTACTGTAGGGACCGTGGTCAGGATTGGAGGTGGCATGGGTGCTCCTGAGAGTAGGTCAGCCGTTTGAAAAGTTGTGGTGACTGGTGGATGATGGTGCGTTCTTTCCCTATGGTCGGTTGTGGTATGGTGGTGTTGAACATAGGGTTTTGATTGCTCCAGACTCGGTTGGGGTGTGGGGGAGTCCTCAATATAGTCTTCATCAGGGTCAGTAAGGTATGGGTCATTTCCCTTGGCTGACCTCTCTTGGCGCAATTGCTCCTCTAGCCTTTCAATAGTCTGCTTCAGCATATTCTCATTTCTTGTCGACTGTTCTAGCATACGGTAGAGAATACTTGGATCAGGAAGACGTGAGCTACCACCGCTAGCTCCTACAACTGCACTTACACTCGCATCAATAGATGTGGTTGCCAGGGCACCTTCTGGGGCGGTGGGATTGATCAGTTTTGGTCCATGGTTTCTGACGAGGTTTCAATCGCGGTGTCACTGGCCAGCCTTCCCGGAATCTCTTTTCCACAGTCGAGTAATGTTGGAAGACTAGTTTGGAATCAGGCTCAAAATCTCCACAATCTGTTGTCGACAGTACTGTACTGTAGAATAGTACGGAGATCATTAGTATAAATGCACATTTTGAAAAAAGGTAGAAGGGGAGAAGGTCGTCCCCATGATTTACGTAAAATGTTTTGCGAAAGAAGTTTTCTATATCATTTGATCGTGAGGAAAAGGCGCACGAGCCTAGTTTTCATTTCCAAATGCTTGTCATACCGATATTACATAACCGCAGTTGCATACATGAAGAGGGAAAATGGGGTTACAATCCGATTCAAAGGGGGAATATAACCGTTAGTCCAAAAGAGAAGTACATCCGTTAGCTAACTATTACAAAAGGGGGATATACCCACAAGCTAGCTAGTCATTACAAAAGGGGATATATCCACTAATTAGCTAATCATTACCAAAAGGGGGGAATATATCCACTAGTTAAGCTAATCATTACAAAAGGGGGATATATCCACTAGTTAAGCTAATCATTACAAAAGGGGGATATATCTAGTTACTAATCATTACAAAGGGGATCTTCTACTACTAGCTAATCATTACAAAGGGGATACATCCACTAGTCATAATAAACTACTGCCGCTAGAGAGAATCAACCGATGATCTTCTTCCGTTTTGACTCCTCACGGTCTTTCTTCCTCCGCTGGTTCTTCGTGAGCGGGGGCTGGAGATTCACGGTAATTGAGCAAGTGGGGTCCTGGTTGATCACTGGGCGGCGAAGTGAGTATGGGTATTTTTCCACGTGATCCACTCGCTTCTCAAGCCAATCCTTGTAGGATTCACTTAAGCTAAGGTCCGTTTCTCGTTTGTCAAAGATAGCCCACTTGACTCCGGTGTTGTAGGCTTGGGCTACATAGTTTATTGACGCATCAGTGAATCGGTGACTCTTGAATTTTGACACCTCAGCCCCTGGAATGGTCTGTTCACGTCCGAACTGTCGCATTGCCCTTAATGGGAAGATAGTGATGAAGCGGTCCAAACCGATCAGAACCAAGCCATTGTGTTCGGCCGACCTAACGGTTCCTCCTTGGACATCCCAGTCTTTCAGTACCAGGAGAAATGTGAGGGGAGGTAAACATCTCGAAAGTAGGCTTTCCAACCCCCTTCCGGTTTTTCTACCACTCTCCTTGCAGCTTGGAATGTACACATGGTAACTGTTTGGTATCGCGACAAGCAGGGTAGTTGCAGGTGATCAAAAAGCCATATCTGTAGAAGCAAAGGACTCCCTATGAAGAATGTCTCTCGAGCCCCTGCTTCCTTCCATCGATCTAGCGCTCTGACAATCTCGGCCACCACGAATGTTCCAATGCTAAGCCTATCTTCATAAGCCTTCAAAAGATAGATGACCTGTGGATTCATTCTCAGGCCCCCTGTCGAAAGAGGTGTAAACCCATGAGGCAGAGATCTAACACTCGCCTCTGAAGTCTCTGTGACCGATACGGCTTGCAGAAACGATCAAGGAGATCCCTCACGCTCAAACTCATTCCCCCAAAATCTTCTACTTCAGAGACATCCACCCCTAAGAATTTGGCTGTGAATGCTGGGGTCTTCGATCGATCTATCGGGATCCGAGGCATCTTTTGGTGAGGTTTGATCTTCAGGAAGGCATCCATCTCTGCCGGCAACATGACCAACTCCTCCATAGCAAACCGGTATAGATGATCTTCTGGGTCCCAATATGCAATTGACTCATATAATGCCTCGTAGTCAATGACATGTTGATCCAAATAGGCCAAGCCAAGAGGAGAGGTTCATCGATGTCTTTCATTGCTACACATCGCTCTTTCAGGTTGGAGGCGAATTCCACTTCTTGAGCTTGCTCTTGATAAAATAGGGTGATGCGGGCCTGCTCTTTTGCTGCTGCCTCCCTCTCTTGTTGTTCGGCAACTTCCCTCTGTCTCTTCCTTCCCCGGGGATGGGTACCAATCTGTTGAACATGGCTAATCCTGCAAAAGAGAGGTAAAGAAAGATAAAAATGGGGAAGAAAGTGATACGTGAGATTCGGGATGTGCAGCCTTGTAATACCAGTATGACATGCTTTTTGGAAATGAAAACAAAGGAAGAAAGTTTTGTGAATAGAGGAGTTTAAAAAGGTTTTGATAAAAAAAGTTTTTATTTTTTGAAATCGGTTTTTTTAAAAAAAATGTTTGTAAACAGTTATGCAAGCAATTTTACAAGTGGTTTTGAAGAATTTTCACAAGCAGCTTTTCAGGAGAGATTCCGAACGAGTTTTTGAAAACACAGGTTTGGTCAAAATGGTTTGCACACAAGTATAGCGTAAAGTAAATCGTGGCTATGTTTGATGTGGAGCTGTAAGTGTTAATGTTGGGATAATCACTTTCCAGGTCAATTATGATTCCGTCTCACCGGAGGAACCGTCGTCCCTTCACTATCATCTCTCGGGGTTTTTCTCTCTGCTATGCCTTTGGGGGCACGTTATCAAGGAAACATGCGCCACGAGATGATAAGGAAACATACGCCACGGCCAGTGATGATCCGACAACACCCCACTTTTCGGGAACTCGGGGAAGTATTGCATGGGAACGGGTCTCTCGTCACCTGCACGGTCAGGTGTGTCTAAAGTCCAAATTATTCACTGACTACGTTGTGCCATGTATGGGTATCCGGTAAATACGGGATCCTCTATGGACGTATAGCGTGACATTGGGCTTTAGAGACACATGTGGTGCAGAGGAACAATGGAGAACTGAGCCCATGCAATCTTCAGGGTAAGGCAAAAGGGCGGTCAGACAAGCGGCATACAAGGGGGTGACTTCCATAAACCCGTCTTAGACACCGGACCAGGTAGCTGGACACTGAAGGCTCAAAGTTCACTATATGCTGGCATCGACTCGGATAATGGAGGATAATTTTGGATCATGAGCTCAAGGCGTCGGTCAGAAACCTTACCGCCCCGTGGGTTTGTTCACTCATAAAGTGACCCTAGCTCATGGGGAATCAACTGTGGACCGGTTGGGGATCCCGTGACATCGTGGGTAAATATCGGGTGACACAGAGGAATGCATGTCCTAAGCTACCCACCCCATGCACCCCACAATTGTAACATAAATATGAAAGCAGTAAATGAAACGAAAGAAGTTAGCACCGACCTATTTGCTATGGGTTTTATCTTGATATTAGTGATTCCAAATTGGTTGTTTATTATCCTCAAGGGAAGTTAGCTTCATTCACACCTAAGTGTCTCTTTCTAATCGTTAGCTAATTATTAACCCATTTGTTGCAATGTTTGTTGAGGATCTAATAAATCCTATCTGTCCTCATCAGATACACACTCAAAGTGTGGAGTAGAATAATCCTAATGGCATGAAATGAATCTCTTTGAAGGTTTCAAAAAGTGGGGAAATCCTGACAATTTTAAATGGAGTTCAGTCTTCCTTAAGTTTGAGAAAAACTTACTCAAGTTTTCCCCAGCAGAGTCGCCATGCTGTGGAGGGCGATTTTTCGGTATGAGGGGGGGTCGATCTAAATATGGTCTGACTGAAAAGTCGAGATCCTAGGAATTTACCATTCTGTGGAGGGTGAAAACCCGTTATTCTTGGCATCCCTCAAATACCTACTAAATCGTCCGTATTTCCCAGAAAGCATAAAAGGGAGTGCAAGTGTGCACTACACCCGCTCTCAATGGGCCCCACGCGGACTTATGCCCTAAGGGCGGAAATTGACTAGAGTCGCCACCTAGTTTGACCTAAGAAACTAGGAAGGGAGGAGAAGGGTTCTAAGAACCGTTAATTGACTCTGATGATTATGGCCTATGGATAAGACTTATCTGGTCATGTCAGAGATTCTGTGTGGGTTCGCACTGGGTTACACCCCTTAGAAGTGGCAACGACCATGACTTCGGATTGGTGCCCGAGGAAACCTCGGTCTCCAATTGTCAGGATTGCCTTCTTTCAAAACCTTATTAGAGAGATTCAAATTAAAGCCAAAGGATCAGATTGAGTGTGGATTGAGGGGTAGGTGATTTGAGGAGTTTGAGGAAACAGGCTGGCCTTGGAGTTGGTTTGGTTGGAGTGTTTGAGAGGCTTCAATTGTTCTGGAATATTTGAGGTTGTTTTGGGCATTCACGGGATTAAGAGGATGATGGGAGTAAGAGGACGTTTTGGCCATTTTTGGTGGAGTCAAGGGGTATTTTGGATCATTTAGCTGATTTGAGGAGTTCTTTGTGTTTGCGAAGTCCGGATTTTGAAATGGTCGGGTTTTTGGGAAGTTGAATGTGTTGAGGGGCAATTCGGGTTTTAAAGATGTCTCAGGTTTCTGGGAGTCTTCAGGAATTGGAGGTCCTATGCGACTTAGAGTTGGTTCAGAGGAGGATTGAGAAGTGTTTATGGGTCCTAGAGCTCTAATGGAAATGTTGGATTGGTTTATTCTGAATTGTCTCTCTTAAGGTTTTTAAAACTGAAAAATCATTTTGTTGTAAAAGGGCGGATAATCCCGAGGGATTACCCTATGTACCCCCTCGAACGCGACACTTAATTAATGGTAAGTGTCGAGGCTCGAAAGATGGGGCAATGAATTTATGTCGAAAAAAATAGGATTCAGAGAGAAACACCATGAATGAGATGTTCTCGGTCGAACCCTAATAACGTCTCTAACTCCCGAGTTAAAACACTAAAAACCGAAAACACTGAAATCGAGCGGAAGGGAGTTAGACGATTCTAAAATCCCAGCTGCAACTAGGAAGGTCGTTACTTCCCTAGCACCCCGCCTTGTAAAAATCTAGGCTGCAATTAGGGGAGGTTTGTCACCCTAATGCCCCGCCTAAAGAAATCCAGACTGCGACAAGGGAGGTTATGACCCCAGTGCCCTGCCCGGATCTTTATTTTGGAAGGGAGACAAGTGGTGCCTAACTAGGAAGAAAACGTTCTTTGAAGGTGTTAGACACCGCATGTTCCCCAAAAATGGCTTAGTTTTGAAAAATGAGTTGGAAAACTCTTAAAGTTTGTTCGGAATCCTCGGTGAAGAAACACTGGTTTTGAGAAATGTTTTTAGGAGACAACTTTCTGTATATGTGAGAAGAACTTTCTGCATTTGAGAAGAGTTTTCTGTGATGTGAGAAGAGTTTTTCCTTTAAAAATCCACAAAATGGTTTCTTCGAGAACTTGATGAAGTTCGAATGAAATGTTTGTTTGAATTTTGAGAAAAGGGACCTTTGAATTAAAAACCAAGTAAAGAGAAGTGCTTTTGGATTTTGGAATTATGCGGGATTTACAAGATAAATTTGAAACGGATGAATTGAATCTGGGCTCGGATGGTCAAGGCTGGTCAAAGTTGGTCGAAACTGGTCAAAGTTGGTCAAGGTCAGATGGTCGAAGTTGATCAAGGTCGGATGGTCAAAGTTGGTCAAGGTCGGATGGTCAAAGATGGTCAAGGTCGGATGGTCAACAGCTCGGGTCAACTCTTGGATTTTTGGATTATTTTTGCGGACCTTTAGGATTTGGGTTGATTTTTGTGGACTTGGCTTGATTTTTATGGTTTTTTGGGGTTTGGGCTGATTGAGGTCATTTTGGGCCTTAGGTTTGGGCTTCAGGTTTTGGGCCTTGGGTTTGGGCTTCGGTTTTGGGCCTTGGGTTTGGGCTTCGAGTTTTGGGTCTTGTTGGGCTTCGAGTTTTGGATCTTGTGGGCTAATGGGCCGAGTGTGGGTATTTGGGTCGAGATTGGTGTTGGGTCATGGGCTTCGAGTTTGGGCTAAGATTGGGCCGGCTTCAGGGATGGGCTGAGTTTGGAGATGGGCTGGACTTTGGAATTGGGCCGAGTGGGGTTTTGGGCCGAGATTAGACTTTGGGCCGAGTAGAGTGTTGGGTTGAGTTTGGAGATGGGCTGAACTTTGGAATTGGGCCGATTTGAGCTTTGGGCCGATTTGTGCTGGGCTGAGATTGGGGGGTGGGCCGAACTTTGGAATTGGGTCGATTTTGGGTTTTTAGTTACAAGTGGGAAAGATGTGTTCAAAATAAATCGAGATTTCTTTTTTGAAATGAAACATCAATTAAAAGTGAGAGACAATTCAATGTGGAAGGGTTGAAAAATTGGAGGAATTTGGAATGAGAAACCTTAAGCTATAAGCATTATTCTGAATTCTTTTATTTTCCTTTCTTTTCCAATTGTTTTGGGTAAAGTTTTTTAGTGAAATTAAGGGGTGGTTTGGGATAGGCTTTAAGAGTTTGGAGAGTATTGTTCCCCACAAAGCAAATCAGAAATAAGCTAGTTGTGGGTACCCTCAAGGCTTAAAAGAATTTTCAAAGTTTTGGAAGATATTGTTCCCCACAAAGCAAATCAGAAATAAGCTAGCTGTGGGGTACCTTCCAAGACTTTGATCAAAAGGAAAAAGGGGTGACCTAAGGGGCCATCTAGGGTTTACATGATAATCAAATGTACAAAATAATGAATTAAAGCAATGCGATGAAACTGTAATGTACCAAATACATACATATAGCAAAGAGAAGGAGAATATAATCAGAGAGCAGACCACATAATGGATAACAAATCAAGTATTGTAGCAGAATCAGACCCAGTTTAGCGTCGCCTGTACTCAGGTGACTCTCCTAAGCAGAAAACCCAACCGTCTAGGAAATAATACTAAACTAACTCGCCTCTTCAGTTTATCAGTTGATTTCCCCTTTATTCATCCTTATTAATTGAATCATCAATGTAATGCAGAGGTCGACAGAATTGTTCCTATGTTCTCCCAGTTCAGTAACACTTTATACAGAAACAACATAAGGAAAGAAAACCAGACTCCGTAAGCACACTATGGCAGCAAGCTAAAAACAAAGGCTAAACTCTAAACCAGAACTCAGCAACAGGTTCCATTGTTGTTAAGCTAACCTTTTATCAACTTATTACCGAACAGATCAAGTAATCAAGGAGCAGGCCAAGACAGTTCTATGTCTGGTCAAAGAAAGAGCTAACTGAGGTGTCCATTGTTTGATTTCGGAACAAACAGATAGATATACAAGAATGGGAGGAAGTGACCAATCAATGAGCAACAACCAGTAATTTAACCAAGAAGCTCTTATTCCAGAAATTACAGCATGAACATGTTTTTCATGACTTCAGGTAGATTTCATGTTGTCAAGCACCAAATAACTGAAGCGCATACAGAGATATCATATACACTGCTCAGACCACCGCATTAGTCAAATGAACAGAGGGTACAAAACATTTTAGGTTTAAGGGATAAGTACCAGGGATGGAGACAAAGGAAATATCCTGCAAGATAACCAACGAAAAAGTAAAACAAACCAACACAAATCGGTGGTTAGTTTCTGTAGTTTGAATCAACACAACAAAAACTAAAGGTAACCAAGGGTTTAGAGATGCGGCTTTACTCATCTGTCTAGTGGTTACCTGTCACCCATTCTCACCGTAACACAATTTTCGATTCATCAGTATACTCAGGCAAGTATAACTCACGGGGTTAATCACCATAAAAGACATACAAACCGAAAGTAGAATGGCCTCGGGACAATCGGAGAGAAGAACCGCATAACACAACCTCACAGACATTCCGAATTAGTATCAGTCGAACGCGAGGAGTAATACCCAGGCGCGGTACAACATCCGACAGCAATGGGATAGATAATAATCAAAGCTGGAAATGGACCAGTCTGGTGACATTGTAAGGGTGTATTCAGAATTTTAACATTATACATCTCACCCGGCCTGTTCGTGGACTGCAATGTCCATACCAGGCTGCATGTTCTACTGAAAAAAAATGAGAACGGGAAGATCGTCGGGACATACAGAGGGATAATCTTGCTCAAACACAACCTTCAATCCATTTTGAAGACCCAGAACCCATCGTGGGTTAGGAATCAACTAAGACGGAGTAATACCTTAAAAAAAAGACGAAAGGCGACGCGAAGAGAAAACGGAGCTAGCATACCCCATGACATTAAACGTAACTGAAAGAATCAGAAAGAGATAAAAAGGAGGCGAGCATGAAGCCGATTAGTACTATCATCAAATTCCAGTCTGATGAAACTGAGACATAGCCCTCATCTCTTCAAGTTCATCGGGCGGGGCTTACGATGATTGAAATAGAAGGGGAGAGAAGAGTGGCCAAACCAGATTCCCATCTCAAAGAAGCGAAGGTTCACTTACGTTTGGAAAACCGAAGACGATGGTGATGGCGGAGTTGATTTCCGACGTGAGTGAAGGGTGTTGGTTGGTGATTTTCGGCGAAGAAGATGAAGAGGGTGGTGGTTCGACTAGGTTTTGGTTTGTGAATATCAAGACAATGAAGAATACTCACAATCAGACAAAGAGAATGAAGGCTCTGGGGATTGATGTTTACTGGGTGAAAAACGTGCCTCTACTGTAGGGTTTAGAGGTTATTTTATAATGGGTTAGACAGGTGTCAAAACTAGGGTTTTATTTGGGCTAGATTTTGATTTTAGGCCTCTTGGGCTGTGTCTGGACCGATTGAAAGAGAGAAAGGGACTAACTAAAAAACAAGGTTAAGGTGCTACTACTGAGTTTTGAACTCGGGTTGCCCAACAACACTCATCACCCCTTACCCGATTGGACTAAAGTGGAACGCAACATATGGGCATAGAAGATTAATGATATTCTTTGGAACGAGTTAAAATGAAAAGAAAACACCATCTTGCTTGCGCCAGGAATCGAACCCGGGCTGGCAGACTGTCTAGTGGGTATGCTGGCCAGTTACGCTGAATCAACTTTCAGTATATCTGCAGGAGAAATAATATAAGATCTCTAAATTCGACTGGATAGCTCCTCTAAAACGCGTCGAATCCAGAAGGAAGTATATACAATAAAATGAGATGATTAATCTAATGACATGAAAGTATGGAATACAATTAAAAATAAGATTCAATAACGTAACGAGATATATAAAAATAAAAGAATAGCATATATAAAAAAATAAAAGAATAGCATATAAAAAATAGCATATGTACATGAAATAATACTAGGTAATAACAAAACCGTGAAATATTTTAAAACAACCAACGAAAATGAGTATACAAAATGAAGCAGGTTAAAACGGATTACAATAAAAAGCTCGTGCTCCCTTTTCCTTAGGGATGTGAGGTTTAAATGTCGGGAAAAAGAAATTCCTTTAGTTGAAAACGGGGACGACCGCCTTGTTTCTGAAAGCATGTTTATTTTTGTATTTTTTGTTTCAATATAAAAAAGGGTGAGAATTTTTGGTGTCTACACACCCCATCCTTCTCCGAGGGACCGCAAAAGGAACTGCTGGCAATAGGAGGAGAGACGACGACGTTGAAGCATGGACATTCTCCTTCGCCTTTGTGTGTAGCACAGGATCTTCAGGTACTACCCGGTACTTCAAATCCTCTTTGGCCGTGTCCTTCTTAACAGGGTTCAAAGAGGGAGACGCCTCAGGTCCACCCAGACCCTCAGGAGGAACCTCCGCTCCGCCAGCAACAGCTCCCTCTAGGGAGTCCTCTTTTCAGCAATAGCCTCCAAAGCCCCCAAGGTATCAATGTCGATGATCTTGGACACCTTCACCCTCTTTGCAGCATGTTTTACCCTACCCTTCGACTTTGAAGCCAAGACCTTTTGACAATTCTGGGTAAAGGCTTACCGAACAACTGCCGCCCCCGGAGAGAGGTTGACTGCACCACTCTTCTCGACCCCAGGCTTCTCAGTCCCGAGAGTTGCAAAATAATAAATATACATATAAGAGGCCAGCAACGCAAAAATGAGGCAAAGGAAAAACATGTAAAGATCAAGAAAGGCACGAAGCCTGAAGGATCCAGGGAGAAAATCGAAAGGAATAAAAGCTTAAGCTACGAAATAACAAAGATGGGGACCGCACACCCAGGCTCGCTCCCTCCCCGTGGACTAAGACTGAGGTTCGACCCCGGCGTGAGAGGAAGAAACACCCGGTGACCAGAACCCGGACTAGTATACCAAGTACCTGACTAAGAAAAAGTATCAGGTGACCGGGTCTCAGGTGTCTTCGGAGACCCCTCCTCCCTTGAAACCACTTCTCTTTTCTGCCTCTTCGGTGCACTCTCAACCTCTTTTCCAGGCCTCTTCTTTTTAGGAGGAGACTCCTCCATAGAGCGACAAGCCGCTTCCTCCGCAGCATCCAAGGACGAGTAGTAATCCACTCTCTCGTTTCCAACCTTGAAGGAAACGAAATTCCAATTGTAGTAGGAGCCAACCTTTGACCCAAACAAAGGAAAATCTGCAACACAAGCCACGCTCAACGTAAGAAACTGAATAACATCGCAAAAAAAAGAGACACAAGACGAAGGGCTCTTACTCTCAGAGTGCGCCAGCGTAGCCAGGTGAGCGTTGGTAAAGAACTCTTCCACGCAACTCACGCGATTCTCTCACCGTCTGAAATACCCCAAACCTTAAGTGTTAATTATTATGTAATTATGATTCTAAGGCTAATTAGTCCTTAAGATCATTGGTGAAGAAATAAAAACCAACAGAAAATGAAAACGCGTAAAGGTCACAAAACGCAAAAATGTGTGTTAGGTAATTATAATAAGTATATAACTTTAACTAGGGTCCTACATGGATTCCTAGGACTTATTTAGTCAATAAGAACATGTGGGAAAAATTCCCGAAGGAACAGATCCAAATAGTGGATTAAAAACATAAAACGAGCTTTTAAAGCATGTTTTTCGAGAAACCCGGGAAATGTGATTTTAAACGGGTTTAACGGACTAATAAAAATTTATATCAACTATATGACTATATTAAACATTATTCAAGGTCTAGGACCATTAAAATAAATAAAACAAGAAAAAAATCCGGACGGAAACCGGTCCCGGATTGATGTTTAGCACCAACGGGACTTATGAGGTGTAATTTGCTAAATGACCACAATGCCCTCCCTCTCTTTTGTAAAATGAAAAATCAGAACTCCCTCTCCTATACTAACCCACGTTTTATCCCCCCCCCCCCCACCTCCTTCATTTATCTATTCATATCTATTTGCTAAAAGACAAAAAAACATAAAGTAAACAAGTAGAACTTACTTTTTCATTTTCTCTTTCCTCTATTCTCTTCTTCCCTTCCGATTTTTTCCCTCCTTCCACCTCTCTCTCTCTCTTCTCTCTCTCTCTCTCTCTCTCTGCTCATCCTCTCTTCCATGGCGATTTCATGAGTCTTCCCCACCTCCACTCTTCTCCTTCCTTGTTCTTCCACTAAATCAAGTCAAAATCAAAAAATAAAATACACCAAAATACTCACCTTGCCTTGGAGATTATTTTCCACCTTTCAAAACCTACAAATGCTGATTTCTAACTCCATAGATGTAACTCATTTTGGAGGAAAACCCACTCATTCTTGAAGCTAGACAACCCCTTGTATCTTCTATGGTAAGAAAAACTCAAAAACCCTCCTTTTCTTGTTTTCTTGAAACCGACTTTCTACAGATTTGAACTCTTGTATTCCTCTCTTTCCTAGCTTGTTTGATTCTAAGGGTGCTTGAGAATCATTGTTTTTGAGTGCCTAATACCCCCTTGGGAAGTTGCAAGGTAATGCTCTAAATTCCAATACCTAGAAGCCTCCTTGCCTCCTGTTCAAGTGTTTGTTCAAGAGCTTTATAGTTATTAATGCTAATTAGTACTCCATTGGGCTTGGTCATTAGATGAGCAATACACACTCATTAAACCGGTTGTGGAACAAGAGTGAAGGAGGAGGGAAAGATTTGAAAGAAAATTCAAGATAAATAACTTACCTTAAGCTTATGTGGTGCTTTAAGGAATTTATGATTTGTTTTGGTGCAAATATAATGTTGAGTGTAGTGCAGGTGTTGCTATTATTATGAGGAAATTCAGTGCTTAATTTAATGTTGTTTAATGGCCTAAGAGCCAGCTTTTAAGGTTTATGTCATTGAGGTGTTTGTTGTTAAAATGATGGAATTGATGTGTGGATTAATGCCTTGGATGAGTTGGATGGTTGGGGTGCCTTGGTGAGCTAAATGATGTGTGGGGAACATGTTATAATTATGGGGAGACTATGTCAAAATTTGTATATAAACTCAATGGCTTAAGTGAATTCTTAAGTAGAAACAACCTAGGGAACTACAAGGTAGTTTGAGAGGGAAAATAGAGTATAAAATCATTTTGAAACTAGGAAGATGAGAGATGGTTGATGAGTGAACCTTAAGGTGGGAATGATGCTTAAAATGGTTAAAATGGTGGGGAGGAAACATATGGGCTAGTTGATATTGTAGGCAAAATTTACCACTTAGAATCCTAAGGAAAAATGTTACAAGTGTTAGAAATTTTGTAAGAATTCGAGTAAGTGTTTGAGGGGTCTAGGAGTGCTCTAGAGAATGAGTTTGGTGGATGATTTATGAAGAATTTAGTGTGCCTAATGATGTTAGAACCCATTAGGAAACTGAGGAGAAGTTGGAGAAAGTTAGACAATTTTGGGAAGGTTCTGCAGTCGACCGACCCAGGGGACCGACCCTGGCTGGGTCGGTCGGATTGTAATCAGTTAGCCAGGATGTTTCTGGAATGGACCGACCCAAGGGGTTGGGTCGGTCGGGCAAAAGTTAGTGAACCATAATGTTTCTAGAATGGACCAACCCAGGGGGTTGGGTCGGTCGGTGGGTCGGTCGACCCATACTTATTAAAAAAAGTGGTTTATGTAGTAAACCCTAGTGGGTATAATGAGGATAAACAAGTGCAAGTTTAATTAAGTGTAAAAGCAAGTCATGTAAGCATGTAAACACTTGGTAAACCGGAGTTAAATAAGGTAATTAATCGATGTTATTAATTATGTATAGGAGCTGCATTCGGTGGACCTAGAACGCAGCAGGGACCAAGGTATGGTTTTCTTGTAGTCTGTTTGCTACCGGTTTACACCGGCTTGTGTGTCGTTGTTTTCTGAGTGTTTACGACCTTGTAAGATTTAAATCATGGAATGAGTTTATAGTTATTCTTTTGTTGTGGCGTGTATGTTCCGATACCGTCAACCTCGAATACGTGCTATCCCGTTAGTTAACCAATGTTAGGAAAACGTAAGAGAACAGTATTCGGCTTTTAACGTTTCAACTTACGAAATGCTCAAACTACGGCTATTCGTGTATCGGTTGATGCTTGTTGTATGTGTTTTATATACTTCCTTACCGGTGCTACTAACCAACATGATTGACAATGATCTCATACGATGTGATAAGTTTGATAAAGGGAATTCTAACCATTGTATACCTTGGGGTGAGGAATCCGGGTGTCCAGTCACGCGTGTATGTACGGGGGTCAATATCTGAATCAGATTCGACTCTCTCCATGTTTTGGTTGTTTTCCTTTTTGGGAATCAATCTCCCACGAGTCTAATAAGAGACTCTCCTACCTTGACTTTAGTTCGGGGCTAGGGGGAATTTTTGTACGGTGTGCTTGGATCACTATATTCAACACACCTTGGGGTAAATCAAACGTTCAATAAACCAAACGGTAACATGTTATGTAACGAGCTTAACATGAGAATGAAATCATTCTCTAGGCTTACCCAATTTGGCTAACATTTATGTAGTTCGTGTCCTTAAGCGATTCGTTCCTGTGTGTGTGGAATGTGTGTGGTTCATATGCAATGAACGTTGTTATATGTGTTGTGTTATGAAATGAATGTTGTTATAATTATGTATGTTGTTTGTTCAATGAACCCCATGCTTATTATGAGAAGTAGTTGCGAGTATATCCGGTAGCCGACGGGCTGCACGTTAATCATACCAGCCAAGGGTTGTTGAGCCCCTTTGGGGCTGTAACACCCCTACCGCTACTACCGTCATTACTGTACCATTACTTACCTTCGCAGCGGATAATACATACTCAACGGCGGGTGAAACAATGCCGCTAGTCACCCACGTGACTAACAAGGCCAGCTACACTACTACATACTACTGGTCTGATGAATTGAACATACCGAGTACTCTACACAATACATTACTTCCCCTGGCATACTCAACCACAATTCAATTACAACTCCAATACCATACTATACCGAGTCTACTACAATCCTTAAATTATCAATACAGTTTGGACTTCCAAATTCACAATACAATACAAATACAGTCCTTATTATACAACTACCCATGCTTACATAGCAGTCCCCGTCTACTCTCTCGAACGGTGGTCAGCTTTGATTACCTGCACACTAAAAAACATTCCCCCTAGGGGGTCAGCTTACACTGCATATGAAATTCGCATATACCGCGTGCTAACCGTGGTACGCCGACTACTTTGGGTCGGATATACATGGAGTTCATTTTACATGCATACATACATACTCATGCTGCAACAATACAAACAACAATACCTACATACATATACAAGGTACAATACTTACTAGGGAATACAATTCGATAGTCAATCGTTCGTGTTGGTTACTTACTCATTACTTCTTCATTACATTACTCACTACTATGTTCGTACTATGTTCGATATTCGTTACTCTACTCATACTCACTCCTTACCCGCTACTCAGCACTTTGCTCTTGCATACTCATCACTCAATGCTCTTTACCTTACTCGCACACACTCCTCACTCCATACTCGTTACTATACTTGTGCATACTCATTGCTCAGTGCTCCATACTTACCCATACATACTCAATACTCGGTACTCATTACATACTCATACTCACTTCTTACTCAACACTCATTACTTTACTCATACATACGCAATACTCAATACTCATTACTTTGGCCTCCGGGCGGAGCCATACACAAGGCTCGCCACCGGACCTATAATACAAGGGACTATACACTTAGCTCCTTAAATATACAATTGTCCATTTCTACCGGACTACTCAAATTCTCAACACTCCTCTCTCGGAGTAACTTACAATCTCATGGATTAGCCTAGAAGTATCTCTCTTGATAACCTCCACTAGCTTAGGGAATTACCTCCGTCTAGTATTCTCAGGTTTAAGGGTTTCCCCAACGTATCGAATACTCTCATGATCGGGACGTTACTCACACTAGTCGGGTCCTCTCATAGTGGGTCGACTAATTGTTAAGGGTTGAAGATCCCCCCCTTCTTCTTTACTACTCTCATGGTTCATACCTGTACCATCATTAATTCCTCTACTAGAGGTTACTTGTATACTTCCACTACTTATTGTTTGTGGTTTATTCATTTCGGTTCTCCGAACATTATCGGGAGGTTACTACTCCCGTACATTCTCTCACATTCTAGTGAGTTCCTTGATTTGTGTTACTGGTTATTGGTTTGTTAATTAGTGTGTTTCTACGGTTCTGTTAGTTCACGACGTGACTCTTACTACGAGTCACTACACAACAAGACTCATCTAAGAGTCGGTCTACGCACTAAGTGAAGCCATACAGTCAATCAAGAAAGGTTAGCTCACACAACATACAACAAGACATACAACGAAAGGCAATAACCATTTTCATGCTTTAGTCTTGATTAGCCGGCATACAGCACACAAATCAACGTAACTCGGTTAGCATACGGGGCATGAGAAAATCATACCTTTCACCGGAGTTAGCTTTACCATGTGTTCCCTTGTACCTTGGTTCACACTTGTTCCACTGGTAATGTTTCAACATTGTTATTAATGCTAAGCTCCTACGATACATCAATAATTACTACTCCCGTACTTACCCCGTTGTCCCGGTATACTTAGTTTTTTTACTTACGTGAAATTATGTTCTTACTTCTCACTCACTCCTACACTTGTTTACACTTCTTAGGGCCTTTAAATATCACAAACAAGGCGCCTTAACAACTTCTATAAACCATTACCATTCACTTCCCCATCATTAGGCATCTTTTAAAACACATTCTGCTACAATTTTTGCATGGTCCGGGTTGTGTCCGGGTCTACAAACCCGGACCAAGTCCGGAAATGAGTTTTTGCCTATTTTTATGTGTGGTCCGGGTTTGTGTCCGGGTTTACAAACCCGGACCACCCCCTGGGATGGCCTTCTGCCTAGTTTTTGCTATGGTCCGGGTTTACGTACCGATTTGCAAACCGGACCACCCCTGGAACTGTCAAAATTTACCGTTTTCCATCAGTTTTCAACCCCTAATTCACCTCTAATCATTTCCTAATCTTTCCACATATTTTCTACATTTTAAGCATCCTAAAAACATGCATTGATCCAGTCCCAACCTCCTCAACACATTAGTCAAATCCTTACCCAATACTTACTCCATTTCTACAGATTTTCTTCCTCTCTGTTACAGTTAGCACACATGTGCATTTCCTACACTCTCTCTTTGTGTTTTGCATCTTGTCATAACTTCATCTTACCATTCCAATTCCTTTCCAATCAATTTCACTACCTATACCAAAGTCCAACTCTCTTTTTTACCAAGTCTTGCACACTAGTTTTTCCTAGTTTCTACAATGTGTTTTTGATACTCTTTGCTACAGATTTTTACTTTCTCACTTCTCATACTACAACCACCATCCATAGTTACTAAAATCTCTACTAAACCCAATACACACCTTGGTTCTCCCTTTCACTAAGTCATTCTTTAATGCGCAATTCCTACCAAAATTTTGCCATAGTTCACTTACTTTTCTTACATCCTCAAATACACATTCCCTCATCAAATTCAACCTAAAGCTAGCCACACCCAACAAGGGTCCTACCAGCACACAAGGTTCATACAAAATTCCTCCAAAGCATATACACAACTCTCCAAGCCCAATACAATTCATTAACATAAATACATGACACTTTGGCCCTTGCTTTGGAATTCAATTTCACAACTTCCTTCAATACCAAGCAAGCATATTTTCTCACATGTTTTGGGTTCATTGATTCATTTACCCATCCCATTATTCTAATACATATAGATAGTGCATTAAGATAGGTTTTTCTTACCTTGAGATCACAATTCTTCTTTTAAGTCCTCCACCTCTCCTCTTCTCCATTCTCGATCAAGTTGAGCAATGGGGTTACCAAACCCCAAGCCAACATTCAAGAACACAAAATAGATACAATTAAACTCCTTAACCCATTGGTTAACTCTAATTCAATGAAAGGGCTTAAATGCCATTAGTTAGGGTTTTACCTTGGAGCTTTAAGAGGGGTTTCAAGCCTTGAATACAAGGGGGAGTTCTTCCACCATTGAGGAGTTGAAATCAAGCTCAATTCATGAGGAAAAAACAATGCATTACTAAGAGGCAAAATCGGTCAAGAATGAAGAGTGAAGAAAATGGATTTTTCTTGAAACTTTTTACCTTAGGAGGAAGAGGAGACTACATGCTTCGAAATGGTGTCATTTAATCTTCAAATGCTCAAAACCCTGGATATGGAGTTGCTCATTTTCGGATTTTGAAAAGATAGAAATGTAGAGCTTGGAGAGAGGGGCAAGAATATGTAATTTATTTTTGATTTGGAGTTGTAATGGGGCTTGGGCAAGCTTGGAGATGTGAGCTGCCATGGAAGAGCTGCAAAATCGTAAGGAGGAAGGAGGAGGAATCGGCAGAGAGAGGAGGAGGAAGCAGTACGTGGGGAAAAGAAATGAGGGGAGAGAGAAGGTAAAATGCTTTTACCTTACTTTTTACTTTTTGCTTTTACTTTATTTCTTCTCTTTTTATTTCTAGCTAGTTTAAGTGTGTGAGAGAGCTAGTTACTCTCTTAAAAAAAACCGGCCCACTAATATACATGAGCTGGGAGCGTTTTTTGTCTTTTACAGAAAACGCTCGTTAATTTACCCGGTTTAGCACTATTCACTAACCGGGCCCGTTTTCCGGAATTTTCTCGTTTCTTTAATTTTAATGGTTATTAAGCTTCCATTAATGTTTAATTATAGTTATTTAATGAACTATAATTTTTACGGGTTCGTTTGACCACTTAAAATCACGTTTTCGGGTTTTCTCGAAAAAACGCGCGCTAAAGCTCTATTAGCGTTCTAATACATTAATTAGTTCCGTTTTCTTCGGGAGTTGTTCCCGTATATTATTTCGGTCTTATTAAGCCCTAGGAATCCACATAATACGCTAACCGAGGTCTCATACCTCCTATGGTTATTTAACGCTCATTTAGCGTTTTTCGCTTTTCAAGCGTTTTCTCATTCCTTTTGGATTTATTTTCCTTACCAAAATTACTTAGGCACTATTAGGCCCTTAAATACCATATTAAAATAATCTAATCACCATATTTAAGTTCGGGGTATTTCAGGGGCACCATTTATTTTTCACGAGAGTGATCGAAGAAGCGGACTCGTTATAGCATGGAGCTCAAAGAGATAATTTTGTTATTTTTGGATATTGAACACGAGTAGTGCTTGTACACTCGAGGTTGTATATTTTGGTGAAGGTAGGATTAGATTGGTGATTTTTGTACATGAACACTCGGTATATCGAGATTCTTTTGGAAAGTAGGTTAGAAGGTTGTATTTATGCTCGGGATTCTTGTAATCAGACCGGTACATTTGTATGTAACAGCCTTGTTAGCCACGTGGGTGGCTAACGGCATGTAACACCGCCCTTTTTGGTTAATGTTTAAGTTATGTTTTCCGCTGCAATAATTGGTTAAGTGAGGAGATTACAGTTGGGGGTTACACCGTCTTTAAAGCTCGCGACATTGGCAAGTCTGACTTCGGTGACGTAAGACTGTAGAGGGAACCCTTAACTATCGAGGGACAATAAGCGGCCCCGAGGAAGCGACCGAGCGGGGGAACGACGACAAACCACCGGGCGTTCCACCACTGTCTGAGCTTTTTATACTCAAAAGGGAGTACCCGGAATGACTGGTGATGGTCAAATTGTCGGCATCAACCCGACTGGAGAAAAATTGAACAAATTCTGTGACGGTGGGTACAACCTTGGCCTTAGCGCAAAGAGCGACATAGGCGTGCAGTTGAGATGCAGCCTTTGGATGGAGTGAGCCAGCATACAGCACCTTCGGATTAAGAATCCAAGAACAAATGGGTGCTGTGTAATAGTTATTCCTCGAAGGAAAAAATCCACGTACACGGCGTAATCACGCCCGAAATCGTCAAAAGGATGGAAATCGGAAGAGGGGAGATAAATTTGGGTTCCGACTGGGACTTCGACTATGGCAAGAAGAGAATCGAGAGCCTTAATGTCGAGAATACTAGGCAACGGTTCACGATTTTTAGAAACAGGATGTCTAGGTTTTAAGAAGGTTGTACGAAATTTGTCACCTAATTTCGTACCTTGTATGGCATCGAACGCGGAAGAAAGAGACCTCTTCGAGCTTGAGGAAGCCATCAGAGAAGCTGAGCAAGCAGAGAAGGCGAAGAAGAGAAGAGAAGCAGAGCAAGCGAAGAAAGTGGGAGAACCAATGAAAACGGAGAAGAAGAATACAAAAATTGATGACCCGAAGAAAGCATGAGGAGAGAGAGAATACAACCCCTTCAAAAACCTTAAAAAGCGGTAAATAGTCACTCCAAGAATAATTTGAATATAAATAACAAACAAAAAACAATTTTTGCAGGAAAAAGTACAGGGACCCTGCGAATTCCGCAGAAGAGGATGGCACACGCGAGACGATAAGAATTCCACGGTGCCTTACACGCGTGCAACCACACAAAGACACGAGCATGGCACAAGCCGACGGAAGTTCTCCTTTTCATTCAAAACAAAAAGAGAACTTGTGGGACTAAGATGAAGATAGGAAGGCAAAGACAGATGTCGCTCTCAACACGAAGAAAATCCGACAGAATTTTTTCTCCCATATCACACCAATCAAAAGAAGTTCTACTTTCTTCATCAAAGATATCAAAAGTAGAACTTGCGGGACTGATGAAAAGTGGAAAAATACGACCGAATGCTAGATAAAGAATAAAGCATGGGCAAGCACCCGGTCGCCCCGACCGGGCGCCCAAAGTAGAGTAGAACAAGCGACCGGTCGAAAGATAGATATAGACAGTGACCGGGCGCCTGTGCCGGTCGGTAGAATCAAGAAAGAAAGATATGGAAGTTAGCGTAAGATATTCACAAGATATTTACAGAACACTTAGGATATTTTACGAGATATTTATTCGCCAGCCTGGCAAGGCATGGTAACCTAGGAATCATTATAAATAGGGATTTACCCCTTGGAATGGATACACTAGCAGATTTCACAGGATTTCTCTGTTTCATTGCCATTCTCTCTTCCTCTCAAATTCTCGAACTCGATTCTCTGGTAACAAGGTAATTCGACGGGATCTGAGAACGTAGACTATCGAACAGTTTGGGATTAGGGGAAGAACCGTTTGGAGTTAGGAAATCTACCTTTTCAGGTGGGACATGTAAGTTCCCCTTAAAATACTATAGTAATGGTTAGGCAATGATTAAATATTACATAATAAGAATATATATATAAAAAAATTATAAACAAAACTAATACAATATAAGATGATAAAAAAAAACCATATACAACTACTTCATATTATATTGGATTAAACTTGTTTACATGTTGACATATATATATGATCATTATGTAATATTTAATCATTAATCAACCCTAACTGCAAATATTTTAATGAAGAAGAAGACTAATAAATTCTCAAGAAAGTTAAGTCACAACGGCATACAAATAGGATCCATCAAAGCCTTCATCCCAAACTAACAATCTGAATGGAATCAAGAACAACAGCCCGCCTTGGTCAGTCTTTGTGTACGCTTAATATTTAAGAATTATTAATCTTATTTCAATTTATATATTTTAGTTATTTTATTATTTGTAAATATTTTTGTAATTATTTATATTGTTTAGTACTAAATATTTTTAGGGAAATTTCATGATATACCCCCGAGGTTTGAGCGAATTTCACGAGATACCCCCGAGGTTTATTTTTATTACAAGATACCCCCGAGGTTTCATTGTTTTGACGATATACCCCTGAGGTTTCATTTTCATTACGATATACCCTGGGGTTTCAATTTTATTACGAGATGCCCCTCAGTTCAGATTCTAATATATTATATTTTTCATATCCTCATTTTACCCTCGCATCATATGCCCCGCAACATGGATTTATGGTCAAATTTTTAAAAAATTTAAAATATGAACAAAATGCACAGAAAAATTAAAGATCAATTTACATTTTAATTCAATTTTAAAAACAAAAATAAAAGTATAAAAATAAATTAAAAAAAATTAAACTCATAAAAAGTTTAAAATAAATAGAAATGACCAAACAACAAAAAAATAAATAATCTATTTAAAAAACTTATATTGTTACATAATTTTAAAACTATTATAGCAATTATATTTAAAGAACAAAAAAAATGATTTTTAAACTTTATTTTTCTAATTTAAAATAATGATTTTTTCTATGTACTATATGAAATTGTTGCTTTTAATATTCTTCATATTATTGTTATACTTTTTACAATTTTAATACATATCGTATAACTCTTAACAAGTTATGTTTATTTTTCAAAATAATTTACTTTTTATTTTTTTAGTCATTTCTATTTATTTTTTGTTTTATGTTTATTTAATTATATTCATTTTTTAATATTGATTTCAAATTTTATATGAAATTTAATTTATATGAGCATTTTATTTAAGTTTCAAATTCAAACAAAACTTTAACCATATATCCCTGAGATTATTGCGGGGCATATGATTTTGAGCCACTGCTATAATAGTTTTAAATTATGTAACAATATAAATTTTTAAATAGATTATTTTTTTGTTGGTTAGTCATTTCTATTTATTTTAAACCTTTCAAGATTCTAATTTTTTAATTTGTTTTTATACTTTTATTTATGTTTTTTAAATTGAAATAAAAATTTTAATTGATCTTTAATTTTTATGTGCATTTTGTTCATATTTCAAATTTTTAAAAAATTGACTATAAACCCGTGTTACGGGGTATATGGTGCGACGGTAAAATGAGGATATGACAAATATAATATATCCGAATCTGAACTGAGGGGCATCTCGTAATAAAATTGAAACCTCAGGGGTATATCGTAATGAAAATGAAACCTCAGGGGTATATCGTAAAAAAAATGAAACCTCGGGGGTATCTCGTAATGAAAATGAAACCTCAGGGGTATCTCGTAAAATTCGTTCAAACCTCGGGGGTATATCGTGAAATTTCCCATATTTTTATTTGTAAAATTTCATAAAATAGCCATGAATAAAATGTGTCATATTATGAACTTGAATTCATTTCACGAAATAGTATATAGTATGAATTTCAAAACATTTTAGGAATAACTGTTTTTAAAAAGGAGATATATTATGAATAATGACAAATTTTAGAGGTATATTTTAAAATTTCTTTATTTTATTTTTGCTGTGTCTACACTTTTTTTTTATTATTATATTGAAATGGAATCGAACACAATGTACGGGGATCAAGTTGGAATAAATGTACGAACGAAACACAATAGCGGACGCTCTTCGTTTTCCAAACAATTAAATAGTATATATAAATGTATTTTGTATTTTTATTGATCCAAATATTTGAAAAACTAGTTATAATAATATTTAACGTAAAATTGTCAAGTTTAAATAAAAAATTTCTTGCCCTATCATAAACCAATATCTACAATTTTTATTTTATTTTTTAAATAATATATTGAAAAATACAATATTTGTAATAATAATATTTATTAATTAAAAATATTAAAAAAACACCTTAAGACTATGTATCCTAAAAAATTAACTGTGAATTTAAAAATAGACTACATATTTTTTTATAATGACTGCATTAACTAAAAGTTGACTGTAATATCTAACCGAGTTTGCTTATAAATTAAGAGGATTAAAATTGATATCCAGGTTCTCACATGATGTTTCAGTTTAGGTTTCGTTCGGCACTAATAAACCCAACACAAATATCAACATATTTGGACTGACATATGTTA
Organism: Limonium bicolor; assembly: GCA_023374045.1. Classification (NCBI taxonomy): domain Eukaryota; kingdom Viridiplantae; phylum Streptophyta; class Magnoliopsida; order Caryophyllales; family Plumbaginaceae; genus Limonium; species Limonium bicolor. The sequence goes on from CM041782.1 coordinate 291,836,755, forward strand.
GTGTAGAGTGGACCCGCTTATTTGGTTCTGTTATTCGGCTTACTGACATGTTTTGCCCGTAGCATATGCTGCTATTTCTTTCCCATCGCGTCTTGGCTACATCGCGCTTCTTTCTTTTTTTTTCTTTTTTAAGCGTCCAGGCGTTTTGCCTTTTTTTCTTTCTTTTTTATCACAAAAACTTTAAATTATTGTAATTTTTAATATATAAGTCCAAAATGAAAAAAAACTTATACTATTGTTCACCTAAATTCAAGCTCTTCAAAACAAGACCAGTCATGGATATATTTTGACAACTTTAAAAAAATTATTTTTACATTTATGGAACACAGAACGTAAAAGAAAACTTGTACAGATGGTTATACAAACCTGTACAAATGTTCACTAAAAACATGTACAAATGTTCACTAAAACATGTACATCCTCACGTAAAAACATGTACATCCTCACGTAAAAAACAAGTACATCCTCACATTAAAAACATATAGATAGTCATATAAACCTGTACGAATCGTTAAATATGTACATCCTTAGATTAAAACATGTACATATAAGAAAGAACACTTGTACAAACGGTCATACAAACATGTACAGATGTTCATTAAAACATATACATTCCCATAATTGAACATGTACATTCTCACATTTGAACATGTACATCGTCACATTAAAACATGTACATTCTCACATTAAAATATGTACATTCTCACATTAAAGTATATAATGGCTTTCAAATAGATGACCCTAACCCCACACACCCTAAAACCCACCCTAAGAAAGATAAAAAACATCGAAGGCATTTTTAGGGTTTATAGTGGCAGACCCTAAACCCGCGACCACAAACCCTATAAACCTATCGAGTTAGTTGCTACAATGTAAGTATATAACGGTTTCCAAATAGATTACCCTACCCCCCCCCCCCAAACACCCCAAAACCACCCTAGGATAGACCCTAAACGCGCCACTGCAAACCCTAAAAACCTGTCGAGTTAGTTGCTACAATATAAAGTATGAAACAAATTCCAAATAGATTACCCTACCCCAACCCCAACCCCCCCCCCCCCCCCCAAAACACCCAAAAAACCACTCTAGGATAGCTAAAAAAACGCCGAAGGCATTTTTAGGTTTGCAGTGGCGGGTTTAAGGTCGTTAAACCCACCGCTACCACAAACCCTAAAATCTGTCGAATTAATGTGATGATGTACAAGTTTTTACGTGTAGATGTACATGTTTTAATGAACATTTGTACAGGTTTGTATGACTATCTGTACAAGTTTTTTTACTTTTTGTGCACTATACATATATAAAAAAAATTCAAAGTTGTCAAAATATATCCATGACTGGTCTTATTTTGAAGAGCTTGAATTTAGGTGAACAATGATATAATTTTTTTTTCCGTTTTGGACTTATATATTAAAATTTACAACAATTTAAAGTTTTTTATGAAAAAAAAGAAAAAAATTTTGAAAAAAAAAGAAAAAAATGCAAAAAAAAGTAAAACAATCACGTGTATGCGCGCTCTCCCCCAATACCCCATATCTTACTCATAGATGTAGCCAAGTTGGCTACATTCACCTTTAGCCAACAATTTGCCCTTTCTTTCCCCGCCTTTCACTTTCACCTCTCTTTTCCTCTTTGCAATTACTGTGACTTCACATTAAAATACTAATTCACAATATATTATTTCTAATATCACATAGATTAATAAAATAAAAAATAATAAATTTGCAGATTAGTTGATTTCTTTTATTAAAAGTTTTAAAGTATATAAAAATATGAATATGTATACATTTATTAACATAGAAAGTTATAAAAATATAATATATTATTAAAAGTTACATTTTCATTAAATAAATTCACAAATCATTATTAAAAAATTTGAAACTCTTGTTCTCTTTTCATTACATTTTTATATTTGTAAGAATTATAAATTATAAAAAAACAATACATTGTTTAGAAGTTGTAATTTGTACTTAAATAATTAAATTTTATTGGTTATATAAATATTTTTATTTTCTTTGCTTTCTCATATAGGTTTTTTTTAGTGAAATTAACTATTTATAGTAATATATTATTTGTGAATTTTTTTTCCTTTTTTTTACTTTTTAATAAATTATAGTTTTAAACTGTAATATAATATTTATAGTTGTAGTATCGAAAGATTTAACCCGTAATTCTAAGTAAAGGTTAAGTGCCGCGTGAAGAGTTATCACTGGAGGATTCTTGCTGTCTCTATTACTTATTCCCTTCTTGTTGTTTAGTGTTTACATATGCACCGTTATGACATGTGCATTAGTAATAGCCATGCATATTTTGCTTATTTCGTGCTTTACTACGACTCTAGCATTAGAAATGGGATTGATGTGACAAATCGTGCAAAAGTATTTTGTATTTTAATGAGTTTCTACCCCGCTGGGTGCTTGGTTATAATAAGTTTAGAAGTTGTTTGTAAATTACTTTGGTTATACTTATATACTAGCAATATTACTGAAATTGTATTATATTTATATACTGGTTTCTTAAATTGTTTTGTAATGGTAGGAACATACTTTGTTCCTGTCTAAAGACTTTGCTATTTCTTCCACCAAAGCATATGACAGCTGATAGTAAACACTTCATATCAGTTGTACCTAATTAACCTGGCTGGGTCCAGAATTCACCAAATTAGTTTTTAGCCAAGACAAAAAAGGTAAACCATAAAATTCCTCCTTTTCGCAGCAGGAATAAAACAATTCTATATCCTTCTTGCCACAAGGCAATCACGAAAAATATGGGATCGGTTTCTTCCAGACCACAATAATGACAAGAGTTATCATGAGTAAAACCCAGAGAGAAACGTCTTGCATTTGTCATTAATTTACCTAATCCCAATTGCCACAACAAGACTCTTACTCTCTCCTACACTGGTAGTTTCCAAATCTTTCGAAATAAGCTAGAAGACTCACAAGACTGATTACGAACACCCCTGTGAACTCAAAACAAGTAAGTAGAGGCAACATTATATTTTCCTAAATTATGAAAACTCCATGCAATAAAATCATCCCCTACATTCGAAAAGACAGTCTGACTGGTAAAATCATGTTTCAGATTTGCGGGAAGAAAATTCATGAATTTCTTCCACCTCCAACCCAGGCTTTCATCCCAGTAATCAGATACAAAATCATCAACCATAGATTCAAAAACATTCTCGATAGTCATAGATAGTGGATCAGAGTTAAACAACCACCTATCTATCCAAAATCTTATGGATTTACCATTGCTCACAACCCACTTAAACCCTTTTTGTATCATAGGACTGTATTTCCTAATATTCCTTCATGTAACTGAGCAACGATTCACATCTGGGTTGGGATACTTACTAATGAGAAGGCGACTACAACTCCCATTTTAATTAGATATGAGGTTCCATACTAATTTGCTAAAGCAAGCCAAGTTCATAATTCGAGACTTCATAAACCCTAGACCTCCTGAACTCTTAGGTTTGCAAATTTGATCCCATGAAACCGAATGGATTCTATGCGAATTTGAATCGTGGCCTCATATAAAATTCCGACACATCTTATCTATCTGATCACAAACTTTATCAGGAAACAACTGACATTGCATATTATGGATTGGTATAGAAGAAATGGAGCTTTTCACAAGGAAAATTCTCCCTGCAAAGGATAAATTTTTCATTTTCCATCCATAAAGTCTATTCCTAATTTTAGCTAACAATGATTCCTTATTACATTTATTAAGTCTACCGTACTGCAGAAAAACCCTCAAATATCGACCGAAATCCCTAGTAACAGGAATCCCCACCCCAGAACTAAGAATTTGAGATCTCTCGCAACTCGCATTCCTAAACAGAAGCATAATTGATTTCTCATAACTTATTATCTGACCTGAAGCTTCACAAAATTCGGATAGAGTTTCCCTTATAACACACTGAATAAGAGAAGATTACAGGCCATGTTAAGTGGTATTCAAAGGGCAATAGATGAAGGTAAGGGTAATAACCTTAGAGGCTTGGAACAGTCCATAATGAAAGAGCTTGATCTCTGGCTTCTAAGAGAGGAGTCCCTATGGTTCCAAAGGTCTAGGGATCAATGGGTTAAATTGGGGACAAGAACACGGCTTATTTCCATGCTAGGGCTAGATCTAGTAAGCATAAAAACTATATTCACAAGTTATTAGATTCTGATGGTACTTGAATCTCATATGATAACAGCTTGGAAAATCTTTTAGTTGACCATTTCAAGCACCTTTTTCAGATCTGATGACAATCAAAACACTAGTATCTGGACCATATTTTTAAGTCTCTGGACATATTTGATTTGGAATCTTTGTCTAAACCTCCTGAGCAGGAGGAACTTTCTACCCTAAGAAAGAAACCCTTCAAAGCCCCTGGAAAGGATGGATATCCAGCGGGCTTCTTCCAAAAATTATGGAACTTGTTGGCCCCAAATCTGTTAACCTTTGCCTAGGATTTTTTTTTGCTAAGTAGAAGCTAACTCCTGGCCTTGCTCGTTTTGAAGACAAAAAATTGGTTGGCAAAAAGAAGAACAAGAGAGCTCAAGAGCTGGGAATTTTCGGTTGTAAAGAGGCTAGAAAATAGAGGTTTTTGAACTTCTTTCTTACATTAACCAACAATGGGGTTGTTCTAGCTCACAATGGTCTTCTTTTCCCTTCAAAAAGAACTCTAGCCATGGAGATGAACTTCAAGGTTTTTGGGTTTTGAAAGATGGAAAATGACCTCCAAAATGAGGGGAGTACAATGGTGTAATTTTTTGTTGTTTTGACTTTGTTTAGGCCATGAAAATGGGAGAAGAAGAAGAGCTGGGTGGAAGGCTCAAGAAATCGCCATTGTTGGGCAGAAGAAGAAGGGAGAAAGAAGAGAGGTCTGGTGAGGAGGGAAAAACGTGAGAGAGCAAGAGAAATGGGAGGAGAGAGACTACAAAAGTTACTTTTGTACTTTCTTGCTTTTTGTTTTATTAATTTGTCTTTTACTAACTTATAAAGAATTAAGAAAGTTGGGAGAGGGGCTGAAAAAACGTGGGCACACACACATGGCAAGGGTGCCAGATTTTAATTTACAAGATGGAGAGGAGTATTTTGGTCTTTTAACAAATAACACCCCCATAAGTCCCCGTTTTGACACTATTCACTAACTGGAGCCGTTTTTCGGATTTTTCTAGTTTATTTATTTTTAATAATTCCATTACCTTCATTAATGTTTAATTATAGTTACATGATTGACTATAATTTTTACAAGTCATTTAAACTACTTAAAGTCACATTTTTCCCAGTTTTTCTGAAAAACGTGCTTTAAGGCTCGTTTACGTTTTTAACCCATTATATGGATCCGTTTTCTCCAGGAATTATTCCCACATCTTTATTTAGGCATAATTAAGCCTCTAAATATCTCATTAGCCTAACTAATCACTGTAGTTAAGTTTGGGGTATTTTAGATTTATTTAAATTAATTTGGAAGGCTCCTGTACAAGAACGAATCAAGTTATTTTTGTGGAAAGTGGTACATGGTAGGATTATGACGAACTCTAGGAGATTTCATCTAGGCTTTACGTCTAATAACTCGTGTCATTTATGTGGTATTGAGGAATCTATTATTCATATCCTTAGAGACTGTGATGTTGCACAAAGAATTTGGAGGAAATTAGTTCCACGTAACCAGCAGGCAATCTTCTTTGGTTCGATGTTATTAAATTGGCTGCGAGTTAACTTATCTGACCCTGGTAAATTCTTGATCAGAGTTACTTGGAAGATGGGGTTTTCCCATCATATGTAGTTCCCAATAGTAAGATCTTTGGTAGGGAAGCTAGATTATATCTTCCCTTTCGTAATGTTATCATGTCCTGTTTCCAGAATAAGAGAGTTTGAAGTTTCTCGGGGTTCTTGAATGGTAGACAAGGGGCTGAAACCAGAGATGGCCCCCCATCGAAAGGGAAGTATCAAAAACCTCATTACTCGTAATTGTGTATGTATTCATATTGATGGAGCTACTAATGATGCCATAGGTACAACAGCAGCGGGCGGTCTATGTCGCAGCTCAAATGGTGAATGGATACTGGGCTTCACTTCGTCATTTGGCTTTCAGAATGCTCTCCACGCAGAATGTATGGCGCTGGCAGCTGCTCTTAAGATTGTGAAAGAGAAGAATATGAGACAAGTTACAATCTTTTCATATTCCTCCCAATTAGTCAGTTTGTACAAGTCATGTCCTTACACGCATCCTTTACATCCGCTATTAGCAGATAGTAACTCTATGTTAGGGGTGGGCTGGGATATTAAGGTTCTCTACACTCACCGCTCCACTAATAAGGCGGCTGATAGGATTGCAAAAAATGGGTTAGGGATGTCTCATAGTCTGTGCATCATTGACTCCCCCCCCCCCCCCCCCCCTCCTGTATTGAAACTCTACTCATGGAGGATTTGGCTTTGTTTGCTAATGAGAGCTGAGGGCATGTAGTCCCCGATTATTGATCAAAAAAATATATATTTACGGTTGATTAATGATTAAATATTACATAATGATCATATATATGTCAACTTATAAACAAATTAATTTAATCCAATATAATATGTGATAGTTGTATATAGTTTTAGTTAGCTCATTATATATTGGATTAGTTTTGTTTATAATTTTTATATATATATTCTTAGTATGTAATATTTAATCATTGTCTAATCATGACTACAATATTTTAATGAAGAACATTGATAAATAGTAAATAAAAAAAGTAAATAAAATGAGATGAAAAATTAATTTATTTGAAGTTTTAGATATTTAAGAATTATAAATTTTATTTCAATTTTACACATGTTTTAGTTATTTTTATAATATTATTATTTTAAAATATTTTGAAATTATATATTTTGTAGTAATTAATTTATTTTTGTAAAATTTAAATAAAATGCTCATAATAAAAAAAATGACACATTATGAAATCAAAACAATATAAGTATTATTCAAGATTTTCCAGGAAACAGGGGTAAATTATTAAAGTCAATTTTTTTTTGAAAATAAAAAGATTTTTAAAAAAATTGTGAATTAAGAAAGTGTTTAACTACACATTCCCAAAAACAATAATCATATCACTCCAAATGTAAAACTATAGTTTTTTCTTTCAGAACAAGTTGGCTAGATTTTTTTTAAATATTACTACTACTCCATTCATTAATATTTTAATTGTTGTTATTTAGATGTATTTTTATGCAATAATTTTACATAATTTAACCATTGCTTTCTTTCCATTAATTAATAATGTTAATTAGAATTTTCTTGCATTTTTTCCTTTATCCAACCAATCTCAATATTTGCGTTTTGGATATTCAACTGGTGTTTTCCTTTCAACCAATCACAATTCCTTAAGGCATCCACAATTGTATGGAATCCACTCCAAATTAGTAAAACAAAAAGATAAAATATGACATGAAAAAAGAAGTTATGTGAGAGTTCCTTAACTAATAACCCCAAAATGGGTGTCCTTATACGTCTCCTCCTTTCGTCCATATATAAGGAACAATTATATACCAAGTTTGGTTGAAGCAAAATGCCATTTAAAGTAACTGTTTGAGAGGTAGAAAATAAAAATTAAGAGTATTAATTAACAGACAGTAGATTGTGTGGAACGCCACTCCCATTATCGTACGGTTGTTTGCTGACTGGACTGCTTATGTGTCATAATAAATGGAGTAATATTTGTATTAACTTTAAATAGTCATAACTTTTAAAATATAAGTCGAAATTAAAAAAAAATTGCACCATTATTCATCTAAATTCAAACTCTTTAAAACAAGACCAGTCATGGATATGTTTTTACAAGTTTAAAAATTTATGTTAGTTATATGTACATATCAACATATATCAATGTCACTTATGATTCACTACGTACAGTTTAAAATACACTATATAACATTAATAATACACTAGAAAATAATATAATTCAGTATTTGTTCCAAAATTTGTTATCTAATTCACCACTTATTAGTTAATGAATCATAATACCAATTTCAATGAATCATAATATCAAATTTAATGAATCTTAACATCATTTTGGTGAATCATTAGTCAAATATAAAAAAAATTTAAACAATAATATAACACAAAATATTATTTTGTACATAAAAAAATACATGATTCAACATATAAGGTTTAAAATACATCATACAATAATAATAATACACTACAACCAATAATAATTTTTATCGGGTTCAAAATTTATAATCTAATTCACCACTTATTAGTTAATGAATCATAATATCAATTTTAATTAATCATAATATCAAAACTAATGAATCATATATGATTTTAATGTATCATCATACACATATAAAAATAAGTTTTTTTTAGTTGTCAAAATATATCCATGACTGATTTGTTTTGAAGAGTTTAAATTTAGATGAACAATAATATAATTTTTTTCATTTTAAACTTATATCTTAAAATTACGACTATTTAAAATTAATATAGTAAAAAGACAATCCAATCCAAAACAATAGTGACTGAGATTGCCATCTCACGGCTCATTACATTTTTGGACGGAGGTTCCGCACCCTCAAATTTGAGATTAATTAATGGAAGAAAAACACTGACCAAAATATTAAAAGTTCGTATTATTAAATAAGGTAACAGCAATAAAATTTGTGTTAAAGAACTTAAAAAATATTTTAATATTCACCAATCAAAACAGCTAGATTAATTGACCGCAATAGAGGAAGGAAAGAGAAAGTAGACTACTTTCTTTATTAAAAAAAAAGTTTCTTTCAAAAGGTGGCACGCTTGAGGGACTTGACGGTGACGGCGGAACCTAACGGCGACGACGTAACGTCGATCTCGAACGAGTTATACCGGAGGAAGAGCTCCACTACCAACAACCTAGACACCATCACAACAAAATCCTTCCCGGGACACTGCTTGTTCCCCACCGTTGGTGCGGAAGTCTCCGGCCCGTTAGACCAGAGAACGTGCTTCAACAACTCTTCCCCATCCTCTCCGACAAAGCGATCAGGAACGAACTCATCAGGCCGATCTACAAAAATCTTTGGATCTCTAGTAGCAAACGGCTGGTAACCGAACATCATCTCCCCCTTTTTGACACGAAACGCGGCGTCGTGGGATTCAATCACCAGATCCTCTTTAGCGCGGGCGAACTGTAACGGAACCGGAGGTTCCAATCTTAGTGCCTCGTATACCACAGACTTCATCAACGGCATATTTTCCATGGCGCCCATCGTCACTTTACCTCCGTGGGATTTCACCGCCGAGCGGATCTCAGTCGCGAGATCGGAGTGGAGTTTACTACCGGCGCGACCGATCAGTTTGATTAGGTTTGGGAAGAAGATCTTCATCCCACCGAAGGAATTGAAGCAAGTGGTGAATACGAGATTGTGGCAGGCTTCATCTCTTGAGATCCCGATTTGTGAAGCTTCTTCGAGGATTTGGGTTGAGTTACGGTAGATGAAATTGTAGAGCTTTTGGTATTGTTTCTTGATGAGTGCGGCAGGGAGACGGAAGCTGTGGAGTGTGAGTTCTTCGAGAAGGGTTGGTAATCCGAGGGAGAGAATTGGACCTAATTGGAAAAGAACCCAAAGGCCGATCATTTTTGGCCCATTGGACCCGATCTCCTTGTCGCCGGCGGGGTCGGCGTCGAACCAAGTGCGTGTGAGGAACTTAAACGACGCGTTTTCAACGGCGTCGTTGAATGCGGCCTCTGTTTTGATTGCGAGCTCGGACTCCAGCGAGTCGAAGAATTCGGCGAAGCAGGAGTGGAATTCAGGGATAACTCGGTGGCTGGTGGAGCGGAGGAGGGAGAAGAGAAGTCCTTTGAGTTTGTCGTGGTTGGGTTCAGACGGGTCGAGGTAGGAGAGAAGACGGTAGCCACCTGTTAAATCAGTGGAGGGCATAAAAGTACCGTGAAAAGGTTTTTCTTCTCGACTTTGGAAACGTCGAATAAGATGGGGAATGTTTTGCCGTCGAGGAGAACGATGACTCGTGGATCTGATGCAATGAAGGGGCCCGGAGGTACGTTGGAGCGGAAGACGGTGGATTGGTGCTTCTCCATCTTGGATTTGAAGAATTCTTCCCGGCCGCCTTTGGAGTAGAAGTAGTCATACCGGTCTTTGAAGGGCCCCAGTAAGGGAAGGCCGTAATCCCCAGGTATGGGTTTGACTGCTAGATTCAGGTCAGGTTTGGAAGAAGGGGGTAGGGAGGAGGTGGAAGGAGTGGTGGCGGCGGCGGTGACTTTTAGGCGGGAAGGGGTGGTGACCAACTGGAAACTGGTGGGTGGGGGTGATTTTGAGATCGTGAGGGTGGTGGTAGATGGCCGGCGTAAAGATGAGCCATAGGAAGAGCTTGGTGATGAAATCATTGAACTAGAGTGCTGTGAGTATACAGGGGAGAGGGAGGAAGCCATGTTTAAAATGTTGCTGGGATTTTTGTTTTTTGGGTTTGCTTTTTCTCCTCCTATAGTGGAGGGGGAGGTGGTGATGTACTGATGTTGGTCACTATGAATGCTTATGACTGGGTCACTGGAATGGAATGATCATACTGGTTGCTTTATATAATGCCCTAGCGAACATCAAGCAGTGACCTCGGCATTGAAAACGTTTGGATTAATGTGTGCCGCATATCAGAAAAAGTGGAGAAATGATGTTGGGTCGGTTTGTAATGGTATTGTGTACTCCATGTTGCAGATCTACATCATACTCCTCGAGAGCAACCTGCGTTGTCAAAGATCCACAGCGCTGCTCTCTACAATCTCATTTTCCTTCATTCATCACGAGGCAAATATAGTGGCCGGTGCTAGTGCCGACTAGCTCCTTTGGAGGACTTGGCAATTTTGACCCAATCCTAAACCCAATCCAAACGCAGCTGATATTTTTACGTTAGAGTTTTGATTATTGACCCATTTATTTTTTGGATTGGGTTAGGGTAATAAACTAATTTTGTGGGTTGGGTTAGGACAGAGATCTAAACCCATGACCCAACCCAAAACCCAAAAATATATTAATTAATAATAAAAATAAAAATATTAATTCACATATATATACTCTCTCCGTCCTGAATTGACCGTTTTGTTTGCTTTCTGACACGTTTTTTCACTTCAATATTAAGCATATAAGATAAAATAGTTTTATAAAACTAAATTTTGTAATATATAGTTTATCATGTAAAGAATCATATGTAAAGCTTAAATTTTAAAAATTATTTTATCTTATATGTTAAATATTGAAATCAAACAACATGTCCAAATAGTAAACAGTACTGTCAATTCAGGATGGATGGAGTATTATTTTTAGATCTACTATGCCTTAGCCTTAAGCCCAAGTGTAGTTGGAACTATCCAACCTTTAATAATATCACACAATCTTAACTAAGCAGACGGCCCAACCAGCTACATATCAAACTAAGGCTCAATGAGAACTTAACATAATGTTGAAAATCCTAACGCTCTCGTCTTGCAGAATACTCACATCCATCTTTATTCTCTACGCCGTTGTTCATGTCTATGTCGCTCTTCATCTCTGCCCATGGTTTATTTTTCCTACTCTCACTGCCATTACGTTCTTGAGAATGTAGGTATGTTTAGATTATATAGAAGGTTGAACAAAAGTAGATGATATATATTTTTTGTAAGTAGGATCTTGATTATAAACCTCTTAGTAAAATTTTAAAGCCAGTAATGCGGATAGCGTGCTGCATAAAAGTTCCTCAACTGTTGGTAACGATAAATATAGTGATTGTGATTGCACTTTTCTTAGGGGTATGAGCACTCAGTTTAAACGGGTGTAAGCATTTTAGAACTATTAGTCATAGTTTGAATCTTTGAGCACTCAGTTTATAAATTATTTCTAACTTTAGATTATTTGTCTTTAGTATATTTCTCTAATGCATAATGCAGATTTTCATTTTTGTTCATTTTTTTATTAAGGCATTAGAAGCATGTACATATCTAGATAGGATTTCTCCAGCAGAGGTAGAGCTCTAGGCTCAGAATGATAATAAAAAACTTATTATAAATGTCCGAGTTATTCTATTCAAGAGAAGTTAGTGCAGTACTTTAGATTCTTTGCATAACCTGGAATTCGTTTAAAGTTGGGTCGATCAAGCAAGATTACTTCACTTCCTTTTAATCCATCATAATTAGTGTGCCAACTAGCACCGGATGTTTTTGAATTTTTTTTAAAAAATTCTACTCCTAATCCATCTAAATTATTGTATGCTTAAAAAATGGGTCGGGTGGGTTGGGTTAGGGTTGAAGAATTTTGAACGGGTTGGGTTAGGGTCATGATTTTCTAACCCATCCATTTTTGGGTTGGGTTGGGTTGATGATATTTTAAATTGGTTGGGTTAGGGTTGATATCAGCCTAACCCATCGACCAAATTGTCAGATCTACTTGGAGCTGTATATTGTGTAGTGGGATAATTTCCCTATCTCACTTAAAGAGTTATGATGTTCCAAGGACATTATTTATTAAGAGATTTAGTTTGCTTTCTTTGTTTTTCTTCAACAACAACAAAAAAAGTTGTCAGATTTAACTGTCCAAATAAAGTAGAATAAATATACCCATAAAATGTAACACCAAAATGTAGGCTAGTACATGCTTTCTCATTCTATCACATTATATAAGCAGCGGATCCAAAAGCTATGTTTGGGGTAAAAAAAATATTTAACACTATCATACTTTAAAATATTATGTCATTTTATACTTTTTCGAAAATTTATAAGAATATTTAACAAATTTTTAAAAGTTTCGGGGGTCGGTACCCCGACCCTTTTGGATCCGCCTCTTTATATAAGTCAAAATGTAGTAACTATATAATTCTAGAAATACATAAAATTAATATGTTGACCTGTTAAAATTAGTAATATACTTTCGGTGTGTATATTGAATTGATTAAAATTAGTAAAATTACTTATATTAATTAATTTATTTTAAATGATAAATCATTTTATTTTTGTTTTAATTTAGTTGCTTGATAATGAGGACTTAATTGATTTACAAAATTAATAAAGAAGATAAAAACTAAATTATAAATTTAAGTTCAATCATTGATTCCTATTTTGTTGAATTATATATATAGGAAATCATCTTATAACTTTATAGAAACAGGTATGATGAGTATTTGTTTCCTATATAATACATCAAGTATCACTTCAGTATATTTTTCTTTAATTTCAACGGCCCACTAACATATACTCCCTCCGTTCATTAATATCTGTCGTTTTAGGATGTGATTCTTATTCAAAAATATCTGTCATTCTAGCTTTTTGACACACTTCTTTCCACTTTTATCCCTACTATTCAATATAAAAGTAATTATTATCTAAATGGAAAAGTAAAAAGTAGGGACACATGCGTCATTGTCCTACTTTTCTTAATAAGTGTGCAAGTGTCTAAAATGACAGTTATTGTTGAACGGAGGGAGTACAAACTAACAATAAGTAACGTGGGTTGGACGACATGGCGTGTCCGCATAATGGTTTGTAAAGCGTGTATATGTGTCAGTCTAGTTAGAGCATTATTATCAAAGAACCTAAATTCAGGTTTTTAACACTCTCTTTCCTATTTCTCTCATTTCCACATCATTTTAAGAACCATGTTTAATTTTTAGCAACATCAGAGAACCCATCATTTGATTTTAAACTCTTTATATATTCTCAAATCATTTTATTTTTTTACTTACTAATTATTATAATAATACTTTTTTTAAAATCAAACAACAATATTCTGTTAAGCATTGTATAATACAAACATTTATTACTACTATTTTCAATAATAATAAATAACTTTAACTTAATATTTTATGGATGATTAAAGTTTATTATATTTTTGAAACAAATTAAAATAAAATGTATTCATATATATATTATTAGTATAATTTTTTATTATTTTTCACTTGATATTTAGGATTAAAATATTATAATGAATAGATTGGTACGTATTATATTTTTCAAGTATATTTTAATATTACTTTTATATCACTAAAATAAAATGTTAAATATTAATTTACCTAAAATAAATATATATATTTAAATATAAAACATAGTAAATATAGATTTCATTTTGTAGAGAATGAGATTTTAAGAATTTTGATATATTTGGTTTTTTATATATTTAGTAGTTTTTAAAATATTAAAATTTTAAAATATATATATAAGATTTAACTATTTATATTTGACATATTATAATTAGAGGAAAAATGGTGGGTCCCATTTATGGGTTCTTAAAAAATCTTCCATAAGAACCCATAATTAGAGTTCTTACCCCTCTCTCTTCTACATCATATTTTTTTATTTATTTTTTTACTTAAGAACCCATAAGAACCATTAATAATCATGCTCTTAGCATGCTAACTAGATCAGGTGAAAAGAAAAATTGTAAATGGTTGTAACTTTTAATATATAAGTCTAATATGAAAAAAATATCATTGTTCACTTTAATTCAAGTTCTTCAAAACAATAACAGACATGAATATGTTTTGAGAACTTTGAAGAAAAATTATGTTTACAATGATACACTAAAATGATAATATTATTCATTAATTTGATATTATGATTCATTACAAATTGATATTATGTTTCATTAACTAATAAGTAGTGAATTGGATAACAAACTTCAAAGCCGATAAAAAATTATTGTTTTGTAGTGTATTATTGTTGTTGTATCATGTATTTTAAGCCTTATATGTTGAATCATGTATTTTACATACACCCCAAATATTGTTTTGTAGTGTATTATGATTTATTAACTAATAAGTGATGAATTAGATAACAAATTTCGAAACCGATAAAAATCATTATTATTGTGTAGTGTATTATTTTTATTGTATGGTGTATTTTAATACATACCAAATATTGTTTTATGTTGTAATATTGTTTAATTTTTTATATTTTTTTATATGTTTACAATAATACACTAAAATGAAGATATGATACATTAATTTTGATATTATGATTCATTAAAATTGATACTATGATACACTAAAATGATGTTATGTGTTTATGATGATACACTAAAATATGAATCATAAGTATTGTTGATATACATAATATATGTAACCAATATAACTTTTTAAACTTCTCAAAACATATCCATGATTGGTCTTGTTTTGGACTTATATTTTAAAAGTTACAGTCAATTGAAGTTAATATCATTAAAACAATTTAGTCAGCAGATGATTGGACTGCCACATAAGCATCCCGCATCCAGAGTCGAAGACAAGGGGGTAGGTGTTCCCCTAACTCCCTTGAGTACATGCTTAAATCAGCTTTAGTTTTTTGTCATATAGTTTATTTATGTTATTAGATATTTGTTCACCCCCTCAATTCTCTCGGCTACAAGCTTAAATCAGTTTTAGTTTTTTGTTATATAGTTTATCTATGTTATTAGATATTTGTTTGCCCGCAAAACATTTTGTAAAATCTTACCATGATATCACTAAATTCTATTTATTATCAATTTTATTTCTATTAAAATATGTAATATTTTTTCTAGAGTTATATTGTAAAAAATCATTTTGAATCTATAGTAGATAAGAAAACTCTTAATATTTTTATTTTAGCATCATAGTCTAAAGTAAAAATTATCATTATGTCAGTCTTAGTAATTATGTACCCCTACTATCCATAATACAAGTGTTTTTAGTTTTTTTTTTAACAACCCCCAAAACCGGCCTAAGAGTTAGGGGCATCACACGCCACGTATTACTACCTAATAACGTAAGGCTCTAACGCTCAACATTCGCAAACAAGGCCCGAAAGCACACTTCTATAAATACTTGTGAAATAATTGTACGGAATACATAATACCATAAGTAATCCTCAAAACCGAAATGAAATGTCAAAAAAGTAAGGCCCGAAGGCTACAACTCATACAATCGAATGTCTAACAGAAGAATAACTAAAAAGTCAAGCTCCAGATACTAAGATGATCCTCGCTGATCAATCTGCAAAAATGTTAAAAGTAGGGGGGGTAAGCACACAACTATGCCCAGTAAGCAGCGACCGTCATTAGTAAGGTCGCTCAAAATAATTGAAATCAGAAGGAGGAGAAGATAAACATTATATCCACAATTTCTCAAACAGTCAGAAGCTTTCAGAAACAGAAACGGAATGGAACACAAGAGTTCCCGGTACAGAAACAATCAAAGTTCTTAAACAGAGAAGGGACAAGACACAATGCACACACTCAGAAGGGGTCCAAGACCCATAGATCATAATAGATCTCTCGACAACGCAGAAATGACTCTAATGAGCCAAAGGGTTTGTCAACCCCATAGAACAGAAAGGGAATGACCCACACTCAAAACGACGTCTACATGGTATACCACGGAAAAGCTCAACCCAGTCATTCACGGCTCAGAAACAAAGTGTAATGTCCCAAAACAGAAGGATTGCATAATCAGAAGCAAACTTGCATTTAAATATGCCAAAACACTCATAAATCAGTAGTACAGATCAAAAGGAATCCGACGCCACAGACGGCACTCAAATCGGAGTTCAAACGAAGAAGTTACGCTAAAAACAGTAAGGTGTCCGAACTTGTGTCCTAACGTTGAAGTTCGGACACAAGTCAATTTGAAAACAGAAGCGAAATACAGTGTCCGAACATCGAAGTTCGGACTGATGTTCGGACGGTTTTTTTCAGAAAAGTTACGTGGTGAAATCCGAGCTTGGAAGCTCGGTTTATTTCAGAAAACAGGGGTGTCCGAACTTCAAAGTTCGGACTGAAGTTCGGACACGCCCCGAACACGAAAATACAGAAGCTCAAAACATGCTGTCCGAACTTCGAAGTTAGGATGGAAGTTCGGACAGTGCGAAAACTGCAATTTCCAGAAGATGAACAGAGCAGAAAACAATGCAAAAACATAACTACGAATTACCAAACTGGTACACACACCAAATCACAGAAAAATACAGAGAACCATGGGGTTTTAGCCATCCGAAAACGCAACAAAAACGCAAAGAGAATCACACACAAAATCAGAGAACAACTCTTGCAACATCCCCATGGCTGAACTTCCAAACCGAATCAAGCAACCACCTACCTCGTTTCAGAGTGCAGAAAATCCACAGAACGCAGCAGCAACAGCACCGAACAAATGCCCAACCAGACAGAATCGAACAACCACTGAATTCCCATAGACGACAATCCACAATCAACAATAAAGAGAAGAAACCTAGAACTGAAAAATCCCACAATCTGCAACACAAACCTGAACCAAATGTGCAGAGGAATCCAACAATTGTAGAGCAGCAGCCCCACACATTCACGAATCCAAACGCAGAGGCACAGTCGCTGGATTCATCACAACAATCTACTAAAATCAGAACTGTAGAGGAGGGGAACTCCCTCTAATTTACCAATCTGAGATTCGAGAACCAAACCTGAAAGCGGACAAGAGAATCACGCAGCAGCAGAGATTCCAACCAGTTCGCAGCAGCAACACCAGAATTCGCAGCAGAGGAAGAATTAGAGAGAGAAAGGAAGAGGGGAAAAACTGTCGCTCAGCACTACGATGGAGACGCTCCTCACGAACTGACGTGAATAAATTGATCGGGGAATAGAAAGTGAATTAAAGAAGTAATTTAAATAAGGTTTCCTTTCCTTATTTAATTAAATAAACAATTACCTTAATTGTTTTAAGCAAAGACTTCCTTGTCCTTGACATTTAAACAATGTCGCCGACATCCCAACTGATAGCAAAGAAATTAATCCAACTTAGCATGACAATGTAACTGATATAATATAAGGTTACAAATTATGGGTTATAACATTTTTATTATAGATTTTGTAAATTAAAATAATATTAGAATTACTCAAAATATTTTTAGAAGAAATTTTTAGAAAAAACTACTAGTTGAGAATTATTGTTGTATATTATTAGCATTAAATTATTATAACCATTTTAAAAACTAGAAATAAAAAAGGTGAGACAAAATTCTTTATTTATTAATTTATATATTTCAATTATAATGTAATTTTAATGTCAAACTATATATCTGAAATCATTTTTAAAATATATTATAAATATTTAAAATTATATTAATTTTGAAATATTAATTAATATTATTTAAAATCTCACCCCTTATAAATATTTTCTGGATTTAATTTGTAAAACAAGATAAATATAATACTTGTGTTTTCAATAGATGATTTTTTGTGTCCTTTCATTATTTTCAAAATATATGATATTCTAGATTTTTTTGTTATCTACCCTATAATTCTACCATCCATCTTTTATTAAACAACTCTATTTTTTAAATTATTATAATTTTCAATATAAAAATCAAAACAAAATAGTTTTAACTTTTTAGGCCTTTGTTGTTGTGCCTAGTATTGACACTGTGTAATGTTCAATTGAACGACTAGGAAGCAGTGGATGGCAACGCTGCCGTTTGTCAATTGTATTTTGACAAACCTATAAAAAAAAAATAGGTTTTTGACAAAGTTTCATTGGTAATGGACGGTGAGAGCTAATTGGTCAATAACAGTGGGAATGGTCAGCTATGAAAGCTCATACATCGATACTTTCAACTTGTTAGATCTGATCTCGGGCCATAATTACTTTTTCTTTTGATAGATACCTGTATCACTTTATTTTAGGGCAATTAGATTATGCGGCAGGCTGCGTATAACATTGCATGAATTGTGTCATGTGGCACTGTCATGCATCATGTTGATTGTATAGTATTTTAAAGAAATAAACTTTAATAGTTATAATTTTTTAAAATATAGGTCTAAATAAAAAAAATTTATATCACACCGTTTTTCTCTCTTTAAAATAAGACCAAATATGGATATATTTTGACAAATTTGGAAAAAATTATTTTCATATATTTATGATGATACACTAAAATGATTATGATTCATTAATTTTGATATTATGATTCATTAAAATTGATATTATTTTTATTAAGTATAAGTGGTGAATTAGATTATAAACTTCAGAACTGATAAAAAAATCATTATTATTTTATAGTATATTTTATTGTTGTATGGTGTATTTTAAACTTATATGATGAATCATGTATTTTCATACATACTTATTGTTTTCTATTGTATTTTGTTTGAAATTTTTATTTTTTATATGTTTATGATGATACACTAAATGAAGATATGATTCACTAATTTTAATATTATGACTCATTAAATTGATATTATGATTCATTAACTAATAAGTGATGAATTATAATAAACTTCAGAACCTATAAAAATCATTATTGTTTTATAGTGTATTATTATTGTTGTATGATGTATTTTAAACCTTATATGGTGAATCACGTATTTTTCATACATACCAAATATATTTTGTGTTATATTATTGTGTAAATTTTTTTATTATTATATGTTTGTGACGATACACTAAAATGAAGATATGATTCATTAATTTTGATATTATGATTCATTAAAAGTGATATTATGATACACTAAAATGATGTTATGAATCATAAGTCTCATATATGTATATATATGGATATATACATGTAAATAATATAAAATTTAGGAGTTGTCAAAACATATTCATGTCTGGTCTTGTTTTGAAGAGCTTGAATTTAGATGAACGATGATATAATTTTTTTAATTTTGGACTTATATTTAAAAAGTTACAACCAATTAAAGTTATAAGTAAACAGACACCCAGTCAACAACAATCCAACACCTGAGTGGACTACCAAAAGATCAGACTGTATGCTGTTGGGTATGAGCAGGGGCGGAGCAGAAATAGAATTGAGGGGGGCAAAGACAAATTTATAAAAAGTTAGGGGGGTCTTTTATTAAATTTTTCTAAAAAAAAATTTTTTACACTATAATTTTTTGTAATTTAACAAAGTTAGGGGTGTTCTGCTCCCTCCAGAACACCCCTAGCTCCGCCTCTGGGTATGAGCGTCCCGCGGCGTCGACCTGCTGTTATTTTAGTTCCTAAAAAGAGTATTATTATATTCTCACTGAATCTAATTATTAGCAGTATTAAATTTGTCTATAGTATAAAAAGAATATTAAAAAGTATAATAAACTAAATATTTAATGAGAGCAGAGTTTTTTTTAAATAAATAATTATATATAATAATTCAATTACTACCGTGGATGCTTTAATCGGTGTACATATCAATTTTAATTGTTTTAAAGAAAAGTCTAAGGTCACTTATATTAATTTTTTGGAGCTTACAATATTAGATAATTAAAAAATAAATTAACGTAAAGATTTATTATATCATTGATAATAATTGTAAAAGTTGAGTCAAATACTTAGGTTATATTATATACGTTGTTATAGCTTCTTAACTATTTATAACTAATATAAATTGGATTTTGTTAACTATATATATTTAACATAAAATATGTACTTTACATTCCCTATGTCCTGATTGACCGTTTTATTCATTATTTGGATATGTCGTTTGACTTCAATATTTAACATATAAGATAAAAAAAAATTTAAAAATTTAAGTTTTACAAATAATTCATTAAATGATAACTATATATCACAAAATTTAGTTATATGAAATTATATTATTTTATATGCTTAAGATTGAAATGGAACAACGTGCTATAAAATAAACAAGACACTAGAATGCTTGAAAGTAGACAATAATACTATTTCTTTTAAACTCTATGCTAGACGTATGACTTTAATAAAGAAAAAGTACAAGGCACTACTCCTTCCGTCCCTTATTGACCTTCTCCTTTACTATTTGAATATGTCGTTTGACTTTAATATTTACATATAAGATAATATAATTTTACAAATTTAAGTTTTGCAATGGAATCCTTATGTGAAAAACTATAAGTTGTAGAAATTTGTTTTATAAAATTATTTATCTTATATGTTTAATATTAGTAAGAAGAAAAACATGCCAAAAACAAGCAGGACGGTCAAAGTGGGACGGAGACGGTATTAAAAGTACAAACACGTGATGCACATACAAATTTAAAGGATAAAACTATCAATGCGGTGTTGCTCGAAACGTTTCCTTGTAAAATGTGAATCTTGTAATAAATGAGATAGAACGGAAGTAGATCGATAATAGGATTTAGGGAAATTACATTCCATTCATGACGTTCGCCGAAATTACACACTTCACCACCCATAATGTTTTAAAAATTATTTTCCTCATCCATGTGGTTTCTGTTTTTTTACATCTAGTAGCTTTTCTAATTTTCATTCAACATAAAAGATGCTTAAGTGTTGTTCAAAATTGATGAAACTTTACATGGATGATGCTAAAGTGTTATATTTTGGTCTAATACCAAATTCAAAGTTTTTTAAGCTCACATGTAACATGTGAGATCCAATGAGCACACATTCAAATGTCAGACATTTTATTGGGTCCCACGGATTACATTTGAGGTTAAAAGCCTTTGGATTTCATGTCAAACCAAAATCTAACACTTTATCATCGTTCATGTAAGGTTTCATGAACTTTGGACAACATTTAAGCATCTCTTAAGTTGAACAAAAAATACAAAGTTGTCAGATGTACAAAAGGGGAAACACATGAGTGGGGAAAGTAATTTTTGAAACCACATGGTGTGGTGTGTAATTTCACCAAACGTCATGGGTGGGGGATGTAATTTTCCCTAGAACTTATACTTTACAAGTGTGTACAAGGGTCTCTATTTACATATATAGACATAAGGAATGAAGAGATAAATCCTAAGAACGAGGGTAATATGCACATTCACTACTTAATTACAACACTCCCCCTTAAAGATTTGACATTGATTGCCTCGTTAAAAACCTTGTCTGGAAAAATCCAGTGGGATACAAACCAAGACTAAGGAAAAAAGAGTGCAATCATAAGTTCTCCCCGTGAACTAAAATGTCACTTCAAATCTTTGAATCTAAATAGTTCAATCTTGCAGATTAACTTTTTGAAAGTTGAAGTAGGAAGCGGCTTGGTGAATACATCTGCTAAATTTCGCTTGAGCGGATTTGTTGTATATTATTTCTCTATTCTTCCGAAGCGCATGGGTGTAGAAAAACGTTGGGGATATATGTTTCGTTCTATCTCTTTTGTTGTACCCGTCTTTCATTTGACACTAGTACAAAACAGGCCTACCGTGGCGCCCCTATTGCAGCGGTTGTAAGAGGAACCGCTGAAATAGGACGTTTTAAAATTTTCGGATCATCTACCGCAACGGTCGTTAGCTAGGAACCGTTACGGTAGGTAGGTATATTTTTTCAAAAAACAATTAGCAATCTATCGCAGTGGTTCCTATAACAACCGCTGTAGTAGACTAATTTTCTCGGTTATTCTTTTTAAAGTTTCACTTTCACGTTTTTTTAGCCTATTGCAGCGGTTGTTACTAGAAACTGCTGCAATAGACTTTTTGTTTTAATATAAAAGTTTCTCCTCTGATAACTCATGTTAATTATGCTCTACGCTCTCTTCTTCTGGCCGCGGCGAACAAGGAACAGCTATGCGCTCTCTTCTTCTCTTCTCTCTCTACGGTCTATGGCGAACAAGATACGCTTGCTCGACGCTCTCTTCTTTCTTTCACTCATTGATTCTTCTTCTCTTCCCTCATGGTAATATGCTCGAACTTGTCTTTACTTCGGTAATTTCGCAACCCTAACTGGTGAGCAAGATGCTCTGCGCCTCCATTATATATTCTCACGTGGTAATGTTGCAACCCAAACTGGCGAACAAGAACATATATGTTGTGTGCCTCTTTCTCTTCTCATATATGTGCCTCTTTCACTGTAATTTTGCAACTCTGATTAGTGATCAAGGAACAGGGTTGTGCCTCTATATTCTCTTCTCATGGTAATTTTGCAACAGGTTTGGTGAACAAGGAACATGTTGTACGCCTCTTCCACTATATACTCACGGTAATTTTACAATTTGATCTGGTAAACAAGGAACACGTTTTGCGCAATCTGAAGAGAACTCGACCGTGAACTCGTAAACGGCTGCGCGAGGAAGAAGATGAAGTAGCTAATTTTTTTTTAAAAAATACCTATGGTAGCGGTTCCTAGCTAACAACCGCTGCAATAGGTGTGTTTTTTTTATCCTAAGACCATCTATGGCAGCGGTTCCTAGCTAACAACCGCTGCAATAGATATGTTTTTTGTTCTGAAGCCCACATATGGCAGCGATTGTTAGCTAGAAACCGCTGCCATAGGTTACCTACTGTAGCGGTTCAATAACCGTCGAGGTAGATTGATACCCTATCGTAGCGCACCTCATTACAGTGGTTCTAGAACCGCTGCGATAGACCCAAACATGCTGCAATAGGCCTGTTTATACTAGTGTGAGGTATGCAAGCATCATTGTTTTCATATAATATTGTATGGAGTTTCTAATCAAAAGATAGGCTACACGTCTTTTGAACATACTGGATCATGGACCTCAACCATGCTTCATACACTGCTAGAATTTCCGCATGATTGAAGGAGGTGGCAACGGTCATTTGTTTTATCGATTTCCATGATATAGTCATACCTCCATGAGTATATACATAACTTGTTTGTGACCTTACGTTGTGGGGATCAGATAGGTCGCCAGCATCAGCATAACCTACTAGACCGGACTTAGGTGTCTTTGAAAAGAATAACCTCATATCCATTGTACCTCGAAGATAACAGAGTACATGCTTAACACCATCCTAATGCCTTTTTGTTGAAGAAGAGCTATATCTTGCTAATAAATTTATTGAGAATGCTATATCAGGTCAAGTATAACTCACCAAGTACATCAATGCTCCAATAGCACTCAGATTTGGGACTTCAAGACCAAGTAACTCTTCGTCACTTTCACGGGGGGTAAATGGGTCCTTGTCTACACCTAGGGACCTAACAACCATTGGGGTGCTTAATGGATGAGCATGATCCATATAAAATCTTTCTAGCTCCTTTGTAACATAGCGACTCTGATGTAGGAATACCACACTTGATGAATGCTTGAGTTTCAGTCCAAGGCAAAACTTTGTCTAATCGAGATTGTTCATCTCAAATTCTGACTTCAAACATTCAACAACTTGTTGGAGTTCTGCATGCATTCCAATTATGTTGAGGTCATCAACATAGATTGTAATTATAACAATCCCAAATCCACTTTTCTTTATGAATATACATGGACAAATTGAGTCATTCTTATAGCCTTTTTAATTCGTTGAGGCGATCATATCACATACGACCCAGCTGCTTTAGTCCATAGAGAGATTTATTCAATTTAATAGAGAATTTTTCTCTAGGGCTTGACTTAAATGCTTCATACAATTTAAATCCCTATGGTAGCCTCGTATAAATGTTGTTATCAAGTGATCCATATAGATAGGCTATAACCACATCCATTAAACGAAACTCAATAGTTTCTTGGAATCAAGTATCTAAAACTTGTGGCATCCTTAACCGGGGAATAAGTTTCTTCATATTCAATACCAGGTCATTGACTAAAACCTTGTGCAACAAGACGAGCTTTGTATCTAAAAATTTCATTATTCTCATTTCGTTTTCGCACAAGCACCCATTTAGAACCAACTGGTTTTACCTTACTGGGTGTATGGACCACTGGTCTAAAAACCTCACATTTATAAGTGAGTTTAATTATGCTTCAATAGCATCTTCCATTTTGGCCAATCATTTCTTTGTCTTCATTCTTCAACAGACTTAGGTTCATGACCCTTTTCATCATTCATAACTTGTAGCGCTACAAGACTAGTGTAACATTAAAATTTATGGGAACATACTTACATATGGATAGGTATATAGTTGGGAGTAAATAATGAATTAAGAAATATTGGAGGAACAATATAAGATTAGATAAAATTAAAGGAGATAGAATTATAAGTAAAAATCATAATTATTAAGAGTGGGGGTTGGCATAAGCGTGGGGAATACCAAGAAGATTAATGTAATATTAGTAAGAAGTTAACTCATAAGGATTAACATGGGACTCATTAAGTATGATACTATATAGTATAACACTAAAAAGAGAGAATTTCATTATACTACATTAAGTATAAAGGACCTTATGTTTATGCCTAAATGGGTGGAATAAGGTTATTAAAGTGAAGGAAATTAAATTGTGGATTTCATTATACGACATTAAGTATAAAGGACCTTAATGGCTATGCCTAAGTGGGTGGAAGTTATAAGGTTATTAAGGTGAAGGAAATTAAATTGTGGACCTATATAATAAAGTTGATAAGTTAAGTTAAGAGGGTTAATTAACTAATCCCGCATTAGGATGCTTTAAGTAATAACTCGATTAATAACAATAATTAAACTTAGGGGTTAGTGACAGGGGTTGCTAACAATAAAGGACACCGAATGGGTTGGTGATTTATAGAGTATTAACACTAGCGTTATATATCCCAGAGCTAAGTGGATAGAGGACGGCCAGGATCTCAAGCTAGAGTCCCTACGGTGAACGGTATGGTATTATGTGGTCCAATTGTTCCTGAGGATTACCTTGGGTTCGAACATGTATGTGTGAATGCTTGATAAGAGCGATATATGTGTTTTTGTATTGATATGTTTATGTGATTTAATTGTCTGATTATCTCATGATATTAATTGTGCACGAACATCTTTAGGACCGAGGTAATTGTAACACCCCAATTCATAATTCGTAATCAACTGTAATTAACAATGTCAAACTTAAATGAAATCACAGCAGAAAAATAGTCAATCCTGATGTTACCGCCGTTAGGCACCACGTAACTAACTAGACCTTACTTAATCCACTGTAACGGTCTGATAGACTGAACACTTAACCAACTTAATTCCAACAGATACATATACATACCGAGTTTTACTAACGTTTCCAAAATACAAGTTTGTTTCTGCCTTACTACAATGTACATAAGTGTTTAAATTCTAACCGAGGTAATAACAAAATCAAAAGGAGTCCAAAATCTACCCCGCCTACTCTCGGTCGGGTGACAACTTCATCAGTACCTGAAAATGATAGGCCCAAACAGGCTCAGCACAATCGCTGAGTATGAAAATGTGCAACCCACAAGCTACCGGACCACACGACTACTTGGTCGTTAACATGCGGTTAATTATTACAACATTATAAGTGAAATCTGTAAACATGCAACATATAACACAAACATCCACTCAAAACATAATAATATATATCCCAGCAAAAACAGACTCAGTATAACAAGTCAATGTACTATTCTTTCCTAGGCATTGAGGCTATTTTGAAATCTCGTTATTGATTTTAACTTACTTATCGTGAACAATCCACACAATGGGATCACCACTTCCTTAGTTAATATCTTAGCTTATCTCGGGTATGTTTAAACCATGTTAGAAGAGTAACGATGTTATAACCCAAAGTTTATTTCAGAATTTCCTTTGTATTCTATCTTGTTACAAGCTGATTAAATGAGTTATTTAATCCTTCAGGACATGGGAGTCCTTTTAATTAAAGGCGAGGACTAATGGGTCATTTTCCGTCCCCCTTCTAAAAACTGATAGGTAATTAAATCAGTAAGGTTATTTCCTTAATTCCCCTCACTCTCAATCACGTTCTAACCCTCGCTCATTTGGAAACCGTCAGTGCGCTCCCTTTTTTGTTATCTCTCTCAAAAGTTACGTGCTGCTCATCCTCTCAAGTGCTGTGGATTGTGGCTCCTCTTGGAATTCTGTTGTGGATTCTACCTCGTTCTGGAAACCGGTTTCAGTATAAGGTAAGAGCGTAGTCTATTCTTGTTCAATTCTGCATTTGGGAAACCTTCCCCCGTTCTGATTTAGGTTTCTGCAATCTGCTATCAGAATCTTCAATCCTTCTGCGTGGCTGTGTTCGGACTCTCCCTGTGGTTCCTTTGCTGTTAGATTCAGGTACGAATTGTGAATTCGTTTGCGATGACAGTTTCTGATTTGGGAATTTGGTTCTGATTTCGGTCTGTTCTTCAGTTGCGTTGTTCGGGTGTATTGTCGTTCTGCATTCGGGAATTATGTTCGTTGGTTGGCTCTGCTGTTCAGATTGGTTTCCATCTGCTGATTATCAAGGTAGGTGGCTTATGGATTCGGCTTGTGTGTTCAGCCTTGGGGAGTTTCGTTCCGGTTCTGATTCGAGTTGTGTTTTGTCTTGAAATTGTGATTGTGAACTGTCTGTTTAATGCCGTTTTAACTCTTACAAACCCCCAAGGTTGTTTTCTGCTAACTTATAATGTTTTGACATTGTTTTGGTACATCTGTTTGTGTGAAAATCGCCTCTGTTCACTGTGTTTTTCGTCGTGTCCGAACTTCCGTCCGACCTTGGAAGTTCGGACATGCATCGTTGCGTTTTAAATTTTCTGAAGTTTTACTGTGTCCGAACTTCCGTCCGAGCTTTGAAGTTTGGACACAGCCTTCTGTATTCTCTGATTTTGCCTCGACTTGTGTCCGAACATGGATGTCCGGACACAAGTTCGGACTCTGCGCATATCTGATTTCCGAAGGGAGTCCGAACATCAGTCCGAGCTTTGATGTTCGGACACCTCTGTCTCTGCTTCTGTTTTAAGGTTCGACCTGTGTCCGAACATTGATGTCCGGACACAAGTTCGGACATGGCTCTGTTTTGACCATAACTTGCTCGTTTGAGCTCCGTTTTGACTTCCGTTTGCGGGGTTGGATTCCCCTTCTGATTTCCAAGTTGTCTAAGTGCTTTCTGGTGCCTTTGGTGCACATATGCTTAATTGTTTTAAGCTTCTGTTTTGGGACCTAGTTATCTCTGTGTCTGAACCTTTGGATGGCTGGTCTCGCTGTCTCGTAGCGCGCTATGTAGGATCCTTCTGTTCACGGGTGATGTTCCCCGTTCTGTTCACAGGTGTTCCACCTGTTCTGTTTACGAGTGAGGTTTCCTCATTCTGTTCACGAGCTGGTTGCTCTTTCTGTCTGTATGCTGTGATTAACTAGTGTCCCGCTCTGTTTTCTGATTCTGTCTGCTTCTGACTCTGTTTAGTCCTTTGTTGCATGGACTTCTGCTTCTGTTTTCTGTCATGCTTGTGGATTCCTTCGTTTCCTTATGATTTGATAATATTCTGTAAAATGTTTTGAGCATGCTAGTTGATGAAGTTTGTCATCTACTGGGCATAGTTGTTTGCTCATTCCCCTACTCTATCTAACATTGCAGATTGATCGGCGAAGGTCACTTGCTCAGCTCTGGAGCTTAGTTTGTTTCGTTATTTGAATTCTTTTGAGACATTTGTATTTGATATTGAGCTTTTGGGCCTCTTCAGTTAGCTTCCGCTTTTGATATTTGTTTGGTGGGTTCTGTAATGACTTTTGGGATGTTTCAACATCTCCTTGATATACCTTTATTCAAGTATTCGTTTTGGGCCTTGTTTGATTATCTGTTTAAGTTCATTTATTAGAGCCTTGCGTTATTATGTAATAATACGCGGCGTGTAATACCCCTAACTCCTAGGCCAGTGTTTGGGGGTGTTACATTTAGTGGTATCAGAGCTCTGGGTTCTAATCTGCTGGGATTTTAAGTTTGCCAGTCAGTCAGAAACGTTAGTGTTAGTGTCTGAGTCTAATTGGCTGCTGTTGAACTTTCAGAATGCCGCCAAGAAGGGCCCCAGGGAACGTTGCTGATGCTGTTCAGTAGTTCATGACGCAGCTCATGCAGACCATGGCTGCAGGGGGTGGACCAGCTGGAGGAGGACCAGCTGGCGGGCAGGCCCAGCTAGGGCGGATGCTGGAGGCCAGAATGTGAAGGCGCTTCAGGAGTTCATGAAGCTGAAGCCGCCATCGTTCGACAGGGCAGGAGATCCCCAGGAGGCCAGTCATTGGCTGTCAGAGGTGGAGGATTTGCTGCGTGTTATGGGCTCTGAGGAGGAGCAGAAGGTGGACTTCGCCACCTTTCTTTTCAAGGCCGAAGCCAAGGAGTGGTGGAGGTCTGTGATGGGGAAGTTCCCACAGCCTTGGATGTGGGAGCAGTTCACCGGGGAGTTCAACAAGCAGTTCTACCCCGACGTCTATAAGGACTAGCGCATCTTGGAGTATAATAGGCTTCGCCAGGGCGCGATATGGGTGTGGAGGAGTATGTCAGGAAGTTCATCAGCTTGTCTAAGTTTGCACCTGAGCCAGATGAGCATAGGAAGGCCAGGAAGTTTGAGAGCGGCTTGAGGCCGGATATTCGCTCTGCTGTGACGCCGCTGCATCACAAGACCTTCAGGGACGTTGCTGATGTCGCCCTGTTGGTAGAGGCTGATTTGAGGGGCCGCCAGTCTGGAGGGAAGGACCAGAAGAGGAAGCAGCGGTCCGACGAGAGTGATAGGAGGGATCAGTCTGCTTCTCAGAAGAAGTAGTCTACTGGAGACCGAGCTGGAGACCGTTCGAGAGATAGAGGTGGTTCGTCTTCGTCAGCTCCTGCTCCGAAGTACCGGGTCTGCGGCAAGTTTCATCGAGGCCAGGACTGCTACAGGAAGTCTGGAGCCTACTTCAAGTGTGGATCCCTGGAGCACAGGATAGATGACTGCCCTCAGGCTGAGAGGAGCAGGGGTAGCTCTGGAGGTGGAGCTGGAGGATCTGCATCTGGGTCTAGAGATCGAGACCGGGCTGAGCAGAAGAAGCCCCAGGGCCAGGCCAGAGTGTACGCGATGGCTGGAGAGAGAGACCGATCGACTGACAGAGTTGTCACATATTCTCCAGCTGTCTTCTCGTTCTGTTTTCTGCTTGTTTGACTCTGGAGCCACCCACTCTTTTATTTCTGCTGAGTTAGTGGGTGAGCTCGGTTTGCCTGTTGTGCCTCTGGGTGTTGAGTTATGTGTGCATAGTCCATTGGTTAGGGACTCTTCTATGCTTTTGAATTCTGTCTGTAAAGATAGTCCTGTGTTAGTCAGAGATAGGACTCTGTGTGTTAACCTCATTCCGATGGAGATGACTACTTTTGATGTGATTCTGGGCATGGATTGGCTTGCTGTGCACCATGCCCACATTGATTGTGCTGCTTCGAGAGTCACTTTTGAGGAGCCGGGTCAGCCCCGCCTAGTTGTAGCAGGGAATGGACTCCCGTGCTCGCCGCCAGTCATATCAGCTATGCAGGCGTTTCGATTTCTGAGGAAGGGATGCCAGGGATATCTATGTTACATCCCTGAGGTTCGCAAGGATGTGAAGTTGGAGGAAATTCCAGTGGTCAGAGACTTCCCAGATGTGTTTCCAGGATGACGTACCTGGGCTTCCCCCTGTCAGAGAGGTGGAGTTCTCGATCGAGCTCGCACCTGAGACTCAGCCCATTTCTAAGGCCCCATACCGCATGGCACCTGCTGAGCTCAAGGAGTTGAAGGTTCAGTTGCAGGAGTTGTTGGACAAGGGCTTCATTCGCCCTAGTGTGTCGCCTTGGGAGCGCCAGTGTTATTTGTTAAGAAGAAGGACGGTAGCATGCGTTTGTGCATTGACTACAGGGAGCTCAACAAGGTTACCATTAAGAATAGGTACCCTCTCCCGCGCATAGATGATTTGTTTGACCAGCTAGCAGGAGCTAAGGTGTTTTCGAAGATCGACCTGAGGTCTGGTTATCATCAGCTGAGGATTAAGGCAGACGACGTGCCTAAGTCCGCCTTCAGGACTCGTTATGGACATTACGAGTTCCTAGTGATGCCATTCGGTCTGACGAATGCGCCTTCAGTGTTTATGGATATGATGAACCGGGTGTTCAAGCCGTTTCTGGATCAGTTCATCGTAGTATTTATTGATGATATCTTGGTGTATTCCAAGAGTGCTGAGGAGCACGAGGAGCATTTGAGGACCGTTCTCCAGACTCTGAGGGAGAACGAGCTGTATGCGAAGCTGAAGAAGTGCGAGTTATGGTTGGATCAGGTGGTATTCTTGGGACACGTTGTCTCCAAGGATGGTATCTCCGTGGACCCGGAGAAGATTAGAGCTATTATTGAGTGGGCCAGGCCTACTAATGTTAGAGAGATTCGTAGCTTCCTTGGACTAGCGGACTACTATCGTAAGTTTGTGGAGGGCTTCTCCAAGCTCATGATTCCTTTGACTCGTCTGCTGCAGAAGGATGTGAAGTTTGAGTGGAGCGAGGCATGTGCTGTGCTTTCAGGAGCTGAAGAAGAGGTTGACGTCTACGCCGATTCTGACCCTTCCAGAGGGTAGTGACGGACTAGAGGTTTTCTGCGATGCGTCCCATAAGGGACTTGGGTGTGTTCTGATGCAGCATGGGAAGGTAGTAGCACATGGCTCTCGTCAGTTGAAGCCATATGAGAAGAACTATCCGACCCACGACCTGGAGCTGGCTGCTGTGGTCTTTGCGTTAAAGATTTGGAGGCACTACCTGTATGGAGCGGCGTGTAAGGTGTATACAGACCACAAGAGCCTCAAGTATCTGTTCACTCAGAAGGAGTTGAACTTGAGGTAGAGGAGGTGGCTAGAGTTGCTACACGATTATGATCTGGAGATCCTCTACCACCCGGGTAGGGCGAATGTGGTTGCTGATGCGCTCAGTAGGAGGGGTCCGTCTGGGGCCGTCTGTGCTTTGTCTGGGGTGCAGAGGTCTGCTCTCGAGTTGCAGCGTATGGGTATCTGGGTCGTCCGTCCAGAGAGATCTTGGATGTTAGCAGCGTTGCAGATTCAGCCTACCTTGATCGACCGGATCAAGGCCAGTCAGGAGCTCGATGTCGGTTTGTGTAAGATCAGAGAGAGTATCTCTTCCGGTCAGGAGTCTGAGTTCAGAGTTTCAGAGGATGGCTGCTTGAGGTTCAGAGACCGTGTTTGTGTGCCGGCAGACGACGCTTTGAGACGTGAGATCATGCAGGAGGCTCATGGAGCCAGTACTCGGTACACCCAGGTGGTGTGAAGATGTACCGGGACCTTCGGGAGACGTTCTGGTGGAGTAACATGAAGAGGGATATTTCTGACTTTGTATCCAGATGTCGGACCTATCAGCAGGTCAAAGCCGAGCATCAGAGACCAGCTGGTTTGCTTCAGCCTCTTCCCGTTCCGGAGTGGAAGTGGGAGAGCGTCGGTATGGATTTTGTCATGGGGCTGCCTAAGACTCCGAGGGGGTTTGATGCAGTTTGGGTGATAGTGGACAGGCTCACGAAGAGCGCCCACTTCTTGCATGTCAGGAAGACTTTCAGTTTGCATCGTTTGGCGCAGTTATATATGGATGAGATAGTGCGTCTGCATGGAGTTCCTGCTTCTATAGTGTCTGACAGAGACCCGCGCTTCGTATCCAGATTCTGGCAGAGTTTGCATCAGGCTATGGGGACGAAGTTGTCTTTCAGTTCAGCGTATCATCCTCAGTCGGATGGGCAGACAGAGAGGACGAATCAGGTCCTGGAGGACATGCTCAGAGCATGTGTGCTTGACTTTGGAGGCAGCTGGGATCAGCACGTGGCGCTGATAGAGTTTGCTTACAATAATAGCTTCCAGACTAGTATCGGGATGGCCCCGTTTGAGGCTTTGTATGGCAGGAGGTGCAGATCACCCATCTGTTGGGATGATCTGAAGGAGAGAGCAGTTATTGGTCCGGACTTAGTTCAGGATGTTGTGGGCAAAATTCAGTCTATCAGAGAGCGCTTGCTTGTGGCTCAGAGTCGTCAGAAGAGCTACGCCGATTAGAGGAGACGACCTCTAGAGTTTGAGGTGGGCGACCATGTGTATCTGAAGGTTTCTCCAGTTCGAGGAGTTGTTCGGTTTGGGAAGAGAGGCAAGCTTAGCCCTCGCTTTGTGGGTCCTTTTGAGATCCTGGAGAGGATCGGACCGGTTGCCTATCGTTTAGCTTTGCCACCGTCGTTGGCTGGAGTTCACAGTGTCTTCCATGTGTCTATGCTGAGGAAGTATATTCCGGACCCGTCGCATGTGATTGACTTCAGTCCGCTTCAGTTGAGGGAGGACTTCACGTTCGAGGCAGTTCCTTCGAGGATCCTAGCTCGAGATATTCGTAAGCTCCTCAGGAGTAAGTACGGACCATTGCCCTTGGTGTGAAGGTGCAGTGGTCGGGTCAGTCCGAGGAGAGAGGACGCACCTGGGAGGTCGAAAGTGAAGTGCGTTCTAAGTTCCCCGCCCTCTTCGAGCAGTAGGTACGTTTAATTTCGAGGACGAAATTCTTTTAAGGGGGAGGTGATGTTATAACCCAAGTTTATTTCAGAATTTCCTTGTATTCTATCTTGTTACAAGCTGATTAAATGAGTTATTTAATCCTTCAGGACATGGGAGTCTTTTAATTAAAGGCGAGGACTAATGGGTCATTTTCCGTCCCCCTTCTAATTACTAATAGGTAATTAAATCAGTAAGGTTATTTCCTTAATTCCCCTCCTCTCAATCACGTTCTAACCCTCGCTCATTTGGAAACCGTCAGTGCGCTCCTGATAAGTGTCCAAATGAGCATGATTTATAGGTGTATTTCATATATAATATTAGCACTTTTCTTGCTCATTTCTCCACTTCGGTTAGTTTTCCTCTAGTTTATGTTTTATTGTTTATCTCACAAAATTATTGGTTAACATGAGGAAAACCAAGCTGGGAGTGAAGTAGATTAAGAGACGAACGCATAGACGCAAACGGCTCAGAAAACGGAGCCCAAACGAAGAATCTACAGCCGGTCGAAGTTGGAAGGAATAAGTCACGACAGGTTGCAGCGACGTCGAGATAACTGGCGGACACCACAGGGGCAACCGCCTCGCGGACAACAGAGGGACAACCGCCACTTATCAGGCGGTCTCCTCACATGCAACCGCCAGGCGGACACCACCCACTACCGCCACTTATCAGGCGGACACCACCATGCTCACCGCGAGGCGGACACCATCACCTCTTCCGCCACTTATCAAGCGGTCTTGGAGGCGGACGTGAGAGCAGCAACCGCCACTTATTGGGCGGTACCACAGGCGGACACCAACAGTAATTGTGACTAATTATCAGTCACGACCAGTAACTTCTTCGCGCCGTCGTCCTCTGCAACTCGCCCGACTCGCCCGCAACTTATCCATCTACTCTGCACACGCTCTGTCCCCTGCAATCAATGAAGGAAGCAATAAATGAAGCAATCAATGCTCTTCTTCATCTGCAATCAAATTCGTACGGATCCAAACCTCTATATAAACCCACCACCTTAACTGCATAAACCACGCACGACGGGAGTCTGAAGAATATTTTCACCACACTCATCCATATCCATTCGCTTCCATTTAACTCTCTCCCGTAACACCATATCAGTCCACACTCACGCAAAGTAACAAAAGAAATAGAAGCAGCAGTGAGAGCGAGAACAGACCAGTTCTTCCTCTGAATTAATGTCAAAATCTATCTGTGTAATCTTCTTATCTCCGTTAATGTCTGAGTAATTTTCTTTTGTATCCTAGGATGGGGGTTTATTCTAATATTACGTAAATTAATATTTATCACCTGTTTCTCTCATTTAACTTGTTTTAATTCCTTTCAACTAATATTGCTAAATGCTTTGCGCGACAACGACTGCATTTATTTGGTAATTATCAACATATGATTTTGAGATAGTCTAGGTACCACAAAGGAATTAATCTTAGTATTTACACTCCGGACTGAGCAGGAAAATATTAAGGCTTTTATTAAGAGTTCGTAACTGACAATTATTAACTCTAATAGGCAATAAATAATTGAGACATGGTTATAAATATGTTTAAGTAATTTAGGAAATTCCCCCGCTATCCTAGGATACATTTTTCCATCCACATCAATTAATTCACCTTTTTACTGTTTTTATTATATTTGCACTGATTAAACAACAAATCAAGCTTGCCTCCGGCTAAACCCCTTTTTACAGCTTTTAAGTAACTACCAAGACTAGGATAAATTGAACAATCTCCCTGTGGATACGACACTTGTTTTACTAACTACGACCGGGATTTGTTTGCAGCCCGACGTTTATAATTTGAGTTTTTAATTTCCTTTCTTTTAATTTTACACCAGTTTAACCACTCAGAAAATAACAGTCTGCAGCTCCCTTCTCTGTTCTCTCTCTCAAAATTACGTGCTGCTCATCCTCTCAAGTGTTGTGGATTGTGGCTCCTCTTGGAATTCTATGTGGATTCTACCTCGTTCTGGAAACCGGTTTCAGTATAAGGTAAGAGCGTAGTCTATTCTCATTCATTCTGCATTTGGGAAACCTCCCTCGTTCTGATTTAGGTTTCTGCAATCTGCTGTCAGAATCTTCAATCCTTCTGCGTGGCTATGTTCGGACTCTCCTCTGTGGTTCCTTTGCTGTTAGATTCAGGTACGAATTGTGAATTCGTTTACGATGGCAGTTTCTGATTTGGGAATTTGGTTCTGATTTCGGTTTGTTCTTCAGTTGCGTTGTTCGGGTTTGTATTATCGTTCTGCATTCGGGAATTCTGTTCGTTGGTTGGCTCTGCTGTTCAGATTGGTTTCCGTCTGCTGATTATCGAGGTAGGTGGCTTATGGATTCAGCTTGTGTGTTCAGCCTTGGGGAGTTTTCGTTCCGGTTCTGATTCGAGTTGTGTTTGTCTTGAAATTGTGATTGTGAACTGTCTGTTTAATGCCGTTTTAACTCTTACAAAACCCCAAGGTTGTTTTCTGCTAACTTATAATGTTTTGACATTGTTTTGGTGCCTCTGTTTGTGTGAAAATCGCCTCTGTTCACTGTGTTTTTCGTCGTGTCCAAACTTCCGTCCGACCTTGGAAGTTCGGACATGCATCGTTGCGTTTTAAATTTTCTGAAGTTTTACTGTGTCCGAACTTCCGTCCGAGCTTTGAAGTTCGGACACAGCCTTCTGTATTCTCTGATTTTGCCTCGACTTGTGTCCGAACATGGATGTCCAAACACAAGTTTGGACTCTACGTGTATCTGATTTCTGAAGGGAGTCCGAACATCAGTCCGAGCTTTGATGTTCGGACACCTCTGTCTCTGCTTCTGTTTTAAGGTTCGACCTGTGTCCGAACATTGATGTCCGGACACAAGTTCGGACATGGCTCTGTTTTGACCATAACTTGCTCGTTTGAGCTCCGTTTTGACTTCCGTTTGCGGGGTTGGATTCCCCTTCTGATTTCCAAGCTGTCTAAGTGCTTTCTGGTGCCTTTGGTGTACATATGCTTAATTGTTTTAGCTTCTGTTTTGGGACCTAGTTATCTCTGTGTCTGAACCTTTGGATGGCTGGTCTCGCTGTCTCGTAGTGCGCTATGTAGGATCCTTCTGTTCACGGGTGATGTTCCCCGTTCTGTTCACAGGTGTTCCACCTGTTCTGTTTACGAGTGAGGTTTCCTCGTTCTGTTCACGAGCTGGTTGCTCGTTCTGTCTGTATGCTGTGATTAACTAGTGTCCCGCTCTGTTTTCTGATTCTGTCTGCTTCTGACTCTGTTTAGTCCTTTGTTGCATGGACTTCTGCTTCTGTTTTCTGTCATGCTTGTGGATTCCTTCGTTTCCTTCTGATTTGATAATATTCTGTAAAATGTTTTGAGCATGCTGGTTGATGAAGTTTGTCATCTACTGGGCATAGTTGTTTGCTCATTCCCCTACTCTATCTAACATTGCAGATTGATCGGTGAAGGTCACTTGCTCAGCTCTGGAGCTTAGTTTGTTTCGTTATTTGAATTCTTTTGAGACATTTGTATTTGATTTTGAGCCTTTGGGCCTCCTCAGCTTCAGTAGCTTCCGCTTTTGATATTCGTTTATTCAAGTATTCGTTTTGGGCCTTGTTTGATTATCTGTTTAAGTTCATTTATAAGAGCTTTGTGTTATTATGTAATAATACGCGGCGTGTAATACCCCTAACTCCTAGGCCAGTGTTTGGGGGTGTTACAAACGAAACTCTCTAATAAACCACTATCGTTGTGACGTACACTGAGTCGGGTATGAATTACCCTAATAAACGAGATTAAGACTCTCATATGCATGTATAACCTAGTACATTTAAACCCGTAGGTGAGTATAAACTCCCTTAAACCACCGTCAAGAACGACGTATATTGAATCGAGTACATTTAAACCCGGTGGGCGAGAATGCAACATCCCCCATAACCATCGTCAATAAAAGATGTATTATTAAATGGAAGTCAATCAGATACAGATAACAACCTCCTAAACTCAAACATGCATGGCTAGAAATTCCTGGACACCTCACTCTCCCCTAGTAACCCGAACATGTTAGAAGTCTCAACAGAACAATCTTCTTACTTCTAAAGTGATAGTTTGAAGCATCGCTATTCCGGATGTCAACTATATATTGAAGGGAAGTTAGTGAGAAACTTTTGTACAAGTTCTTGTTACATAAATACGTAAACTCATAATCCTCTTGGAACTTTGCTTGTTATCGCATGTATCGTATGTGTGATTCATATTACTCTAATGTGTAGTTAGTAGTTCATAACATAGAAGTTTCAGTTAGGCACAAACAATAATACGTAAAAACGAAAACAACATTGTCTATGCAATTATCTTGGTCATTATCACGAGCAACAAAAGCACACAAGCCGATGTAACTCGGTAGCAAACAAGCTGCAAGAAAATCATACCGTTTACCGTAGACGACACTCGCCTAGCCTTGGCTGATGTCTCATCTATCCACTCCTACAATCCGATTAACCGAGAGCATTAATTATTAATCACTATCGTATAACGTTTAACCGTATTCGTAATTTCACGTGAGTTACAAGATTAACTTCTAATCCTTGTTAACTCCTTTATTCCATAACTATGTTACGCTTAAGGTATTATTTTATGTACCTTAACTCATGAAATATTACCGATTGTTGGATATAAAAAGAGGATTAAGTAAAAGAGATTACATAACGGTTGATAACACGAGAGTATTTTCTCACTAACTTCCCTTCAATACATAGTCAACATCCGGAATAGTGATGGGTTTACTCTAGAGATTTAGGACAATTGTTCTAGTAGAGACGTTCTATGAGACTTCTAGTTCGGGTACTGTAGGGAGAGTGAGAAGTCTAGGAAGTTATGGTCGTGCACGCTGAGTTAGGAGGTTATTATCTGCATCAGATCGACTTCCAAAATTAAATATATGTCATTCTTGACGATGGTTGTGGGAGAAGTCTTATACTCGCCCACCGGGTTTGAAGGTACTCGATTCTTGACAATGGTTGTAAGGAGGAAGAATGTATGACTTTGGCATTAGACACGTATGAATGAGTAAGTATAGTAATCCTATAACCTTGAACAACTTTGAGGACAAAGTTTCTTAAGGGGGTAGAT
Source organism: Limonium bicolor (assembly GCA_023374045.1). Taxonomy (NCBI): domain Eukaryota; kingdom Viridiplantae; phylum Streptophyta; class Magnoliopsida; order Caryophyllales; family Plumbaginaceae; genus Limonium; species Limonium bicolor. The sequence continues at coordinate 291,874,874 of CM041782.1, forward strand.
TGAAATACCCCAAACTTAAATATAGTGATTAAGATTATTCTAATACGTATTTAAGGGCCTAATAATGCCTAAGTAATTTTGGTAAGGAAAAATAAATCCAAAAGAAATGAAGAAATGCTTAAAAAGCGAAAAACGCTAAATAAGTGTTAAATAACCATAGGAGGTATGAGACCTCGGTTAGCGTATTATATGGATTCCTAAGGCTTATTCATGCCTAATTAGTGTACAGGAACGATTCCCGGAGAAAATGGATCCAAATAATGTATTAAAACACTAATAGAGCTTTAGCGCACGTTTTTCGAGACGTGAAAACTGAAAAGTGGTCAAGTGGTCACCACGTAAAATTATAGTTCATTAAATAACTATAATTAAGCATTAATGGAAGCTTAATAACCAATAAAATTAAGGAAACGAGAAAATTCCAGAAAACAGGGTGAGTGAATAGTACAAAAAACCGGATAAATTAACGAGCGTTTTCTGTAAGAGATAAAAAATGCTCCAACTAGTATACTGTGGAGGGTGTTTTTACTACTAAAGAAGTCACCCCCCTCTTGTTAAATAAACTAGAAAGGAAAAGAAAGAAGGGAAGGAGAAGTAATAAAGCAAAACGCACTCACCTTTTTCTCTCACCTCTCATTTCACTCTCTCTCTCCTTCCTTCCTTCTACCCCACCAATTTCTCTCTCTTCCTTATCCCAAGGCTGGCAATTTTGATCTCCCAACAACAACAATGGTAGCCTCTCTCCTTCTCCTTCATGTCCTCACCTCCAATAGCTCCAAACAAAATAACAATTATCTGCTCCCCTCATCATTCTCTACACTTCCCTCCTTTTAGAATTTCAAAATGAGGAAGTTCATCTCCATGGGTTTTCCCCATTTGAAGAGAAAATGATACCGATGTAAAGTTTGGAGTCTCCTCTCTCCATTAAGGTAAAAATCTCCATAAAAAACTCATGTTTTCTCCATCTTTCTTTGTAACCAATTTTGCCCCTTTGTAATGCTCTATTTTCTCTCTCTCTTTTGAGCATAATTCCAACCTTGCAATGGTGGTGGAATCACCTTCTTGAACCAAGGGCTAAAACCCTCTTAAAAGATTCCTAAAGGTAAACCCTTACTTGTGGTAATTTAAACCCTTCATTGGATTAGTGTTGTTTTAAAAGATTAGAAGTTTAATTATATTTTGTTATGTAATTTGGGTGTTGGGATGGAGTTCGGCAACTCCATCCCCCACATGACCGATTTTGTGCAAGAAAGAGAGAAGGAGGAGAATGGGAAAAAGAAAGAAGGAAATTAAGAGCTTAAGGTTAGAGCTCCTTCTTAATGATAAGTTTTAATGCATTAGAGTAATGGGAATGGGTAAACTAATTAAAGAACCCAAAATATTGAATTAGTATTGTAGTTATGGAAGTTTGAGTATTTGTGAGCTAGTATTTGAATTGTAGGCCTTAGAGCCAAATAACTTGTGTATGAGTATTGGTAGTGTAGTTTGATGGAGTATTGATGTATTGAGATTTTCTTTGAGTGCTGGTAGGACCCTTGAATGGGTGTGGCTAGATTAGGAATGAATTTGGTGAAAAAGTATGTATGTGGAGAAGTTAGAATTGTAGGTAAACTATGGCAAAATTTTAGTAGGAAAATGTGCATTTATGGGCGACTTGGTGAATGGGAGAACCAAGGTGTGTATTGGATTGAATAAGGATGTTTAGTAACCATGGAATGGTAGTTGTAGTATAAGGATAAAATGGTATAAAATCTGTAGCAAAGTATTAAAATGCATTGGAGAAGTTAGGAGGAAATAGTGTGCAAGACTTAGGAAAATGAGTGTTGAACTTGAGGAAGTAAGATAATGCATTGCAGGCCTTGGAAATGACATTAGGAGAGGAAACTATGTGTGGAGGAAGTAAGAACCAAAATTTGTAGCAAAACAAACTAGGGAGGATTTGTATAAGTGTTGAAAAGGAAATGTAGAAGGTAAAGTGTGTGAATTAGTGTGAAAAGAAGTAGGAAGTTAGTAATGGATTTGAGCATGTTTAGAAGCTTAATTAGGTGCTTGAACATGTGGGATTAAGTGTAAGAACATTTGGGAATTTATTAGGCAAAGAAGGAAGTGTAATAGAGGAAGAAAATGCAATAATCTGTAGAAGTTACAGCTGGTCCAGGACTTGGTCCCTTGCTAAAGTCCCGGACCATACTGAAATTCCAACCGAGAGTTACCCGACAACACTGGTCCGGTACTTAGTCCCATGTTCATGTCCCGGACCACTCATAAATTCCGTTCGAGACTTCTCAAGGCTTCTGGTCCGGGACTTGGTTAAAGTACAAGGACCCAGACCATATTGCAAAATCTTTCGAGAGTACAGACCATTGGGTGGTCCGGGACCTAGGACCCGGACAAAGTCCCGGACCAACCCGAAATGTTAAAAAATAGCTTTTGAGGAGAGGAAATGAATGGTAATGGTAGTATAACATAATTAGTACTTGATTAATGATGTTTAAGGGTCATTAAAGGTACAAACAAGTTTGAGAAGTAAGTAAGAAAGTTTGAATATAAGAACATTAAGTTAAACCAAAATAACGGGATAACGGGGTAAGTACGGGAGTAGTAACTATGTATGTATCGTAATGCTTAGTATTAATTGAACCATTTGGCATGTAGTCATTGGTTTGAGAACAAGAATCGAGGAACAAATGTGAACCAAAGGAACGTGAGGACACCAGGTAAAGTAAATCCCGGTGAAAGGTATGATTTATTCATGCTCTATATCCTAACCTGGTTACCCTGATTTGTGTGCTTATTTGATCACCTAAATTAGATAAATGCATGAATCGGACTTTAATGCACTTACTTGTGCTTGTTTTGTATTTGTTCTCGCTATATTGTCTTGAACATTTAGTTTGTATAATTCATGAAATGAATGGATGAAGATGAAGGGTGTATGTACCTTGTAGTGTACTTGTGTAATGTATTGTACCTTGAATGGATGTGTATGTGAGTAATGCATTATTGTGTGGTCTGGATGTGTTGACTTCTACTAATTCCTAACTATCTAACTCCTAACGTAAGTATTGAGTATACTGGAATGAGTAGAAGTCCGATATAGTTTCGGCCACGCGTGAGGATGAGGAGACACAAGAGGTTGGATCCGATTCCTGGCTTTTAATCTTTTCCACGGCCCAAACCCCTCAAATGGGTAGCATCCTAGATTAGTGAGCCACAGTAAAGCCCGGTGGTGGGACGGTGTAGTCCCTGCCCGGAGGTCACCACGACTTGACTTGAGTAAGTAGTAAGTAAGTAAGTAAAGTATGTATGAGTAATGGTCTTGGCTGGTGTAAGACATTGACCCTGAGTAAAAGAGTAATCTCCACCCGATTAACCCGGGTGGACAAATGGAGCTAACAAGTATTGTGCATGTATGGTGTAAGCGTATTTTAGTAAAGGTAAGTAAGTATTGGTTGACTTGTATTGTCTTCCTTGTATGTATTGAAGTGTATGTATGTATTCCTTGTGTAGCATTGTGGTGTTATGTATGAAAGCATGTATGTATTTATGTATGTATGTATGAGTAAAATGAATTTCATGTATTCGACCAAGTGGTCGGCGTACCCTCGCTAGTACGCGGGGTATGCGGAAGTCATATGCAGCGTAAGCTGAGCCCCTAGGGGCAATGTTTTTATTGTTCAGGTACCGAAGCGGCTAAGGTCATGGTAAGAGACCGGTGGGAATACCTAGATAGCTAGGAGTGAATAGTAGATAGTAAAGAATTGTATAAGGCTTGTAGCCTTGAATGTAGAAGTGTACAAAGGGGTACACCATTATGAATTTGGAAAGTATGTAGTTGTGAGGAATGGGTAGATGCTATACTCTTAATGAGTATGTATGAACTTGAAAGAATTATTGTATTTGGATTTGGATCTTAGTAAACTCGGTGTATTGTAATGTATTGTATTATGGAGTTTTGTATTGAATGGAGCATTGTAGTACTTGGTTAGTAACTGGAGTATGTATGATAATTGTGTAGTACTCGGATATTCTGGTCCATCAGACCGATGTTGTAAGTAGTAGGAAGCCTTGTTAGTCACGTGGGTGGCTAACGGCATTGTATCACCCCCGTTGTGTAAGTATGTATCGGCTGCGTGAGTATGGAAGTATGAGGAGATTGGACGGTAATGACGGTATTAGCGGTAGGGGTGTTACAAAAAGTGGTATCAGAGCGAAGTATCACTCTAATGACTGGAAATACCGAGTTTTAGAAATACCGAGTTAGGAATTAGAAGCTTAGGACTAATGGCTGAGTGTTAGCATTAGAGATATGCTAGATAGGAACTCCCGGTGAGTACCGGATACCTACAATATCAGTCCCGCCCACCACAAACCCATTGTATAACTTGGGAAGTACGCCAGAGAGAAGGAAAGTCCTCTGATACTCGGGAAAACCCGATCTGGCAGTTGTGAAACCACCGAACGGTAAACAAGAACCTAACATATAGTAGATTCCAAGAATTGGAAGTCCCAGAGATGGTTCCCGGTTGAGCAACATTACCCGCACTTAATAGCGGTGGAATGAGCACTCTAACCATAAGGAGGCTACAACTTACAACAACATGGGGCGACATGCTTAGCAGTCGCGACACATGGCTAGTCAACCAGCAGCAGAAAAAGAAGCACTAAGCATGCAATAGAGCGGAAAGAGGAACAGTAACAAAACCCGAGACACAAGTCTACGGGACAGTAATAGCTAAATAACACCACTAACGGTATACTTGCCGACTAAGGACATAGTCGGGAACGGTTAACTCCAAAACTACGACGCCACAGAGGTTACAATACCTGGCCAGTATGCTCACACAGCTACGAGAACACCCACGGGATATATTCCAACGCAACTACAGGAGTAGTGCCTAACAAGCTCAGGCTCAATAACCACGGTAAACATGTGGGAACGAGCAACAAAGAAAAACACAAGACAAATAGATGGGAATCTTCATGGATTGGAGAAGAAACCCGATCAATGACAACTATGTCAAGATCACTGAGAAGCTATTAAGAAGATTGAATAACCCAAGTAAATGATCAGTGGATCAATGGAGAAGCCGACAAGGCTACCGAATATACAAGGAACCAATACCGTGACCGGTATAGGTTTACCCAAAAACCACCAGTACTACGCACTTGCCAAGGCAAGTGCAGTAAGAACATGAACATATAGAGGAACCTTAACACACAACTAGTACTTAGTAATGTACTAAGACCGCAATGAAGCGACTACAGGATCACACATCCTAAAACTGGAAGAATGGAAACTTGGAAAGGCCTGACGGCCCGACCATTCTACAAAGGACATACCAGACAGCAAGAAGCTGGACTTGGTCAAGACCTCAGACATGGCCACGCCATGAAGAACCTCTTTTAACACCGAACCATAATTTTAAAACCTGAAATTTATCTTTAAAACCATAACCTTTTTTTTTAAACCTTGAATTTTAAAACCAAACCAACAGAATTACGGTGAGTATCATAGAATGATACAAGAGGAGTTCACAATAGAATACTTCACCTAGGCGTGTGACGAGCACTATGAGTGTACCCAAATAAGGGATGTGGGACGACCGCACTCTGAAGGAGCTTGCGGGCCTGACAGATAGTCAGGTAAGTGGTAACGTATCAACAAGGTACCCCACGTATGTATACATGTAGTGTACGAAACATGGGAAGTAGTCAACTCCGTTCTACGGACCATAAGTAAGTTTGAACCAGAACAGCTAGAAACCTTAGACAATCAAGGAAAAGGAACTTAGAGAATCCATCTGAAGATAAGGAATGAGGACTAGGAAGCGCAAAGAGCGCAGACTAGTAGGTATAAACATTGGATATGTCACAAGGACTTCAAATAAATACATGGTAGCTGGAGCAAATATCCAGCCCAACACAGTAAGGCAAAAGCCTAACGTGAACACCACAATTTTCAACAAGCGGGACGAAGATCCCAAGAACAATTACCAAAACTACCAGGGAGCATAAATCATCAATGAAGAGGATATTAAACCTAGTCTAAAACACTAGGAGAATGTGTAAACAGTTTACCCAAGAACGGGAAATGTTATAACCAAAAAGGGATAACTCAAGATACGATACCACCAGGCGGTATAGTGGACATAACATATTATAAAATTAGCCGGATGTAACGGCGTAACCAACAACACCCAGGAGCAATCAGTGAAGGGTGTCTGGATTAACAACAGTCGATCGAAGCGTTATGATAAGAGCACGGTAACTAGAACGAACATTCGGTTAGGACACCGAAGGGATTTCACTTAACAGGAAATACCCTCAACCACTAAAAGGCACTAATTAGCACCAGATTGCCTAAAGGGCCTCCTATTAACGGAAGCGTGATGTCACGATTGCCATGGAGCCCAGGAAATACCTCCAACCCGATGATGGCATATAAGGAGGGGGAAACATGTACAGGCAGCTTGCAAAGAGCATGGCTTGCAACAATAAGGCTTAAAAGCCAGGAACCAACTACGTTATGTAAACTTAAACGGTTGCAAAACCCACACCATTTAATAACAAGACTTGCAAAAGATATTGCTTCACATGACAAACAGATCTACAATTGAACCACCCAATTCGAACTCAAAATAATGAGTGGCTTGGAGTAATGGCTAACTCAGTGTCACTGTCACTAGAGCATCAGTCTAGTATATAGTTGACAAGCTTCTAATTGCCTTCATGCCTTCGGTAGCAATGGTAGCACAGAGGCATAGGAATTTTAATAATGTCAACATTGGCCTAGTCCACACTTGGACACTACGAGAAACCCAAGGGAAGGTACTCCCCGTTAACCAAAGATCACCAATGCAGTGATGATGTGAACCCTTCGAAAAAGGCTTCCATCTACTACAACAAGCTCGCGCATGTAAACATTGCCCAGAGGCGATTGAACAAGGGAAAGAACTTTCCAAACCGTTACAACTTAAAGGAGTAAGTATACTCTGTATGCAACCAAACATATGGTGAACAATTGTATGAATGGCAGAAGTACAGAAACAAAGCCTAACATAGTAAACCCGGTCATGAGATTTATGAGTGGAAATAAAACCTCTCAACAAGAACGGTCATTTATCAGTAATAGAATACTCTTCAATTAGAGAACGGGACCAGAAAACATTTGGAGTTTCTTGGGATGTCCCGGTGATGTACATACAAAAGTAAAATTGCACAGCTAGAGCCTATAACCAATGCTCAGCACTGGGAAGACAATAATTTTCAAAAAACAATCAATGTGAAGGAACATTGGACACAACAAATGATCAACGCTCAAGAGAGCTTGTAACCCGATAAATTACTTCATCCATTGTCAACCAAGATACTTGGGAAATTGAATCATAAATGATGAAGGAATGTGAGGTAAGCTAACCTACACATGAAATCTAAATTAAAATAAAACATCTCCACATTTGGAAGGTAATAACATTGCGGTATGCTATGAAAATCGTCATACACATGAGCATAGGAAACCCTCGGTGTATTCACCATAAGGAAATGGTGCCAACGACAATGGCAATGAGTAAAGATAAGCTACCACAGTAACGGAGACCGTAAGAACGATGTCGTATAATGAGTAAGAATAGGGTGCGCAACAAGCTACCGCTATGAGGAAGTAGTTAGACAATGACATGAAGTTGTAAGTATGAAATGACAGGCAGAAGTATTATTCCTATTGCGATCACATAAGAGAGTTACTGCCAAGCGTTTACGCCTCTGCACTCTATAGGACTGAGTGTTTTGGTATTGCACTTGTGCAGCTAATGATCTAGTGGGATAGCTAGGAATATGGAAAATGTAAATCGTAGTAAACCCTTCTTTTCACCCACAAACATGGCATAAGCCAGTTAAGCAAGCTTAGAAACAAACCGTGCGGCCTAGGGCCAAAGAAGCACGAAGAGTGTAAAACACACCAACAATCACAAGATGTGAATTCCATTGGAATAGAAGGAGAAAGAAGACTTAAGAAAGTCACTAGGACCGACGCATAGAAAATGCAAGGTCATACAAGTAAAGAACACTTGTACTGAACCGAGAAGAACTAGTATAATTCAGAAGCTATTGATAACAGAGGAAGCACTACAACCAAGTAGTGACTTAACCTCGCCCAACAATAAGTCGGAGGAACTTAATGAATAATCGTGGGAGTATGAATAGTATGCATAATAGATTGCCAGAGAGCTGGGCATAAATCTAAACCCATCGAGCTCAAGCACGGTAAAAGAATACCACACTTGTTAGTAAACTTATTCCCACAATAGAGGGATAAAAAGGCGATGTGTAGCACATTAAGGATAACATGAAGGGTGAGTAACCCAAGTTATCAGGGTCGCGCAGTAGAAGCTAGTGGGCCCTAGCTAAAAGGTTTAATACACCTAGTAAGTATGAGAGAATGGCTATCAATGCCTTGAAGCCTAATAGGCTAGAACCGAAATTGGTTATGAGTTAAATAAACTCTAATAGGAATTCTTGGTGCAAGGATTAAACCATGAGTATAGTTAAGATCCCTTTGACCAGAGTACATTATATAATAAACTGTAATGAAGCTAAAATGCTTCAGATTGCCCAAATTGAGTAAACCAATGTTCAATAATAACATATGGTAGATTACGTGGGCGTAATCCCTTTTAAGGGGGGTAGAGCGAAAACCGCTTAATGTAACTTAATGTAAATTTCATGTATAAACACATAAACTATAATGTGCATAGCACAAGATAACTGATTTGATGATTGGTACTTATGTTAAATAAGCGTACGTATCCATTCTATTGTAATTGTGGTAATTAGCACGAGAGATGCAAATACCATAGGATGAGTAGTATACCTATCTTGTAACCCCAGTGTAAATGTATTAGTAAAGAGGGAGATGAGTAGTGGACGGAGCTCCACAAGTATTGTACCCTTCAAAGAATAGTACGAATTGATTAAGAGTAGTAAATGAATGTAGCCCATGAGTAGTGTATTCGTAGGTAAGTCATTGGAAGTAAATTGAGGACAACTAAATTCTAAAAGTATTGTAATTCTTAGTTAGATTATTTGAGATGATGGAGAGTAATGGATGAAAGTAGCGAAAGTCAATGAAATGAGGTCGTAGGCATTGAATCTCGAAGTAAAGTAGCAAAAGTCAATGAATTTGTAATTATGACTAAGAGGAGTAAAAGATAGAACTGAAAATAATTAAATTATTTGTTTGTTTGAAACTGATGTGGGAAGTCGAACTTGATCCTAATCAAATCAAGGGAAATCGAACACAAATTGGGGTGGAAAGATAGTTCAACACTAATGCTGATCACATCAGGGTCGAATGATTCTTGAAGCTCCCCTCAAGTGGTCACAAGAATCATACATAGGATAGAAGTAATGAATATAAATTGGAATTTGGGGTTGTGTGTTTTAGAAAAACTTCTAATTAGTAGTTGTGAAAGAATTTCCCTTAGACTGGAGAATGAGGATCTGTTAGAAGCTGATACCGGAGAACCGGCGTAGTGTATCATATTGTATTATTCCAAGGGCAGCGGGACGTAGAGGAATTCTATGTCTAGATGACCTGAGTGCCTGCGGGATTGTATTGTGTATTGCATTGCTTTGGGGATAGCTTTACACTGTAGGGATGTATAAACCTTGTAGTGTAAAACCAGATGGTTGGTTGTAATGTGGATTGGAGTAATTGTAGTATATTGGCGTGGTATTGTATATAGAGACCTTGAGTAACGGATTTGGGGAATTTGTAAGGAGGAAGAATGTATGACTTTGGCATTAGACATGTATGAATGAGTAAGTATAGTAATCCTATAACCTTGAACAACTTTGAGGACAAAGTTTCTTAAGGGGGGTAGATTGAAATACCCCAAACTTAAATATAGTGATTAAGATTATTCTAATACGTATTTAAGGGCCTAATAACGCCTAAGTAATTTTGGTAAGGAAAAATAAATCCAAAAGAAATGAAGAAATGTTTAAAAAAAAAAACGCTAAATAAGCGTTAAATAACCACAGAAGGTATGAGACCTCGGTTATCATATTATATGGATTCCTAAGGCTTATTCATGCCTAATTAGTGTACGGGAACAATTCCCGAAGAAAACGGATCCAAATAATGTATTAAAACGCTAATAGAGCTTTAGCGCACGTTTTTTGAGAAAACCCGAAACGCAACTTTAAGTGGTCAAACGAACCCGTAAAAATTATAGTTCATTAAATAACTATAATTAAGCATTAATGGAAGCTTAATAACCAATAAAATTAAGGAAACGAGAAAATTCCGGAAACCAGGCCGGTGAGTGAATAGTACCAAAACCGGGTAAATTAACGAGCGTTTTCTGTAAGAGACGAAAAACGCTCCAACTAGTATACTGTAGGGGGGCTGGTTTTTACTACTTAAAGAAGTCACCCCTCTCTTGTTAAATAAACTAGAAAGAAGGGAAGGAGAGTAATAAAGCAAAACGCACTCACCTTTTTCTCTCACCTCTCATTTCACTCATCTCTCTCCTCCTTCCTTCCTTCCTTCTTCCCCACTGATTTCTCTCTCTTCCTCCCCCAAGGATGGTGATTTTGAGCTCCCAACAACAACAATGGCAGCCTCTTTTCTCCTCCATGCTCTGTCTCCATTTGAGCTCCAAATGCAAAAATAACTACATATTCTTGCTCCCCTCATCATTCTCTACACTTCCCTCTTTTTAGAATTTCAAAATGAGGAAGTTCATATTCATGGGTTTTCCCCATTTGAAGAGAAAATGGTACCGATGTAAAGCTTGGAGTCTCCTCTCTCCATTAAGGTAAAAATCTCCATGAAAAACTCATGTTTTCTTCATCTTTCTTTGTAACCGAATTTGCCCCTTTGTAATGCTCTATTTTCTCTATATCTTTTGAGCATAATTCCAACCTTGCAATGGTGGTGGAATCACCTTCTTGAACCAAGGGCTAAAACCCCTCTTAAAAGATTCCTAAAGGTAAACCCTAACTTGTTGTAATTTAAACCCTTCATTGGATTAGTGTTGTTTTAAAAGATTAGAAGTTTAATTACATTCTCTTTATGTAATTTGGGTGTTGGGATGGAGTTTGGCAACTCCATCCCCCACATGACCGATTTTGTGTAAGAAAGAGAGAAGGAGGAGAATGGAAAAAGAAAGAAGGAAATTAAGAGCTTAAGGTAAGAGCTCCTTCTTAATGCTACGTTTTAATGCATTAGAGTAATGGGAATGGGTAAACTAATTAAAGAACCCAAAATATTGTATTAGTATTGTAGTTATGGAAGTTTGAGTATTTGTGAGCTAGTATTTGAATTGTAGGCCTTAGAGCCAAATAACTTGTGTATAAGTATTGGTATTGTTGTTTGATGGAGTATTGATGTATTGAGATTTGCTTTGAGTGCTGGTAGGACCCTTGAATGGGTGTGGCTAGATTAGGAATGAATTTGGTGAAAAAGTATGTATGTGGAGAAATTAGAATTGTAGGTAAACTATGGCAAAATTTTAGTAGGAAAATGTGCATTTATGGGTGACTTGGTGAATGGGAGAACCAAGGTGTGTATTGGATTGAATAAGGATGTTTAGTAACCATGGAATGGTAGTTGTAGTATAAGGATAAATGGTATAAAATCTGTAGCAAAGAGTATTAAAATGCATTGGAGAAGTTAGAGGAAATAGTGTGTAAGACTTAGGAAAATGAGTGTTGAACTTGAGGAAGTAAGATAATGCATTGTAGGCCTTGGAAATGACATTAGGAGAGGAAACTATGTGTGGAGGAAGTAAGAACCAAAATCTGTAGTAAAACAAACTAGGGAGGATTTGTATAAGTGTTGAAAGGGAAATGTAGAAGGTAAAGTGTGTGAATTAGTGTGAAAAGAAGTAGGAAGTTAGTAATGGATTTGAGCATGGTTAGAAGCTTAATTAGGTGTTTGAACATGTGGGATTAAGTGTAGGAACATTTGGGAATTTATTAGGCAAAGAAGGAAGTGTAACAGAGGAAGAAAATGCAAAAATCTGTAGAAGTTACAGCTGGTCCGGGACTTGGTCCCTTGCTAAAGTCCCGGACCATACTGAAATTCCAGCCGAGAGTTACCCTGCAACACTGGTCCGGGACTTAGTCCCAAGTTCATGTCCCGGACCACTCATAAATTCCGTTCGAGACTTCTCAGGCTTTTGGTCCGGACTTGGTTAAAGTACAAGGACCCGGACCATATTGCAAAATATTCGAGAGTACAGACCGATAGGTGGTCCGGACATAGCTCAGGACCCAGACAAAGTCCAGGACCAACCCGAAATGTTAAAAATAAGTTTATTAAATAGCTTTTGAGGAGAGGAAATGAATGGTAATGGTAGTATAAGATAATTAGTACTTGATTAATGATGTTTAAGGGTCATTAAAGGTACAAACAAGTTTGAGAAGTAAGTAAGAAAGTGTGAATAGAATAAGTAAGATAAACGAATACAAATAAAGGGAAAAGAAGGACAACGGGGTAAGTAGGGAGTAGTAACTATGTATGTATCGTAATACTTAGTATTAATTGAACCATTTGGCATGTAGTCATTGGTTCGAGAATAAGACTCGAGGAACAAATGTGAACTAAAGGAACGTGAGGACACCCGGTAAAGTAAATCCCGGTGAAAGGTATGATTTCTTCATGCTCTGTATCCTAACCTGGTTACCCCGATTTGTGTGCTTATTTGATCACCTAAATAAGATAAATGCATGAATTGGACTTTAATGCACTTACTTGTGCTTGTTTTATATTGTTCTCGTTATATTGTCTTGAACATTTAGTTTGTATAATTCATGAAATGAATGATGAAGATGAAGGGTGTATGTACCTTGTAGTGTACTTGTGTAATGTATTGTACCTTGAATGGATGTGTATGTGAGTAATGCATTATTGTGTGGTCTGGATGTGTTGACTTCTACTAATTCCTAACTACCTAACTCCTAATGTAAGTATTGAGTAAATTAGAATGAGTAGAAGTCCGATATAGTTTCGGCCATGCGTGAGGATGAGGAGACACAAGAGGTTGGATCCGATTCCTGGCTTTTAATCTTTTCCATGGCCCAAACCCCTTAAATGGGTAGCATCCTGGATTAGTGAGCCACAGTAAAGCCCGGTGGTGGGACGGTGTAGTCCCTGCCCGGAGGTCACCACGACTTGACTTGAGTAAGTAGTAAGTAAGTAAGTAAGTAAGTAAGTAAAGTATGTATGAGTAATGGTCTTGGCTGGTGTAAGACATTGACCCTGAGTAAAAGAGTAATCTCCACCCGATTAACCCGGGTGGACAAATGGAGCTAACAAGTATTGTGTATGTATGGTGTAAGCGTATTTTGGTAAAGGTAAGTAAGTATTGGTTGACTTGTATTGTCTTCCTTGTATGTATTGAAGTGTATGTATGTATTCCTTGTGTAGCATTGTGGTATTATGTATGAAAGCATGTATGTATGTATGTATGTATGTATGAGTAAAATGAATTGCATGTATTCGACCATGTGGTCGCCGTACCCTCGCTAGTACGCGGGGTATGCGGAAGTCATATGCAGCGTGAGCTGAGCCCCTAGGGGCTATGTTTTATTGTACAGGTACCGAAGCGGCTAAGGTCATGGTAAGAGACCGGCGGGAATGCCTAGATAGCTAGGAGTGAATAGTAGATAGTAAAGAATTGTATAAGGCTTGTAGCCTTGAATGTAGAAGTGTACAAAGGGTACACCATTATGAATTTGGAAAGTATGTAGTTGTGAGGGATGAGTAGATGCTAGACTCTTAATGAGTATGTATGAACTTGAAAGAATTATTGTATTTGGATTTGGATCTTAGTAAACTCGGTGTATTGTAATGTATTGTATTATGGAGTTTGTATTGAATGGAGCATTGTAGTACTTGGTTAGTAACTGGAGTATGTATGGTAACTGTGTAGTACTCGGATATTCCGGTCCATCAGACCGATGCTGTAAGTAGTAGGAAGCCTTGTTAGTCACGTGGGTGGCTAACGGCATTGTATCACCCCACCATTGTGTAAGTATGTATCCGCTGTGTGAGTATGGAAGTATGAGGAGATTGGACGGTAATGACGGTATTAGCGGTAGGGGTGTTACAGATTCAATATACGTCGTTCTCAATGATGGTTAGGGAGTTTTATACTCACCTGTGGTTTAAAGGTACCCAAGTTAATTATACATACGAGAGTCTTAATCTAGTTTATTAGGGTTGATACATACACATTTCAATATATGTCACTACAACGGTGGTTTATTAAAGAGTTCACTACTCTTCTAAACAAGGTTTACATATACCCGAATCAAGTTAAATATTAACTAAAGTAAGTGGAGATCCCATTGTGTGGATTGACCAATGATAAGTAGGTTAAGGTCTAACTCGATACTCCAAAATAATCTCATGGCCTAGGAATGAACAAATTACTGACTCATTATATTGATGTCTTGTTTCTGTTGGGATGGATTGTTATGATTGATTGTATGTTTGTGATACATGTTGTATGTTGTGTGTTTATAACATTTACATATATTGTTGTAATAAGTCAACTGCATGTTAACGACCAAGTAGTCGTGTGTGGCCCGGTAGCCTGCGGGCTGCAAGTTATCATACTCAGCGGTTGTGTTGAGCCCCTTGTGGCATAACCATTTTAGGTACATGATGGAGATGAGACCCGACCGAGAGTAGGTGGGGTAGATTTTGGACGGATATACTTTTGCTTTTTGTTTATACTTTGGTTAGAACCTATACCTTGATGTATATTATGGTTAAGAAGTATTAGACTTGTATTTGACCCGGACTTGTAGTGAACTTGGTATGTATCTATTCGGAGTTTAAGTTAGTTTTGTTTTCAGTCTATCATACTGTTACAGTGGAGTTTGAAAGGCATAGTTAGTCTCGTGGGTGACTGACGGCGGTAACATCGGGGTGTTTTTAATTGTTGCTGCAATTACATTTAAGTTTGGCATTGTTAATTATCACTAATTGTGGATTACGAGTTAGGGTATTACAGGCAAACAACCTTTTGATCGTAAGTATGATCGGTAAATACCACAATAGTTTAGCCGAAGGACTTTTTTTTTTCAGAATGGAGGAGGAGTCACCATCCTTTAGCTTGTCTCGAGACAATGAACATTTAAGACAATTGTCTAGGTGTTCGTAATCACCCCTTTACAACACATAATTGTTGGGACATGCATGAATCTTTTATACTCAATCCCCATTGGATACATCCATTTCTTCTCACCTCATAAGTGGTGGTAGGGAGACCGTTCCCATCTGGAAGCATATCTTGAAGCAGCTCGAGAAGTGTCGTGAAACTCTTGTCACTTCATCCATATCTCCCCTTCAAGTTGAACAAATTAAGAACAACAATCAATTTTGTGTACTTAATGCACGTAGGGTACAAGGTTGTCTTGGATGCATCCAACAACCTTTGATACTCATCCGACATGTCGACGAAATTGTCCTCGACATATCAAGCATCTTGTCCCTTCGCTCATCATGGTTAGTTGTCTCACTGTCTAAATTGACTCCTGAATTACTTGGGAATCGATCCGACTCGTTGACAGTATTGAAGGTCTGCTCGGTTCTTGAGTGACACCGATCATGACTGTACGAAGTTGAAGTATCTTCTTGAATAGATTCTTCATGAAAAGTCCATCTTCTGTAATGTGGAATGAAACCACAGGTCTTTAATGGAATTGTATGATGTCGATGTTTGAATATTTCCTTACCACACCACAATCAACACAAGGACATGGAATTTTCACTGCCTTTATCATGTCCTTGTGTTGTACTACAGCTTGCAAAACTCTTTCAGCATCTTGTCAAAGTGATCCCCTCAATCACCATACATCCATTCACGCTCCATACCATATGTGCAACAGATCATAGGTGTGATAATTACCCTACCTAAAACTAAAAAGTTTATGTAATATGGTTTGCATTTGCTTGCACATGTTTATATCTTAATGGAGCGTGACTTGGATGAGTGTCAAGTACGCTAGCCTATAGTCTAAGGTTCTAAACCCTAAATAAACTAGCATTCTAATTTCAATAAATTATTACATTTTTAAAACAGAAACCGAAGTCAAAATACTTACTTGTTTTTTAGGGATTTATAGAGAGATGGGAAAAACTAGTGTGTGAGAGGTGGCTGTGCGAGAGATGCAACAATACCACTATGATATATCTTCTACAAAGGCACAAAAACCAAAAATTAGAAAGAAACGCCCCACGGCAACATGTATGTTCATTGTTCATAGTTAGGCTTGCAAAATTATAGTAAGTGAAGAGAATGAATGAATGAAAAAGTTAAAGTAATTACCCGAACCTAAAATTAAGTGCTTTCAACCCCATTTCCAATCTAGCATAAGAGAGACGCAAACGCTCCTAAATTATCTCTACAGAGGGCACAAATAACACATTTTTTCATTTAGACATTACATCGAGCACCTTGTGTGCACAACAAATTATACAACTTTTACACCATTATTATAAACACATGTCCACACACAATTACATTATACACCCACTGAAATACCCCAAACCTTAATATATTAATGAACTATCTAATTAGGATATACTAAGGCTAGAACGTGCCTTAGAAACATTAGAAGAAGTGTTAAACAATAATTTACACCAAAACATGCTTTAAGAACAATTAGAGAAAAGGTGTTTTAAATAGCACAAATAAATTAGGGAACTACCAATAAGTTCCCAAGAGATTTCAAATGTGAAATACCTCTAATATTAGTAATACACATTAAGCGGAATTAGCGTTTAAACCGGAAACGCACCTTAGAGCACAAAATGTGCTTTAAAGGAAAATGTGCTTTAAGGAAAAATATGCCTTAAGCATTTATACATGGAACTAAAAGGATAATGAGTCTAAATACCAATGAGGAATAAGGGGACAACAATAAAATGGTCACAGGAGCCATAGCGTATACACACAAATTAAGTATACAAGTCCACACAAAAACCGGTACTAAACTGACGAAAGTCAAGGAGAAAACCATAAACGACTTGGTTAAATTGGAATGAGCAACATGCTATTTCATGAACAAAGTTTCTAAAGGTTGTAAATATATTAAGGACACATTTAAGCTAGCCAAAACAAATTGCATAGTCAATGTGAACCCGAAAGCACATAAAATGTGTTTTAAGGCATTTTGGCTATGTAACATACCTAACACATGGTATAAGTCATTAGGAACGGGTTTAATACATAAAATATTACATAATATAAGAATAAAAAAAAAAATTCAGGTCAAACAAGGACCTAGGCTGGCCGACATCAACAATGAGTCACCATGTCCAAAATACTTTACTTTCTACTATTTCAACAACCAAGACTTCTTTGAAGTGCCAATCATCTTGTCCCCTTGGTGAATCATTAATAAGACTCTCACCTGTCAAATGAGAGCTTCCAAGGTCGTGGCTCATCCTCTCTTTGAAGAAACAACACAAAAAAACTCCATGTTCTTAGATTTAAGCCTTAAAGAACATCTTGCCTTGTAGAAATCATAACTTTCTCGTCCTAACTCCAAATCACAAGCTTGATAGCTCGTTGGAATCCTATTTTCAAGAGATTTACTACCATAGCTCATGAGCCCCCAGATTCTCAGGAAAAACCACAAAGAAGTGCCTTTGCTTCTCGAGGTAAAACATTGCCTTCTTGAAAACTTCTTGTTCTTTGGTTTTGTTACAGCCGAACTAACCCATCTTATTCTTCATCTTTTTGTATAATTTGGAGCCAATTTCTCAAGCAAATTGCTGTCAAAATTTCTAAGGAAAACAAGCTTAATGTTAGCTAAAGGTTAATATACAAGGTAAATCCTACAACTACCTATTTCAAGGCTCTAATTGTTGATCTATATGTGATCTAACATATTGTTCATCTTATTATTTATTGCCGAAATTGTGGTGATTAATATTCAGTTTTTAGCTTATTAAAAGTTAATGTTTATTAAATCTAAGAATAGATTTATACTCTTTATGATATAAGCTTCAATTTAAGCTATCATAATATACAAGAAAAATTCATATACTATAAATATATGGTGGCCGAAAATTAGGAGGTTTTATTTGAGTTAGAAAAATTATCTAACTTAGTTAAATTAAAGGAATTAGTATAATTAAGAGTAATATGTAAAATTTGAGAAGTTTTGGTTATATAATATCAAGGCCGAAAATATATATTAGTTAATATGTAGTTTTGAGAGTTTAAATGATGAGAAAATAATTGTAGAATTAAGTTTACAATTTATAAAGAGTTTATAAGTGTTATAAGGAATTTATAAGGTTTTCGGTATATTTAAGGTAAATAAACGGTGGTATATATATACTATAACATTAGATAATTAAATCTGGTGATTTAGAGGTGTTTAAAATGATTTTTGATGTTCAAAAATCTGTAGGAAAATTAATTACGAAAATTAGAATTGGTTGGAGTTAAATTGGTTCATAAATGAGTTAGGATAAAAGAAAAGACCACAAGGGTAAAATGGTAATTTCCTTGGTCAAACATGGTCAAACGTGGTCAAACTTGGTCAATGACAGTTTATAAAATGTTTAGAGGAGCTAGAATAAGATTTGTAGCAAAAGATTAGATATTAAAAGTATAAAGGAATAAAAAGTTAAGTTAAATTAACTTTAGGGGTAATATTGTAAATTATGGAAAGTTAGGGGGTTTGACCATAAAAGACTGGTCAAACTTGGGTATATTTGGTAATTGACCAAAAGTATAAAAGAATTAATTAAGTAAGACTTTGGAAGAAATTAGAAATAAAAAATAACAAGTTTAGAACTTGTTATGAGTTAAATAGAGATTAATAGAAAACTATGGGTAAGTAATGTAAATAACACATTTTTATGTGTTTAGAAGGTTAAGGAAATTAAATAAAGAATTTAGAAACAAGTTGTAAAAGAAACAGAGTTAAGACGGGTTAAACGAGACCCGTATATAAATTAAGGTATACGAGGGGTATACCCGTAATTTAATAAGTATAGAAGAAATCAATACTTAAAGTATTTTTAATGAAAATACAAGTTATATTGGAAAAGAAATAAATACGTATTGATACGGAGTATCATACGGGCATATACGTAAATTTTGGTATACATGGAAAATACTCGTATGCATGAATAGTACCCGTATACATGAATAGTAAATACGTATACATGAATAGTAAATACGTATACATTAGTAAATACGTATACGTGAATAGTAACTATGTATATATGAATAGTCAAATACAAGACGTATACATGAATAGTAAAATACGTATACGTGAATAGTGAAATACGGTGAATAGTAAAATACAAGACCGTATAAATGAATAGTGAAATACGGTGAATAGTAAAATACGAGACCGTATAAATGAATAGTGAAATATGGATGAATAGTAAAAATATTAAAACCTAATACAAGGTCCGTATAAGTCTAAAGTTGCTAACTGTGCAACTAAATAACTGCTAACGACGTTAGTATGTTAATGAATTAAAGTTGAGCTTGAAAACGCTCCTAAATGAACGAACCCGTTTAACGGTATACTATTATACCCAGGTTAACCTAGGAAGAGGTTTAAGTTGAAAAGAAAACCAAATTAGTTCTAAGACACGGGATACTAATACTAGTTCTGATTACAGATCTAGATAGTCAGAGGCGTTCGGCGGATTAGGCGAACGTGGGATTAAGAGCTAGCCAGTCTCCGGTGTACGGTATGGGATTCTTGTAGCTTGTTTGCTAACGAGGTCTACCTCAGTTTGTGTGCTATGTGTTATTGTGATACGAGCAATCAGATTTATGAATTAAAAACCCGATGTAAGTAAGATGATGAAATGGGAGACAGACTGTGCAATAACGCCAGTAGCCTGGACCATGTGATGAAAGGTTTCAAGGGAGGCACATTGTCCATTCCGTAAGGGACTGGAAGTGCATTCCTAGTAGATCGACATGAGAAATAAGATAAGAGGCTCTAAGGAAAGAGACCTCAAATTACTAAGGGATCGAGTCCGTACTAAATACAGAAGGTAAGGCAGTTATGAACCCAGTAGATAGATATCCCTTGATTAAGTTCAAGAAGAACGACATGTGCGCTATCATGGAATGATGAAAGAGGAGATCGATAATAGAATACTTCACAAATTAGTTGTAACCAAGCGTTGACAAACACTACGAGTATACTTAAACGAGATGTGGGACGACCGCACTCCAGAGGAGCTTGTGGGCCTGATGGACTTATTTATAAGTTAGTCGGGTAAGTAACAATGTATCAGTAAGGTACCCCATATATGTAAACAAGTAGTGTAAAGAACGTGAGAAGTAGTCGACTTCGTATGACAGTCAGAGATGCAAACTCACACCAGAACAACAAGTTACCGTGAACAATGGAGGAGGAAGAACTCAGTTAAACCAATGAGATTAAATGAGTTAGAGAACTCATCCCAGGAGGAAACAACTAAGAATTATGAAGTGCGAAGAGCACTAATTAGTAAGTACGAACAGTTTATATGTCTCAAGATTTTCAAGGAAACTGTGAAGAGCAATAAGCACTGAACAGTAAGTCTAGATTACACATGAATCTCAGACTGAGAGTCAGTTAGTAGGGAACAATTCAGACGCTGGAAGGCGTAATAAGAGCATGAACATCAGATCTCCAGAGAACTGGATAACAAGCTATAACAACATGAACGACCGTGTGTAGATAAAGATACCACGTGTCCATTAAAGAGAACTTTATTCCTAAGTTATAAGGATACAAAGGAGCTGTAAACATATTGAAGAGGGTAGGAAGGGCAAACTAAGCCCCAAGATTATCAGAGTCGCGCAACAGAAGCTAGTGGACCGTATCTTAAAGGTTTGATATACCTAAGAAAGAGAAGAAGGAAGGGTGTGTCTCACATCTTCCAGTCGAATAAAATATACGAATTATCTACCAAATACTTTAGAGCCTTAGAGACTACACTGGAACACAGTTGTAAGATTGGTATGAGCACCAATAAGAATCCTTGATACAGAGACTAAGCCATTACCATGGTGAAGATCCTCCGACCCAATCATAATGTGAGATAGACTACATGGAACCTAGAATGCTCCATGACACATAAACATCTTGAACCTATGTTCAAGGATGATATAATGTTGATTATGTGGGCGTAATCCATTTTAAGGGGGGTAGAGCGTACAATCGCTTAGCCTATATTTCACGTATTCAGTACGTAACCTACAGTGTGCATAGCACAATACAATTAGTTGTGGTGTTTGATACGTATGTTATATAAACACATGTATTCATTCTTATGTGGTTGTGGTTATTACGCACAATTAGATGCGAATACCAGATGTGTTAGAGGCATATCTCGTTAACTTCGGTGCGAGAATTTAGGAAAAGAGGAGTAGAAACTCTAGGGGAATTAAAATCCCTATGATATGTATTGTATGAGACCAAATATGGTAATGTTATGAGGTATGAATCGGTTTGAGACCGATGTAGAACCTAGTAGGAATTAATTCTCTAAGGAATTGTTGAGAGGTGAATTAAGAATGACTGATGGACTGAGTTCCATAATTTGGAGATGTAATGATTTATGATTATGACTAGAAGGACTAAAAGATATAAAATGCTACATGAATAATTATTTGGTTATTTGAAGTTGACGTGGGAAGTAGAACTTGATCTTGGCCACATCAAGGAAAACTGAACACAAATTGGGGTGAAAGGATAGTTCAACACTGATGCTGATCACATCAGGGTCGGATGATTCCTGAAACTCCCTACAAGTGGTCACAATTAACCACGTTAAGAGTAGATGCAGTAGCATAAAGTGGAATTGGAGTTGACATGTATTTTCTATATTACTCGCTCATGAACTCGAGGACATGAAAACCTTTGTCTTCGGACCGGTTACATGAGGATTATGCAGCAAAGAATATACAAAGAGTATTTCGATTACTGAAACATACGAAAGATATGTTGGGTGGTAAGTGTGCTAAATATATATATACATATGGCAGACCATATGAGTCAGAATACCTATACAGATATTGAGGGATCTATATGATCTTTTAGTGTGAAGTTACTTGTGTGTTCTAAGAGATATAGATACATAGGAACTTTGGGGACAAAGTTCTTTTAAGGGGGTAGATTGAAATACCCCAAACCTTAATATATTAATGAACTATCTAATTAGGATATACTAAGGCTAGAACGTGCCTTAGAAACATTAGAAGAAGTGTTAAACAACAATTTACACCAAAACATGTTTTAAGAACAATTAGAGAAAAAGGTGTTTTAAATAGCACAAATAAATTAGGGAACTACCAATAATTCCCAAGAGATTTCAAATGTGAAAATACCTCTAATTAGTAATACACATTAAGCGGAATTAGCGTTTAAACCGGAAACGCACCTTAGAGCACAAAATGTGCTTCAAAGGAAAATGTGCTTTAAGGAAAAATATGCCTTAAGAATTTATACATGGAACTAAAAGGCTAATGAGCCTAAATACCAATCATTAATAAGGGACAACAATAAAATGGTCACATGAGCCATAGCGTATACACACAAATTAAGTATACAAGTCCCACAAAAACCGGTACTAAACTGACGAAAGTCAAGGAGAAACCACTAAACGACTTGGTTTAAATTGGAATGAGCAACATGATATTTCATGAACAAAGTTTCTAAAGGTTGTAAATATATTAAGGACACATTTAAACTAGCCAAAACAAATTGCATAATCAATGTGAACCCGGAAGCACATAAAATGTGTTTTAAGGCATTTTTGGCTATGTAACATACCTAACACATGGTATAAGTCATTAGAAAGAGTTTAATACATCAAATGTTACATAATATAAGAAGAAAACAAAAAAAATTCAGGTCAAACAAGGACCTAGGCTGGCCGACATGAACAATGAGTCACCATGTCCAAAATGCTTTACTTTATACTATTCAACAACCAAGACTTCTTTGAAGTGCCAAATCATCTTGTCCCCTTGATGAATCATTAATCAGACTCTCACCTGTCAAATGAGAGCTTCCAAGGTCGGCTCATCCTCTCTTTGAAGAAACAACACCAAAAAACTCCATGTTCTTAGATTTAACCTTAAAGAACACCTTGCCTTGTAGAAATCATAACTTTCTCGTCCTAACTCCAAATCACAAGCTTGATAGCTCGTTGGAATCCTCTTTTAAATAGTTTACTACCATAGCTCATGAGCCCCCAGATTCTCAGGAAAAACCACAAAGAAGTGCCTTTGATTCTCGAGGTAAAACATTGTCTTCTTGAAAACTTCTTGTTCTTTGGTTTTTGTTACAGCCGATTGGCATGGGATACTAACCCATCTTATTCTTCATCTTTTTGTATAATTTGGAGCCAATTTCTCTAGCAAATTGCTGTCAAAATTTCTAAGGAAAACAAGCTTAATATTAAGCTAAAGGTTAATATACAAGGTAAATCCTACAACTACCTATTTCAAGGTTCTAATTGTTGATCTATATGTGATCTAATATATTGTTCATCTTATTATTTATTGCCGAAATTGTGGTGATTAATATTCAGTTTTTAGCTTATTAAAGTTAATGTTTATTAAATCTAAGAATAGATTTATACTCCTTATGATATAAGCTTCAATTATAAGCTATCATAATATACAAGAAAAATTCATATACTATAATATATATGGTGGCCGAAAATTAGGAGGTTTATTTGAGTTAGAAAAATTATCTAACTTAGTTAAATTAAAGGAATTAGTATAATTAAGAGTAATATGTAAAATTTGAGAAGTTTTGGTTATATAATATCAAGGTCGAAAATATATATTAGTTAATATGTATTTTGAGAGTTTAAATGATGAGAAAATAATTGTAGAATTAAGTTTACAATTTATAAAGAGTTTATAAGTGTTATAAGGAATTTATAAGGTTTTGGTATATTTAAGGTAAATAAAGGGTGGTATATATATACTATAACATTAGATAATTAAATCTGGTGATTTAGAGATGTTTAAATGATTTTTGATGTTCAAAATCTGTAGGAAAATTAATTACGAAAATTAGAAATTAATTGGAGTTAAATTGGTTCATAAATGAGTTAGGATAAAAGAAAAGACCACAAGGGTAAAATGGTAATTTCCCTGGTCAAATGTGGTCAAACATGGTCAAACTTGGTCAATGACAGTTTATAAAATGTTTAGAGGAGCTAGAATAAAATTTGTAGCAAAAGATTAGATATTAAAAGTATAAAGGAATAAAAAGTTAAGTTAAATTAACTTTAGGGGTAATATTGTAAATTATGGAAAGTTAGGGGTTTGACCATAAAAGACTGGTCAAACTTGGGTATATTTTGGTAATTGACCAAAAGTATAAAAGAAATTAATTAAGTAAGACTTTGGAAGAAATTAGAAATAAAAATAACAAGTTTAGAACTTGTATGAGTTAAATAGAGATTAAGAGAAAACTATGGGTAAGTAATGTAAATAACACATTTTTATGTGTTTAGAAGGTTAAGGAAATTAAATAAAGAATTTAGAAACAAGTTGTAAAAGAAACAGAGTTAAGACGGGGTTAAACGAGACCCGTATATAAATTAAGGTATACGAGGGGTATACCCGTAATTTAATAAGTATAGAAGAAATCAATACTTAAAGTATTTTTAATGAAAATACAAGTTATATTGGAAAAGAAATAAATACGTATTGATACGGAGTATCATACGGGCATATACGTAAATTTTGGTATACATGGAAAATACCCGTATACATGAATAGTACCCGTATACATGAATAGTAAATACGTATACATAAATAGTAAATACGTATATGTGAATAGTAACTACGTATATATGAATAGTCAAATATAGACGCATACATGAATAGTAAAATACGTATATGTGAATAGTGAAATATGGTGAATTGTAAAATACGAGACTGTATAAATGAATAGTGAAATACGGATGAATAGTGAAAAATACTAAAACCTAGTACAAGGTCCGTATAAGTCTAAAGTTGCTAACTGTGCAACTAAATAACTGCTAACGACGTTAGTATGTTAATGAATTAGAATTGAGCTTGAAAACGCTCCTAAATGAACGAACCCGTTTAACGGTATACTATTATACCCGGGTTAACCTAGGAAGAGGTTTAAGTTGAAAAGAGAACCAAATTAGTTCTAAGAACAGGATACTAATACTAGTTCTGTTACAGATCTAGATAGTTAGAGGCGTTCGGCGGATTAGGCGAACGTGGGATTAAGAGCTAGCCAGTCTCCGGTGTACGGTATGGGATTCTTGTAGCTTGTTTGCTAACGAGGTCTACCTCGGTTTGTGTGCTATGTGTTATTGTGATACGACCAACAGGATTAAGCATAAAACCGATTTATTGTATTGTTATTGTGTGTCCATTGCACACTAACACGAATTGATTCAGAGCTTGTTCATTAACTATGTTTAGTAAACAATTGTATAAGGTTATAAATACTCCCTGTTGTTAGTTGGTTAATACCGAGAGAGGTTTAACTAACAAATTGTCAATGAGACTTCAGCTAACTGGAACTTGGGAGAAGAGGAATCCGGGACTGACTCCGGTCATGCATGTTCAGGTTAGGAGGTCGGCATCTGTATCAGATCCGTCTTCCGCCTAGGGTCAACAAACTGACCCGACCAGCTCGAGTGAACAGTTCGAGGTGGGAGGCAAATTCAGGAGGCTCAGGAGGGTCAAGCCTACACCCCTCATAACTTAAGAATAATGTTTATTAACCCAATGGAGCTAATAACTCATTGGCTAGGGTTACCTTGACCCGACAAAAATAAACATTTCAGTTAGAGAACAACCAGTTCTATTAAGAGAACGTTGACACTTATAAGGTATGGTCAAACACGAGAACTAAACAATTCTCAGGCCTCAGGAGTTGCAATCTAACTTACTCATTAATGGGCGTCCATTAGACGTTCGATTTATTTGAGCTGTGAATGTTTCACATAAATGTGTTGTTTGTTATCGTACTTCTTATTATTTATTTGTATGAATAAACAATTGCATGTATACGACAAAGTAGTCGTGTGTAACCCTGCTAGCTTGTGGGCTGCACGTTTTCTGTACCAGCCATGTGTTGAGCCCCTTGGGGCCTGTGATTTAAACTTTGCAGGTAGGTGCCAGGCGAGGACTCAACCTGAGAGTGGGAGCGGGTAGAGTACTTCGGGTTGCTGTTACATTTGTTACACGAGTTGTGCATGTACACTCGTTTGTATATTGATGAGATGTTAGTATGATGTATTAGGATATGAGATACTCGGTATAAGTTGTGGTTTATGGATTGTAATGTTTTAGATGCTCGAGTAATTATCCGGTTAGTCAGACCGTGACTTGTAAGGAGAATAGGCCTAGTTAGTCACGTGGGTGACTAACGGCGGTAACACCAATTTAGTAGAATTTTTCGCTGCGTTGTTAATGTACGAGATGGACTTAGGGCGACGATCATTGTACTTGGAGATGGGGTGTTACACCCACAATCACATATCAACCTAAATCAGAATTTATAACAACAAATTACAAGTTTTAAAGTGAAATTTGGAAGTTACAGTTTAGGGTGTTTTCTACTTCTTCAACGGACCACCGATAGTTCTGGCGAAGCCTGCATCACTGGCGGCCGACGGGGGCGACGGCGATGGCAGGAGGGAGGCGGGCGATGGCGCAATGGGTGGTGGTCGAAGCTGGAGGTGAAAATTCAATAAAAAAATCGTCGTAGTCTATTGCGTTCAAAGAAAGAGACTAGAGAGATCGAGAGTGTGAGGGCGAAGAAGGAAGTCTGGGTGTAATATTAGACACTATTTCGACAATTATTAGTTGAAACCGCCTAAATAGAGTATGAAATATATCTATTTCGGCGGTTGTCAGGAGAATTCGTCGAAATAGATATTTAATTTTTTTAAAAAATTCGGCCTGGTAAACAGTCTATTTCAACGATTATCAGGAGAAATCGTCGAAATAGACTATGAAATATATCTATTTCGGCGGTTGCAACTACCAACCGTCAAAATAGACTGTTTTTTATTGCACACAATCATTTAGACAACCTATCGAGATGGTGTGTTCTACAACCTAGTTCTATAACCGCCGAGATGGATGAAGTGAAATTTCGTTTTTGTTTATTAGTGCAAATGTGGAAGTTAAGACGGATGCCATGTTAGGGACTGTTCTGTCATTCAAGCATGAAGTAGAGGCGTCTTAACCCTTTTTTAATCCGATGTGAGAAAAACCCTAGCAAGGTATCGGAGTGTACTTTAGGTTTGCCGCCGCGCTTTGCTTCTATAAATCGGCAGGCTGCTCTCTGTTTCCATTCGTCTTGTCGCTCCAAGGTACTTTCCTTATTATTATCGACATGCTACGCTCGTAGAAGCTTGTAACTAGAATCTACTTCGTTCGTCAGATTCAAAGCTTCTCTGTAATGTGCAGTCATCGTATTTGATTTGGATTCTGTTTCTCAATGATGATACAATGAAAGATGACGAGTCTGATCATCTAATCCATTCATCCGTGACGACAAACCGAGGCATTTGTCTGAGAGAAAACTGTCTCCACTTTTTGGCTTTTAAACATTGTTTTGAAACTGTACTGTCTTCCCCTTGGTTGTTTTAGCTGTGATTTAGTTGGACGATGAGTTGGTTGTCAAATTAATAAAATCAGATCTAAAATGTAACAATTTGGGATAAGTCTCAATCTGGTGAAATCTCATATTTACGATTCTAGTCTCTGTGCATATTAAATCAAATCCCCGAGGTCCGAAACTTTCAAATTGGGCGTTGAATCAAGCAGCCAGTTTTTTCTTTTTTCTCGAAGAATTAGGTTTTTAATGTCGTCAATTTTTGCTATCATATTCAATTTCATTTTTTTATATTTTACGCTCTTAGAAGCTCGTAACTAGAATCTACTTCTTTTTCAGGAGCCATTCCGTCTCGCAAAGATGCAGATCTTCGTGAAAACCTAACGGGTAAGACAATTACCCTAGAGGTTGAATCCTCCGACACCATCGACAATGTGAAAGCCAAGATTCAGGACAAGGAAGGGATCCCACCTGACCAACAACGTCTCATCTTTGCTGGAAGCAGCTTGAAGACGGCCGCACACTCGCGGACTACAACATCCAGAGGAATCAACTCTTCACCTCTGTCCTCCGTCTCGTGGTGGTGCTAAGAAGAGAAAGAAGACGACCTACACCAAGCCAAAGAAGATCAAGCCAAGAAGAAGAAGTTAAGCTTGCAGTGCTTCCTTCTGATTTAAGGTGGAGTGATTCTGGTAAGGTTTGGTGAGAAAGAGTGCCGAATGGTTCGTGTGGTGTCTGAACCTTTGGATGGCTGGTCTCGCTGTCTCGTAGTGCGCTATGTAGGATCCTTCTGTTCACGGGTGATGTTCCCCGTTCTGTTCAGGTGTTCCACCTGTTCTGTTTACGAGTGAGGTTCCTCGTTCTGTTCACGAGCTGGTTGCTCGTTCTGTCTGTATGTTGTGATTAACTAGTGTCCCGCTCTGTTTTCTGATTCTGTCTGCTTCTGACTCTGTTTAGTCCTTTGTTGCATGGACTTCTGCTTCTGTTTTCTGTCATGCTTGTGGATTCCTTCGTTTCCTTCTGATTTGATAATATTCTGTAAATGTTTTGAGCATGCTGGTGATGAAGTTTGTCATCTACTGGGCATAGTTGTTTGCTCATTCCCCTACTCTATCTAACATTGCAGATTGATCGGTGAAGGTCACTTGCTCAGCTCTGGAGCTTAGTTTGTTTCGTTATTTGAATTCTTTTGAGACATTTGTATTTGATTTTGAGCCTTGGGCCTCTTCAGTTAGCTTCCGCTTTTGATATTCGTTTATTCAAGTATTCGTTTTGGGCCTTGTTTGATTATCTGTTTAAGTTCATTTATAAGAGCTTTGTGTTATTATGTATAATACGCGGCGTGTAATACCCCTAACTCCTAGGCCAGTGTTTGGGGGTGTTACAAACGAAACTCTCTAATAAACCACTATCGTTGTGACGTACACTGAGTCGGGTATGAATTAACCTAATAAACGAGATTAAGACTCTCATATGCATGTATAACCTAGTACATTTAAACCCGTAGGTGAGTATAAACTCCCTTAACCACCGTCAAGAACGACGTATATTGAATCGAGTACATTTAAACCCGGTGGGCGAGAATGCAACATCCCCCATAACCATCGTCAATAAAGATGTATATTTATAAATGGAAGTCATCAGATACAGATAACAACCTCCTAAACTCAACATGCATGGCTAGAAATTCCTGGACACCTCACTCTCCCCTAGTAACCCGAACATGTTAGAAGTCTCAACAGAACAATCTTCTTACTTCTAAAGTGATAGTTTGAAGCATCGCTATTCCGGATGTCAACTATATATTGAAGGGAAGTTAGTGAGAAACTTTTGTACAAGTTCTTGTTACATAAATACGTAAACTCATAATCCTCTTGGAACTTTGCTTGTTATCGCATGTATCGTATGTGTGATTCATATTACTCTAATGTGTAGTTAGTAGTTCATAACATAGAAGTTTCAGTTAGGCACAAACAATAATACGTAAAAAACGAAAACAACATTGTCTATGCAATTATCTTGGTCATTATCACGAGCAACAAATAGCACACAAGCCGATGTAACTCGGTAGCAAACAAGCTGCAAGAAAATCATACCGTTTACCGTAGACGACACTCGCCTAGCCTTGGCTGATGTCTCATCTATCCACTCCTACAATCCGATTAACCGAGAGCATTAATTATTAATCACTATCGTATAACGTTTAACCGTATTCGTAATTCACGTGAGTTACAAGATTAACTTCTAATCCTTGTTAACTCCTTATTCCATAACTATGTTACGCTTAAGGTATTATTTTATGTACCTTAACTCATGAAATATTACCGATTGTTGGATATAAAAAGAGGATTAAGTAAAAGAGATTACATAACGGTTGATAACACGAGAGTATTTTCTCACTAACTTCCCTTCAATACATAGTCAACATCCGGAATAGTGATGGTTCGAATTTACACTCTAGAAGTAGGACAATTGTTCTATTGAGACTTCTAACTAGTTCGGGTTACTGTAGGGAGAGTGAGAAGTCTAGGAAGTTATGGTCGTGCACGCTGAGTTAGGAGGTTATTATCTGCATCAGATCGACTTCCAAAATTAAATATATGTCATTCTTGACGATGGTTGTGGGAGAAGTCTTATACTCGCCCACCGGGTTTGAAGGTACTCGATTCTTGACAATGGTTGTAAGGAGGAAGAATGTATGACTTTGGCATTAGACACGTATGAATGAGTAAGTATAGTAATCCTATAACCTTGAACAACTTTGAGGACAAAGTTTCTTAAGGGGGTAGATTGAAATACCCCAAACTTAAATATAGTGATTAAGATTATTCTAATACGTATTTAAGGGCCTAATAATGCCTAAGTAATTTTGGTAAGGAAAATAAATCCAAAAGAAATGAAGAAATGCTTAAAAAGCGAAAAACGCTAAATAAGTGTTAAATAACCATAGGAGGTATGAGACCTCGGTTAGCGTATTATATGGATTCCTAGGCTTATTCATGCCTAATTAGTGTACGGAACGATTCCCGGAGAAAATGGATCCAAATAATGTATTAAAACACTAATAGAGCTTTAGCGCACGTTTTTCGAGAAAACCCGAAAACGTGACTTTAAGTGGTCAAACGAACCCGTAAAAATTATAGTTCATTAAATAACTATAATTAAGCATTAATGGAAGCTTAATAACCAATAAAATTAAGGAAACGAGAAAATTCCAGAAAACAGGCCGGTGAGTGAATTACCAAAACCGGATAAATTAACGAGCGTTTTCTGTAAGAGATAAAAAATGCTCCAACTAGTATACTGTAGGGGGCCGGTTTTTACTACTTAAAGAAGTCACCCCTCTCTTGTTAAATAAACTAGAAAGGAAAAGAAAGAAGGGAAGGAGAAGTAATAAAGCAAAACGCACTCACCTTTTTCTCTCACCTCTCATTTCACTCATCTCTCTCCTTCCTTCCTTCTACCCCACCAATTTCTCTCTCTTCCTTATCCCAAGGCTGGCAATTTTGATCTCCCAACAACAACAATGGTAGCCTCTCTTCTCCTTCATGCTCTACCTCCATTTGAGCTCCAAATACAAAAATAACTACATATTCTTGCTCCCCTCATCATTCTCTACACTTCCCTCCTTTTAGAATTTCAAAATGAGGAAGTTCATCTCCATGGGTTTTCCCCATTTGAAGAGAAAATGATACCGATGTAAAGTTTGGAGTCTCCTCTCTCCATTAAGGTAAAAATCTCCATAAAAAACTCATGTTTTCTCCATCTTTCTTTGTAACCAATTTTGCCCCTTTGTAATGCTCTATTTTCTCTCTCTCTTTTGAGCATAATTCCAACCTTGCAATGGTGGTGGAATCACCTTCTTGAACCAAGGGCTAAAACCCTCTTAAAAGATTCCTAAAGGTAAACCCTTACTTGTGGTAATTTAAACCCTTCATTGGATTAGTGTTGTTTTAAAAGATTAGAAGTTTAATTATATTTTGTTATGTAATTTGGGTGTTGGGATGGAGTTCGGCAACTCCATCCCCCACATGACCGATTTTGTGCAAGAAAGAGAGAAGGAGGAGAATGGGAAAAAGAAAGAAGGAAATTAAGAGCTTAAGGTTAGAGCTCCTTCTTAATGCTAAGTTTTAATGCATTAGAGTAATGGGAATGGGTAAACTAATTAAAGAACCCAAAATATTGAATTAGTATTGTAGTTATGGAAGTTTGAGTATTTGTGAGCTAGTATTTGAATTGTAGGCCTTAGAGCCAAATAACTTGTGTATGAGTATTGGTAGTGTAGTTTGATGGAGTATTGATGTATTGAGATTTGCTTTGAGTGCTGGTAGGACCCTTGAATGGGTGTGGCTAGATTAGGAATGAATTTGGTGAAAAAGTATGTATGTGGAGAAGTTAGAATTGTAGGTAAACTATGGCAAAATTTTAGTAGGAAAATGTGCATTTATGGGCGACTTGGTGAATGGGAGAACCAAGGTGTGTATTGGATTGAATAAGGATGTTTAGTAACCATGGAATGGTAGTTGTAGTATAAGGATAAAATGGTATAAAATCTGTAGCAAAGAGTATAAAATGCATTGGAGAAGTTAGGAGGAAATAGTGTGCAAGACTTAGGAAAATGAGTGTTGAACTTGAGGAAGTAAGATAATGCATTGCAGGCCTTGGAAATGACATTAGGAGAGGAAACTATGTGTGGAGGAAGTAAGAACCAAAATTTGTAGCAAAACAAACTAGGGAGGATTTGTATAAGTGTTGAAAAGGAAATGTAGAAGGTAAAGTGTGTGAATTAGTGTGAAAAGAAGTAGGAAGTTAGTAATGGATTTGAGCATGTTTAGAAGCTTAATTAGGTGCTTGAACATGTGGGATTAAGTGTAAGAACATTTGGGAATTTATTAGGCAAAGAAGGAAGTGTAATAGAGGAAGAAAATGCAATAATCTGTAGAAGTTACAGCTGGTCCAGGACTTGGTCCCTTGCTAAAGTCCCGGACCATACTGAAATTCCAACCGAGAGTTACCCGACAACACTGGTCCGGGACTTAGTCCCATGTTCATGTCCCGGACCACTCATAAATTCCGTTCGAGACTTCTCAAGGCTTCTGGTCCGGGACTTGGTTAAAGTACAAGGACCCGGACCATATTGCAAAATCTTTCGAGAGTACAGACCATAGGGTGGTCCGGGACCTAGGACCCGGACAAAGTCCCGGACCAACCCGAAATGTTAAAAAAAATAGCTTTTGAGGAGAGGAAATGAATGGTAATGGTAGTATAACATAATTAGTACTTGATTAATGATGTTTAAGGGTCATTAAAGGTACAAACAAGTTTGAGAAGTAAGTAAGAAAGTTATGAATATAAGAACATTAAGTTAAACCAAAATAACGGGATAACGGGGTAAGTACGGGAGTAGTAACTATGTATGTATCGTAATGCTTAGTATTAATTGAACCATTTGGCATGTAGTCATTGGTTTGAGAACAAGACTCGAGGAACAAATGTGAACCAAAGGAACGTGAGGACACCAGGTAAAGTAAATCCCGGTGAAAGGTATGATTTATTCATGCTCTATATCCTAACCTGGTTACCCTGATTTGTGTGCTTATTTGATCACCTAAATTAGATAAATGCATGAATCGGACTTTAATGCACTTACTTGTGCTTGTTTTGTATTTGTTCTCGCTATATTGTCTTGAACATTTAGTTTGTATAATTCATGAAATGAATGGATGAAGATGAAGGGTGTATGTACCTTGTAGTGTACTTGTGTAATGTATTGTACCTTGAATGGATGTGTATGTGAGTAATGCATTATTGTGTGGTCTGGATGTGTTGACTTCTACTAATTCCTAACTATCTAACTCCTAACGTAAGTATTGAGTATACTGGAATGAGTAGAAGTCCGATATAGTTTCGGCCACGCGTGAGGATGAGGAGACACAAGAGGTTGGATCCGATTCCTGGCTTTTAATCTTTTCCACGGCCCAAACCCCTCAAATGGGTAGCATCCTAGATTAGTGAGCCACAGTAAAGCCCGGTGGGGGGGGTGTAGTCCCTGCCCGGAGGTCACCACGACTTGACTTGAGTAAGTAGTAAGTAAGTAAGTAAAGTATGTATGAGTAATGGTCTTGGCTGGTGTAAGACATTGACCCGAGTGAGTAAACTAGATGTAACCTGTACAATCAACAAATTAGCTAACAGTATGGTGTAAGCGTATTAGTAGTAAGGTAAGTAAGTAGTATTGATGAAGTTGTCTTCCTGTGTATGTATAGTGTATGTATGTGTTCCTTGTGTAGTATTGTGTGTGTGTATGTATGATGTAGCATGTGGTGTTATGTATGTATGTATTTATGTATGTATGTATGAGTAAAATGAATTTCATGTATTCGACCAAGTGGTCGGCGTACCCTCGCTAGTACGCGGGGTATGCGGAAGTCATATGCAGCGTAAGCTGAGCCCCTAGGGGCAATGTTTTTATTGTACAGGTACCGAAGCGGCTAAGGTCATGGTAAGAGACCGGTGGGAATACCTAGATAGCTAGGAGTGAATAGTAGATAGTAAAGAATTGTATAAGGCTTGTAGCCTTGAATGTAGAAGTGTACAAAGGGGTACACCATTATGAATTTGGAAAGTATGTAGTTGTGAGGAATGGGTAGATGCTAGACTCTTAATGAGTATGTATGAACTTGAAAGAATTATTGTATTTGGATTTGGATCTTAGTAAACTCGGTGTATTGTAATGTATTGTATTATGGACAGTTTTGTATTGAATGGAGCATGTAGTTACTGGGTTAGTAACTGGAGTATGTATGCTAATTGTGTAGTACTAGGATATTTCTGGTCCTCAGACCGATCTGTTGTTGTAAGTAGTAGGAAGCCTTGTTGTCACGTGGGTGGCTAACGGCATTGTATCACCCACCGTTGTGTAAGTATGTATCGGCTGCGTGAGTATGGAAGTATGAGGAGATGGACGGTGGAATGGGGGGGAACGTATTAGCGGTAGGGGTGTTACAAAAAGTGGTATCAGAGCGAAGTATCACTCTAATGACTGGAAATACCGAGTTTAGGAAATACCGAGTTAGGAATTAGAAGCTTAGGACTAATGGCTGAGTGTTAGCATTAGAGATATGCTAGATAGGAACTCCCGGTGAGTACCGGATACCTACAATATCAGTCCCGCCCACCACAAACCCATTGTATAACTTGGGAAGTACGCCAGAGAGAAGGAAAGTCCTCTGATACTCGGGAAACCCGATCTGGCAGTGTGAAACCACCGAACGGTAAACAAGAACCTAACATATAGTAGATTCCAAGAATTGGAAAGTCCCAGAGATGGTTCCCGGTTGAGCAACATTACCCGCACTTAATAGCGGTGGAAATGAGCACTCTAACCATAAGGAGGCTACAACTTACAACAACATGGGGCGACATGCTTAGCAGTCGCGACACATGGCTAGTCAACCAGCAGCAGAAAAAGAAGCACTAAGCATGCAATAGAGCGGAAAGAGGAACAGTAACAAAACCCGAGACACAAGTCTAGGGACAGTAATAGCTAAATAACACCACTAACGGTATACTTGCCGACTAAGGACATAGTCGGGAACGGTTAACTCCAAAACTACGACGCCACAGAGGTTACAATACCTGGCCAGTATGCTCACACAGCTACGAGAACACCCACGGGATATATTCCAACGCAACTACAGGAGTAGTGCCTAACAAGCTCAGGCTCAATAACCACGGTAAACATGTGGGAACGAGCAACAAAGAAAACACAAGACAAATAGATGGGAATCTCATGGATTGGAGAAGAAACCCGATCAATGACAACTATGTCAAGATCACTGAGAAGCTATTAAGAAGATTGAATAACCCAAGTAAATGATCAGTGGATCAATGGAGAAGCCGACAAGGCTACCGAATATACAAGGAACCAATACCGTGACCGGTATAGGTTTACCCAAAAACCACCAGTACTACGCACTTGCCAAGGCAAGTGCAGTAAGAACATGAACATATAGAGGAACCTTAACACACAACTAGTACTTAGTAATGTACTAAGACCGCAATGAAGCGACTACAGGATCACACATCCTAAAACTGGAAGAATGGAAACTTGGAAAGGCCTGACGGCCCGACCATTCTACAAAGGACATACCAGACAGCAAGAAGCTGGACTTGGTCAAGACCTCAGACATGGCCACGCCATGAAGAACCTCTTTTAACACCGAACCATAATTTTAAAACCTGAAATTATCTTTTAAAACCATAACCTTTTTTTTTAAACCTTGAATTTTAAAACCAAACCAACAGAATTACGGTGAGTATCATAGAATGATACAAGAGGAGTTCACAATAGAATACTTCACCTAGGCGTGTGACGAGCACTATGAGTGTACCCAAATAAGGATGTGGGACGACCGCACTCTGAAGGAGCTTGCGGGCCTGACAGATAGTCAGGTAAGTGGTAACGTATCAACAAGGTACCCCACGTATGTATACATGTAGTGTACGAAACATGGGAAGTAGTCAACTCCGTTCTACGGACCATAAGTAAGTTTGAACCAGAACAGCTAGAAACCTTAGACAATCAAGGAAAAGGAACTTAGAGAATCCATCTGAAGATAAGGAATGAGGACTAGGAAGCGCAAAGAGCGCAGACTAGTAGGTATAAACATTGGATATGTCACAAGGACTTCAAATAAATACATGGTAGCTGGAGCAAATATCCAGCCCAACACAGTAAGGCAAAAGCCTAACGTGAACACCACAATTTTCAACAAGCGGACGAAGATCCCAAGAACAATTACCAAAACTACCAGGGAGCATAAATCATCAATGAAGAGGATATTAAACCTAGTCTAAAACACTAGGAGAATGTGTAAACAGTTTACCCAAGAACGGGAAATGTTATAACCCAAAAAGGGATAACTCAAGATACGATACCACCAGGCGGTATAGTGGACATAACATATTATAAACATTAGCCGGATGTAACGGCGTAACCAACAACACCCAGGAGCAATCAGTGAAGGGTGTCTGGATTAACAACAGTCGATCGAAGCGTTATGATAAGAGCACGGTAACTAGAACGAACATTCGGTTAGGACACCGAAGGGATTTCACTTAACAGGAAATACCCTCAACCACTAAAAGGCACTAATTAGCACCAGATTGCCTAAAGGGCCTCCTATTAACGGAAGCGTGATGTCACGATTGCCATGGAGCCCAGGAAATACCTCCAACCCGATGATGGCATATAAGGAGGGAAACATGTACAGGCAGCTTGCAAAGAGCATGGCTTGCAACAATAAGGCTTAAAAGCCAGGAACCAACTACGTTATGTAAACTTAAACGGTTGCAAAACCCACACCATTTAATAACAAGACTTGCAAAAGATATTGCTTCACATGACAAACAGATCTACAATTGAACCACCCAATTCGAACTCAAAATAATGAGTGGCTTGGAGTAATGGCTAACTCAGTGTCACTGTCACTAGAGCATCAGTCTAGTATATAGTTGACAAGCTTCTAATTGCCTTCATGCCTTCGGTAGCAATGGTAGCACAGAGGCATAGGAATTTTA
Source organism: Limonium bicolor (assembly GCA_023374045.1). Taxonomy (NCBI): domain Eukaryota; kingdom Viridiplantae; phylum Streptophyta; class Magnoliopsida; order Caryophyllales; family Plumbaginaceae; genus Limonium; species Limonium bicolor. The sequence goes on from CM041782.1 coordinate 291,912,086, forward strand.
ATAATGTCAACATTGGCCTAGTCCACACTTGGACACTACGAGAAACCCAAGGGAAGGTACTCCCCGTTAACCAAAGATCACCAATGCAGTGATGATGTGAACCCTTCGAAAAAGGCTTCCATCTACTACAACAAGCTCGCGCATGTAAACATTGCCCAGAGGCGATTGAACAAGGGAAAGAACTTTCCAAACCGTTACAACTTAAAGGAGTAAGTATACTCTGTATGCAACCAAACATATGGTGAACAATTGTATGAATGGCAGAAGTACAGAAACAAAGCCTAACATAGTAAACCCGGTCATGAGATTTATGAGTGGAAATAAACCTCTCAACAAGAACGGTCATTTATCAGTAATAGAATACTCTTCAATTAGAGAACGGGACCAGAAAACATTTGGAGTTTCTTGGGATGTCCCGGTGATGTACATACAAAAGTAAAATTGCACAGCTAGAGCCTATAACCAATGCTCAGCACTGGGAAGACAATAATTTTCAAAAACAATCAATGTGAAGGAACATTGGACACAACAAATGATCAACGCTCAAGAGAGCTTGTAACCCGATAAATTACTTCATCCATTGTCAACCAAGATACTTGGGAAATTGAATCATAAATGATGAAGGAATGTGAGGTAAGCTAACCTACACATGAAATCTAAATTAAAATAAAACATCTCCACATTTGGAAGGTAATAACATTGCGGTATGCTATGAAAATCGTCATACACATGAGCATAGGAAACCCTCGGTGTATTCACACCATAAGGAAATGGTGCCAACGACAATGGCAATGAGTAAAGATAAGCTACCACAGTAACGGAGACCGTAAGAACGATGTCGTATAATGAGTAAGAATAGGGTGCGCAACAAGCTACCGCTATGAGGAAGTAGTTAGACAATGACATGAAGTTGTAAGTATGAAATGACAGGCAGAAGTATTATTCCTATTGCGATCACATAAGAGAGTTACTGCCAAGCGTTTACGCCTCTGCACTCTATAGGACTGAGTGTTTTGGTATTGCACTTGTGCAGCTAATGATCTAGTGGGATAGCTAGGAATATGGAAAATGTAAATCGTAGTAAACCCTTCTTTTCACCCACAAACATGGCATAAGCCAGTTAAGCAAGCTTAGAAACAAACCGTGCGGCCTAGGGCCAAAGAAGCACGAAGAGTGTAAAACACACCAACAATCACAAGATGTGAATTCCATTGGAATAGAAGGAGAAAGAAGACTTAAGAAAGTCACTAGGACCGACGCATAGAAAATGCAAGGTCATACAAGTAAAGAACACTTGTACTGAACCAGAAGAACTAGTATAATTCAGAAGCTATTGATAACAGAGGAAGCACTACAACCAAGTAGTGACTTAACCTCGCCCAACAATAAGTCGGAGGAACTTAATGAATAATCGTGTGGGAGTATGAATAGTATGCATAATAGATTGCCAGAGAGCTGGGCATAAATCTAAACCCATCGAGCTCAAGCACGGTAAAAGAATACCACACTTGTTAGTAAACCTTATTCCCACAATAGAGGGATAAAAAGGCGATGTGTAGCACATTAAGGATAACATGAAGGGTGAGTAACCCAAGTTATCAGGGTCGCGCAGTAGAAGCTAGTGGGCCCTAGCTAAAAGGTTTAATACACCTAGTAAGTATGAGAGAATGGCTATCAATGCCTTGAAGCCTAATAGGCTAGAACCGAATTGGTTATGAGTTAAATAAACTCTAATAGGAATTCTTGGTGCAAGGATTAAACCATGAGTATAGTTAAGATCCCTTTGACCAGAGTACATTATATAATAAACTGTAATGAAGCTAAAATGCTTCAGATTGCCCAAATTGAGTAAACCAATGTTCAATAATAACATATGGTAGATTACGTGGGCGTAATCCCTTTTAAGGGGGGTAGAGCGAAAACCGCTTAATGTAACTTAATGTAAATTTCATGTATAAAACACATAAACTATAATGTGCATAGCACAAATGATAACTGATTTGATGATTGGTACTTATGTTAAATAAGCGTACGTATCCATTCATATTGTAATTGTGGTAATTAGGCACGAGAGATGCAAATACCATAGGATGAGTAGTATACCTATCTTGTAACCCCAGTGTAAATGTATTAGTAAAGAGGAGAATGAGTAGTGGACGGAGCTCCACAAGTATTGTACCCTTCAAAGAAATAGTACGAATTGATTAAGAGTAGTAAATGAATGTAGCCCATGAGTAGTGTATTCGTAGGTAAGTCATTGGAAGTAAATTGAGGACAACTAAATTCTAAAAGTATTGTAATTCTTAGTTAGATTATTTGAGATGATGGAGAGTAATGGATGAAAGTAGCGAAAGTCAATGAAATGAGGTCGTAGGCATTGAATCTCGAAGTAAAGTAGCGCAAAAGTCAATGAATTTGTAATTATGACTAAGAGGAGTAAAAAGATAGAACTGAAAATAATTAAATTATTTGTTTGTTTGAAACTGATGTGGGAAGTCGAACTTGATCCTAATCAAATCAAGGGAAATCGAACACAAATTGGGGTGGAAAGATAGTTCAACACTAATGCTGATCACATCAGGGTCGAATGATTCTTGAAGCCCCTCAAGTGGTCACAAGAATCATACATAGGATAGAAGTAATGAATATAAATTGGAATTTGGGGTGTGTGTTTTAGAAAAACTTCTAATTAGTAGTTGTGAAAGAATTTCCCTTAGACTGGAGAATGAGGATCTGTTAGAAGCTGATACCGGAGAACGGCGGTAGTGTATCATATTGTATTATTCCAAGGGCAGCGGGACGTAGAGGAATTCTATGTCTAGATGACCTGAGTGCCTGCGGGATTGTATTGTGTATTGCATTGCTTTGGGGATAGCTTTACACTGTAGGGATGTATAAACCTTGTAGTGTAAAACCAGATGGTTGGTTGTAATGTGGATTGGAGTAATTGTAGTATATTGGCGTGGTATTGTATATAGAGACCTTGAGTAACGGATTTGGGGAATTTGTAAGGAGGAAGAATGTATGACTTTGGCATTAGACATGTATGAATGAGTAAGTATAGTAATCCTATAACCTTGAACAACTTTGAGGACAAAGTTTCTTAAGGGGGGTAGATTGAAATACCCCAACTTAAATATAGTGATTAAGATTATTCTAATACGTATTTAAGGGCCTAATAACGCCTAAGTAATTTTGGTAAGGAAAAATAAATCCAAAAGAAATGAAGAAATGTTTAAAAAGCGAAAAACGCTAAATAAGCGTTAAATAACCACAGAAGGTATGAGACCTCGGTTATCATATTATATGGATTCCTAAGGCTTATTCATGCCTAATTAGTGTACGGGAACAATTCCCGAAGAAAACGGATCCAAATAATGTATTAAAACGCTAATAGAGCTTTAGCGCACGTTTTTTGAGAAAAACCGAAAACGCAACTTTAAGTGGTCAAACGAACCCGTAAAAATTATAGTTCATTAAATAACTATAATTAAGCATTAATGGAAGCTTAATAACCAATAAAATTAAGGAAAGAGAAAATTCCGGAAACCAGGCCGGTGAGTGAATAGTACCAAAACCGGGTAAATTAACGAGCGTTTTCTGTAAGAGACGAAAAACGCTCCAACTAGTATACTGTAGGGGGGCTGGTTTTTACTACTTAAAGAAGTCACCCCTCTCTTGTTAAATAAACTAGAAAGAAGGGAAGGAGAAGTAATAAAGCAAAACGCACTCACCTTTTTCTCTCACCTCTCATTTCACTCATCTCTCTCCTTCCTTCCTTCTTCCCCACTGATTTCTCTCTCTCCTCCTCCCAAGGATGGTGATTTTGAGCTCCCAACAACAACAATGGCAGCCTCTTTTCTCCTCCATGCTCTGTCTCCATTTGAGCTCCAAATGCAAAAATAACTACATATTCTTGCTCCCTCATCATTCTCTACACTTCCCTCTTTTTAGAATTTCAAAATGAGGAAGTTCATATTCATGGGTTTTCCCCATTTGAAGAGAAAATGGTACCGATGTAAAGCTTGGAGTCTCCTCTCTCCATTAAGGTAAAAATCTCCATGAAAAACTCATGTTTTCTTCATCTTTCTTTGTAACCGAATTTGCCCCTTTGTAATGCTCTATTTTCTCTATATCTTTTGAGCATAATTCCAACCTTGCAATGGTGGTGGAATCACCTTCTTGAACCAAGGGCTAAAACCCCTCTTAAAAGATTCCTAAAGGTAAACCCTAACTTGTTGTAATTTAAACCCTTCATTGGATTAGTGTTGTTTTAAAAGATTAGAAGTTTAATTACATTCTCTTTATGTAATTTGGGTGTTGGGATGGAGTTTGGCAACTCCATCCCCCACATGACCGATTTTGTGTAAGAAAGAGAGAAGGAGGAGAATGGAAAAAGAAAGAAGGAAATTAAGAGCTTAAGGTAAGAGCTCCTTCTTAATGCTACGTTTTAATGCATTAGAGTAATGGGAATGGGTAAACTAATTAAAGAACCCAAAATATTGTATTAGTATTGTAGTTATGGAAGTTTGAGTATTTGTGAGCTAGTATTTGAATTGTAGGCCTTAGAGCCAAATAACTTGTGTATAAGTATTGGTATTGTTGTTTGATGGAGTATTGATGTATTGAGATTTGCTTTGAGTGCTGGTAGGACCCTTGAATGGGTGTGGCTAGATTAGGAATGAATTTGGTGAAAAAGTATGTATGTGGAGAAATTAGAATTGTAGGTAAACTATGGCAAAATTTTAGTAGGAAATGTGCATTTATGGGTGACTTGGTGAATGGGAGAACCAAGGTGTGTATTGGATTGAATAAGGATGTTTAGTAACCATGGAATGGTAGTTGTAGTATAAGGATAAAATGGTATAAAATCTGTAGCAAAGAGTATTAAAATGCATTGGAGAAGTTATGAGGAAATAGTGTGTAAGACTTAGGAAAATGAGTGTTGACTTGAGGAAGTAAGATAATGCATTGTAGGCCTTGGAAATGACATTAGGAGAGGAAACTATGTGTGGAGGAAGTAAGAACCAAAATCTGTAGTAAAACAAACTAGGGAGGATTTGTATAAGTGTTGAAAGGGAAATGTAGAAGGTAAAGTGTGTGAATTAGTGTGAAAAGAAGTAGGAAGTTAGTAATGGATTTGAGCATGGTTAGAAGCTTAATTAGGTGTTTGAACATGTGGGATTAAGTGTAGGAACATTTGGGAATTTATTAGGCAAAGAAGGAAGTGTAACAGAGGAGAGAAAATGCAAAAATCTGTAGAAGTTACAGCTGGTCCGGGACTTGGTCCCTTGCTAAAGTCCCGGACCATACTGAAATTCCAGCCGAGAGAGTTACCCTGCAACACTGGTCCGGGACTTAGTCCCAAGTTCATGTCCCGGACCACTCATAAATTCCGTTCGAGACTTCTCAAGGCTTCTGGTCCGGGACTTGGTTAAAGTACAAGGACCCGGACCATATTGCAAAATCATTCGAGAGTACAGACCATAGGGTGGTCCGGGACCTAGGACCCAGACAAAGTCCAGGACCAACCCGAAATGTTAAAAATAAGTTTATTAAATAGCTTTTGAGGTGAGGAAATGAATGGTAATGGTAGTATAAGATAATTAGTACTTGATTAATGATGTTTAAGGGTCATTAAAGGTACAAACAAGTTTGAGAAGTAAGTAAGAAAGGTGTGAATATAAGAACATTAAGTTAAACCGAAATAACGGGACAACGGGGTAAGTAAGGGAGGAGTAGTAACTATGTATGTATCGTAATACTTAGTATTAATTGAACCATTTGGCATGTAGTCATTGGTTCGAGAATAAGACTCGAGGAACAAATGTGAACTAAAGGAACGTGAGGACACCCGGTAAAGTAAATCCCGGTGAAAGGTATGATTTCTTCATGCTCTGTATCCTAACCTGGTTACCCCGATTTGTGTGCTTATTTGATCACCTAAATAAGATAAATGCATGAATTGGACTTTAATGCACTTACTTGTGCTTGTTTTATATTTGTTCTCGTTATATTGTCTTGAACATTTAGTTTGTATAATTCATGAAATGAATGAATGAAGATGAAGGGTGTATGTACCTTGTAGTGTACTTGTGTAATGTATTGTACCTTGAATGGATGTGTATGTGAGTAATGCATTATTGTGTGGTCTGGATGTGTTGACTTCTACTAATTCCTAACTACCTAACTCCTAATGTAAGTATTGAGTAAATTAGAATGAGTAGAAGTCCGATATAGTTTCGGCCATGCGTGAGGATGAGGAGACACAAGAGGTTGGATCCGATTCCTGGCTTTTAATCTTTTCCATGGCCCAAACCCCTTAAATGGGTAGCATCCTGGATTAGTGAGCCACAGTAAAGCCCGGTGGTGGGACGGTGTAGTCCCTGCCCGGAGGTCACACGACTTGACTTGAGTAAGTAGTAAGTAAGTAAGTAAGTAAGTAAGTAAAGTATGTATGAGTAATGGTCTTGGCTGGTGTAAGACATTGACCCTGAGTAAAAGAGTAATCTCCACCCGATTAACCCGGGTGGACAAATGGAGCTAACAAGTATTGTGTATGTATGGTGTAAGCGTATTTTGGTAAAGGTAAGTAAGTATTGGTTGACTTGTATTGTCTTCCTTGTATGTATTGAAGTGTATGTATGTATTCCTTGTGTAGCATTGTGGTATTATGTATGAAAGCATGTATGTATGTATGTATGTATGTATGAGTAAAATGAATTGCATGTATTCGACCATGTGGTCGCCGTACCCTCGCTAGTACGGGGGTATGCGGAAGTCATATGCAGCGTGAGCTGAGCCCCTAGGGGCTATGTTTTTATTGTACAGGTACCGAAGCGGCTAAGGTCATGGTAAGAGACCGGCGGGAATGCCTAGATAGCTAGGAGTGAATAGTAGATAGTAAAGAATTGTATAAGGCTTGTAGCCTTGAATGTAGAAGTGTACAAAGGGGTACACCATTATGAATTTGGAAAGTATGTAGTTGTGAGGGATGAGTAGATGCTGCTAGACTCTTAATGAGTATGTATGAACTTGAAAGAATTATTGTATTTGGATTTGGATCTTAGTAAACTCGGTGTATTGTAATGTATTGTATTATGGAGTTTTGTATTGAATGGAGCATTGTAGTACTTGGTTAGTAACTGGAGTATGTATGGTAACTGTGTAGTACTCGGATATTCCGGTCCATCAGACCGATGCTGTAAGTAGTAGGAAGCCTTGTTAGTCACGTGGGTGGCTAACGGCATTGTATCACCCACCATTGTGTAAGTATGTATCCGCTGTGTGAGTATGGAAGTATGAGGAGATTGGACGGTAATGACGGTATTAGCGGTAGGGGGTGTTACAGATTCAATATACGTCGTTCTCAATGATGGTTAGGGAGTTTTATACTCACCTGTGGTTTAAAGGTACCCAAGTTAATTATACATACGAGAGTCTTAATCTAGTTTATTAGGGTTGATACATACACATTTCAATATATGTCACTACAACGGTGGTTTATTAAAGAGTTCACTACTCTTCTAAACAAGGTTTACATATACCCGAATCAAGTTAAATATTAACTAAAGTAAGTGGAGATCCCATTGTGTGGATTGACCAATGATAAGTAGGTTAAGGTCTAACTCGATACTCCAAAATAATCTCATGGCCTAGGAATGAACAAATTACTGACTCATTATATTGATGTCTTGTTTCTGTTGGGATGGATTGTTATGATTGATTGTATGTTTGTGATACATGTTGTATGTTGTGTGTTTATAACATTTACATATATTGTTGTAACAAGTCAACTGCATGTTAACGACCAAGTAGTCGTGTGTGGCCCGGTAGCCTGCGGGCTGCAAGTTATCATACTCAGCGGTTGTGTTGAGCCCCTTGTGGCATAACCAGTTTAGGTACATGATGGAGATGAGACCCGACCGAGAGTAGGTGAGGTAGATTTTGGACCGGATATACTTTTGCTTTTTGTTTATACTTTGGTTAGAACCTATACCTTGATGTATATTATGGTTAAGAAGTATTAGACTTGTATTTGACCCGGACTTGTAGTGAACTTGGTATGTATCTATTCGGAGTTTAAGTTAGTTTTGTTTTCAGTCTATCATACTGTTACAGTGGAGTTTGAAAGGCATAGTTAGTCTCGTGGGTGACTGACGGCGGTAACATCGGGGTGTTTTTAATTGTTGCTGCAATTACATTTAAGTTTGGCATTGTTAATTATCACTAATTGTGGATTACGAGTTAGGGTATTACAGGCAAACAACCTTTTGATCGTAAGTATGATCGGTAAATACCACAATAGTTTAGCCGAAGGACTTTTTTTTTCAGAATGGAGGAGGAGTCACCATCCTTTAGCTTGTCTCGAGACAATGAACATTTAAGACAATTGTCTAGGTGTTCGTAATCACCCCTTTACAACACATAATTGTTGGGACATGCATGAATCTTTTATACTCAATCCCCATTGGATACATCCATTTCTTCACCTCATAAGTGGTGGTAGGGAGACCGTTCCCATCTGGAAGCATATCTTGAAGCAGCTCGAGAAGTGTCGTGAAACTCTTGTCACTTCATCCATATCTCCCCTTCAAGTTGAACAAATTAAGAACAACAATCAATTTTGTGTACTTAATGCACGTAGGGTACAAGGTTGTCTTGGATGCATCCAACAACCTTTGATACTCATCCGACATGTCGACGAAATTGTCCTCGACATATCAAGCATCTTGTCCCTTCGCTCATCATGGTTAGTTGTCTCACTGTCTAAATTGACTCCTGAATTACTTGGGAATCGATCCGACTCGTTGACAGTATTGAAGGTCTGCTCGGTTCTTGAGTGACACCGATCATGACTGTACGAAGTTGAAGTATCTTCTTGAATAGATTCTTCATGAAAAGTCCATCTTCTGTAATGTGGAATGAAACCACAGGTCTTTAAATGGAATTGTATGATGTCGATGTTTGAATATTTCCTTACCACACCACAATCAACACAAGGACATGGAATTTTCACTGCCTTTATCATGTCCTTGTGTTGTACTACAGCTTGCAAAACTCTTTCAGCATCTTGTCAAAGTGATCCCCTCAATCACCATACATCCATTCACGCTCCATACCATATGTGCAACAGATCATAGGTGTGATAATTACCCTACCTAAAACTAAAAAGTTTATGTAATATGGTTTGCATTTGCTTGCACATGTTTATATCTTAATGGAGCGTGACTTGGATGAGTGTCAAGTACGCTAGCCTATAGTCTAAGGTTCTAAACCCTAAATAAACTAGCATTCTAATTTCAATAAATTATTACATTTTTAAAACAGAAACCGAAGTCAAAATACTTACTTGTTTTTTAGGGATTTATAGAGAGATGGGAAACTAGTGTGTGAGAGGTAGGCTGTGCGAGAGATGCAACAATACCACTTATGATATATCTCTACAAAGGCACAAAAACCAAAAATTAGAAAGAAACGCGGCAACATGTATGTTCATTGTTCATAGTTAGGCTTGCAAAATTATAGTAAGTGAAGAGAATGAATGAAAAAGTTAAAGTATATTACCCGAACCTAAAATTAAGTGCTTTCAACCCCATTTCCAATCTAGCATAAGAGAGACGCAAACGCTCCTAAATTATCTCTACAGAGGGCACAAATAAACATTTTTTCATTTAGACATTACATCGAGCACCTTGTGTGCACAACAAATTATACAACTTTTACACCATTATTATAAACACATTGTCCACACACAATTACATTATACACCCACTGAAATACCCCAAACCTTAATATATTAATGAACTATCTAATTAGGATATACTAAGGCTAGAACGTGCCTTAGAAACATTAGAAGAAGTGTTAAACAATAATTTACACCAAAACATGCTTTAAGAACAATTAGAGAAAAAGGTGTTTTAAATAGCACAAATAAATTAGGGAACTACCAATAAGTTCCCAAGAGATTTCAAATGTGAAATACCTCTAATAGTAAACACATACATTAGCGTTTAGAACATAAACGAAACGCACCTTAGAGCACAAAATGTCTTTAAAGGAAAATGTGCTTTAAGGAAAAATATGCCTTAAGCATTTATACATGGAACTAAAAGGATAATGAGTCTAAATACCAATGAGGAATAAGGGGACAACAATAAAATGGTCACAGGAGCCATAGCGTATACACACAAATTAAGTATACAAGTCCACACAAAAACCGGTACTAAACTGACGAAAGTCAAGGAGAAACCACTAAACGACTTGGTTTAAATTGGAATGAGCAACATGCTATTTCATGAACAAAGTTTCTAAAGGTTGTAAATATATTAAGGACACATTTAAGCTAGCCAAAACAAATTGCATAGTCAATGTGAACCCGAAAGCACATAAAATGTGTTTTAAGGCATTTTTGGCTATGTAACATACCTAACACATGGTATAAGTCATTAGGAACGGGTTTAATACATAAAATATTACATAATATAAGAATAAAACAAAAAAATTCAGGTCAAACAAGGACCTAGGCTGGCCGACATCAACAATGAGTCACCATGTCCAAAATACTTTACTTTCTACTATTTCAAAACCAAGACTTCTTTGAAGTGCCAAATCATCTTGTCCCCTTGGTGAATCATTAATAAAACTCTCACCTGTCAAATGAGAGCTTCCAAGGTCGTGGCTCATCTCTTTGAAGAAACAACACAAAACAAAACTAAGTCTTAGATATTAAAATTACTTAAAAACATCTTACCTTGTAGAAATCATAACTTTCTCGTCCTAACTCCAAATCACAAGCTTGATAGCTCGTTGGAATCCTATTCTTCAAGAGATTTACTACCATAGCTCATGAGCCCCCAGATTCTCAGGAAAAAACACAAAGAAGAAGGCCTTTGCTTCTCGAGGTAAAACATTGCCTTCTTGAAAACTTCTTGTTCTTGGTTTTTGTTACAGCCGAACTAACCCATCTTATTCTTCATCTTTTTGTATAATTTTGGAGCCAATTTCTCAAGCAAATTGCTGTCAAAATTTCTAAGGAAAACAAGCTTAATGTTTAGCTAAAGGTTAATATACAAGGTAAATCCTACAACTACCTATTTCAAGGCTCTAATTGTTGATCTATATGTGATCTAACATATTGTTCATCTTATTATTTATTGCCGAAATTGTGGTGATTAATATTCAGTTTTTAGCTTATTAAAAGTTAATGTTTATTAAATCTAAGAATAGATTTATACTCTTTATGATATAAGCTTCAATTTAAGCTATCATAATATACAAGAAAAATTCATATACTATAATATATATGGTGGCCGAAAATTAGGAGGTTTTATTTGAGTTAGAAAAATTATCTAACTTAGTTAAATTAAAGGAATTAGTATAATTAAGAGTAATATGTAAAATTTGAGAAGTTTTGGTTATATAATATCAAGGCCGAAAATATATATTAGTTAATATGTAGTTTTGAGAGTTTAAATGATGAGAAAATAATTGTAGAATTAAGTTTACAATTTATAAAGAGTTTATAAGTGTTATAAGGAATTTATAAGGTTTTCGGTATATTTAAGGTAAATAAACGGTGGTATATATATACTATAACATTAGATAATTAAATCTGGTGATTTAGAGGTGTTTAAAATGATTTTTGATGTTCAAAAATCTGTAGGAAAATTAATTACGAAAATTAGAAATTGGTTGGAGTTAAATTGGTTCATAAATGAGTTAGGATAAAAGAAAAGACCACAAGGGTAAAATGGTAATTTCCTTGGTCAAACATGGTCAAACGTGGTCAAACTTGGTCAATGACAGTTTATAAAATGTTTAGAGGAGCTAGAATAAGATTTGTAGCAAAAGATTAGATATTAAAAGTATAAAGGAATAAAAAGTTAAGTTAAATTAACTTTAGGGGTAATATTGTAAATTATGGAAAGTTAGGGGGTTTGACCATAAAAGACTGGTCAAACTTGGGTATATTTTGGTAATTGACCAAAAGTATAAAAGAAATTAATTAAGTAAGACTTTGGAAGAAATTAGAAATAAAAATAACAAGTTTAGAACTTGTTATGAGTTAAATAGAGATTAATAGAAAACTATGGGTAAGTAATGTAAATAACACATTTTTATGTGTTTAGAAGGTTAAGGAAATTAAATAAAGAATTTAGAAACAAGTTGTAAAAAGAAACAGAGTTAAGACGGGGTTAAACGAGACCCGTATATAAATTAAGGTATACGAGGGGTATACCCGTAATTTAATAAGTATAGAAGAAATCAATACTTAAAGTATTTTTAATGAAAATACAAGTTATATTGGAAAAAGAAATAAATACGTATTGATACGGAGTATCATACGGGCATATACGTAAATTTTGGTATACATGGAAAATACTCGTATGCATGAATAGTACCCGTATACATGAATAGTAAATACGTATACATGAATAGTAAATACGTATACATTAGTAAATACGTATACGTGAATAGTAACTATGTATATATGAATAGTCAAATACAAGACGTATACATGAATAGTAAAATACGTATACGTGAATAGTGAAATACGGTGAATAGTAAAATACAAGACCGTATAAATGAATAGTGAAATACGGTGAATAGTAAAATACGAGACCGTATAAATGAATAGTGAAATATGGATGAATAGTAAAAATATTAAAACCTAATACAAGGTCCGTATAAGTCTAAAGTTGCTAACTGTGCAACTAAATAACTGCTAACGACGTTAGTATGTTAATGAATTAAAGTTGAGCTTGAAAACGCTCCTAAATGAACGAACCCGTTTAACGGTATACTATTATACCCAGGTTAACCTAGGAAGAGGTTTAAGTTGAAAAGAAAACCAAATTAGTTCTAAGACACGGGATACTAATACTAGTTCTGATTACAGATCTAGATAGTCAGAGGCGTTCGGCGGATTAGGCGAACGTGGGATTAAGAGCTAGCCAGTCTCCGGTGTACGGTATGGGATTCTTGTAGCTTGTTTGCTAACGAGGTCTACCTCAGTTTGTGTGCTATGTGTTATTGTGATACGAGCAATCAGATTTATGAATTAAAACCCGATGTAAGTAAGATGATGAAATGGGAGACAGACTGTGCAATAACGCCAGTAGCCTGGACCATGTGATGAAAGGTTTCAAGGGAGGCACATTGTCCATTCCGTAAGGGACTGGAAGTGCATTCCTAGTAGATCGACATGAGAAATAAGATAAGAGGCTCTAAGGAAAGAGACCTCAAATTACTAAGGGATCGAGTCCGTACTAAATACAGAAGGTAAGGCAGTTATGAACCCAGTAGATAGATATCCCTTGATTAAGTTCAAGAAGAACGACATGTGCGCTATCATGGAATGATGAAAGAGGAGATCGATAATAGAATACTTCACAAATTAGTTGTAACCAAGCGTTGACAAACACTACGAGTATACTTAAACGAGATGTGGGACGACCGCACTCCAGAGGAGCTTGTGGGCCTGATGGACTTATTTATAAGTTAGTCGGGTAAGTAACAATGTATCAGTAAGGTACCCCATATATGTAAACAAGTAGTGTAAAGAACGTGAGAAGTAGTCGACTTCGTATGACAGTCAGAGATGCAAACTCACACCAGAACAACAAGTTACCGTGAACAATGGAGGAGGAAGAACTCAGTTAAACCAATGAGATTAAATGAGTTAGAGAACTCATCCCAGGAGGAAACAACTAAGAATTATGAAGTGCGAAGAGCACTAATTAGTAAGTACGAACAGTTTATATGTCTCAAGATTTTCAAGGAAACTGTGAAGAGCAATAAGCACTGAACAGTAAGTCTAGATTACACATGAATCTCAGACTGAGAGTCAGTTAGTAGGGAACAATTCAGACGCTGGAAGGCGTAATAAGAGCATGAACATCAGATCTCCAGAGAACTGGATAAACAAGCTATAACAACATGAACGACCGTGTGTAGATAAAGATACCACGTGTCCATTAAAGAGAACTTTATTCCTAAGTTATAAGGATACAAAGGAGCTGTAAACATATTGAAGAGGGTAGGAAGGGCAAACTAAGCCCCAAGATTATCAGAGTCGCGCAACAGAAGCTAGTGGACCGTATCTTAAAGGTTTGATATACCTAAGAAAGAGAAGAAGGAAGGGTGTGTCTCACATCTTCCAGTCGAATAAAATATACGAATTATCTACCAAATACTTTAGAGCCTTAGAGACTACACTGGAACACAGTTGTAAGATTGGTATGAGCACCAATAAGAATCCTTGATACAGAGACTAAGCCATTACCATGGTGAAGATCCTCCGACCCAATCATAATGTGAGATAGACTACATGGAACCTAGAATGCTCCATGACACATAAACATCTTGAACCTATGTTCAAGGATGATATAATGTTGATTATGTGGGCGTAATCCATTTTAAGGGGGGTAGAGCGTACAATCGCTTAGCCTATATTTCACGTATTCAGTACGTAACCTACAGTGTGCATAGCACAATACAATTAGTTGTGGTGTTTGATACGTATGTTATATAAACACATGTATTCATTCTTATGTGGTTGTGGTTATTACGCACAATTAGATGCGAATACCAGATGTGTTAGAGGCATATCTCGTTAACTTCGGTGCGAGAATTTAGGAAAAGAGGAGTAGAAACTCTAGGGGAATTAAAATCCCTATGATATGTATTGATATGAGACCAAATATGGTAATGTTATGAGGTATGAATCGGTTTGAGACCGATGTAGAACCTAGTAGGAATTAAATTCTCTAAGGAATTGTTGAGAGGTGAATTAAGAATGACTGATGGACTGAGTTCCATAATTTGGAGATGTAATGATTTATGATTATGACTAGAAGGACTAAAAGATATAAAATGCTACATGAATAATTATTTGGTTATTTGAAGTTGACGTGGGAAGTAGAACTTGATCTTGGCCACATCAAGGAAAACTGAACACAAATTGGGGTGTGAAAGGATAGTTCAACACTGATGCTGATCACATCAGGGTCGGATGATTCCTGAAACTCCCTACAAGTGGTCACAATTAACCACGTTAAGAGTAGATGCAGTAGCATAAAGTGGAATTGGAGTTGACATGTATTTTCTATATTACTCGCTCATGAACTCGAGGACATGAAAACCTTTGTCTTCGGACCGGTTACATGAGGATTATGCAGCAAAGAATATACAAAGAGTATTTCGATTACTGAAACATACGAAAGATATGTTGGGTGGTAAGTGTGCTAAATATATATATACATATGGCAGACCATATGAGTCAGAATACCTATACAGATATTGAGGGATCTATATGATCTTTTGGTGTGAAGTTACTTGTGTGTTCTAAGAGATATAGATACATAGGAACTTTGGGGACAAAGTTCTTTTAAGGGGGGTAGATTGAAATACCCCAAACCTTAATATATTAATGAACTATCTAATTAGGATATACTAAGGCTAGAACGTGCCTTAGAAACATTAGAAGAAGTGTTAAACAACAATTTACACCAAAAACATGTTTTAAGAACAATTAGAGAAAAAGGTGTTTTAAATAGCACAAATAAATTAGGGAACTACCAATAATTTCCCAAGAGATTTCAAATGTGAAATACCTCTAATATTAGTAATACACATTAAGCGGAATTAGCGTTTAAACCGGAAACGCACCTTAGAGCACAAAATGTGCTTCAAAGGAAAATGTGCTTTAAGGAAAAATATGCCTTAAGAATTTATACATGGAACTAAAAGGCTAATGAGCCTAAATACCAATCATTATAAGGGGACAACAATAAAATGGTCACATGAGCCATAGCATATACACACAAATTAAGTATACAAGTCCACAAAAAACCGGTACTAAACTGACGAAAGTCAAGGAGAAACCACTAAACGACTTGGTTTAAATTGGAATGAGCAACATGATATTTCATGAACAAAGTTTCTAAAGGTTGTAAATATATTAAGGACACATTTAAACTAGCCAAAACAAATTGCATAATCAATGTGAACCCGGAAGCACATAAAATGTGTTTTAAGGCATTTTTGGCTATGTAACATACCTAACACATGGTATAAGTCATTAGGAAAGAGTTTAATACATAAAATGTTACATAATATAAGAAGAAAACAAAAAAAATTCAGGTCAAACAAGGACCTAGGCTGGCCGACATGAACAATGAGTCACCATGTCCAAAATACTTTACTTTATACTATTTCAACAACCAAGACTTCTTTGAAGTGCCAAATCATCTTGTCCCCTTGATGAATCATTAATCAGACTCTCACCTGTCAAATGAGAGCTTCCAAGGTCGTGGCTCATCCTCTCTTTGAAGAAACAACACAAAAAAACTCCATGTTCTTAGATTTAAGCCTTAAAGAACACCTTGCCTTGTGTAGAAATCATAACTTTCTCGTCCTAACTCCAAATCACAAGCTTGATAGCTCGTTGGAATCCTCTTTTAAATAGAGTTACTACCATAGCTCATGAGCCCCCCAGATTCTCATGAAAAACCACAAAGAAGTGCCTTTGCTTCTCGCAGGTAAAAATTGTCTTCTTGAAAACTTCTTGTTCTTTGGTTTTTTGTTACAGCCGATTGGCATGGGATACTAACCCATCTTATTCTTCATCTTTTTGTATAATTTTGAGCCAATTTCTCAAGCAAATTGCTGTCAAAATTTCTAAGGAAAACAAGCTTAATGTTAAGCAAAGGTTAATATACAAGGTAAATCCTACAACTACCTATTTCAAGGTTCTAATTGTTGATCTATATGTGATCTAATATATTGTTCATCTTATTATTTATTGCCGAAATTGTGGTGATTAATATTCAGTTTTTAGCTTATTAAAAGTTAATGTTTATTAAATCTAAGAATAGATTTATACTCTTTATGATATAAGCTTCAATTTAAGCTATCATAATATACAAGAAAAATTCATATACTATAATATATGGTGGCCGAAAATTAGGAGGTTTTATTTGAGTTAGAAAAATTATCTAACTTAGTTAAATTAAAGGAATTAGTATAATTAAGAGTAATATGTAAAATTTGAGAAGTTTTGGTTATATAATATCAGGTCGAAATATATATTAGTTAATATGTAGTTTGAGAGTTTAAATGATGAGAAAATAATTGTAGAATTAAGTTTACAATTTATAAAGAGCTTATAAGTGTTATAAGGAATTTATAAGGTTTTTGGTATATTTAAGGTAATAAAGGGTGGTATATATATACTATAACATTAGATAATTAAATCTGGTGATTTAGAGGTGTTTAAAAATGATTTTTGATGTTCAAAATCTGTAGGAAAATTAATTACGAAAATTAGAAATTGGTTGGAGTTAAATTGGTTCATAAATGAGTTAGGATAAAAGAAGACCACAGGGTAAAATGGTAATTTCCCTGGTCAAATGTGGTCAAACATGGTCAAACTTGGTCAATGACAGTTTATAAATGTTTAGAGGAGCTAGAATAAGATTTGTAGCAAAGATTAGATATTAAAAGTATAAAGGAATAAAAAGTTAAGTTAAATTAACTTTAGGGGTAATATTGTAAATTATGGAAAGTTAGGGGTTTGACCATAAAAGACTGGTCAAACTTGGTATATTTTGGTAATTGACCAAAAGTATAAAAGAATTAATTAAGTAAGACTTTGGAAGAAATTAGAAATAAAAATAACAAGTTTAGAACTTGTTATGAGTTAAATAGAGATTAAGAGAAAACTATGGGTAAGTAATGTAAATAACACATTTTTATGTGTTTAGAAGGTTAAGGAAATTAAATAAAGAATTTAGAAACAAGTTGTAAAAGAAACAAGTTAAGACGGGGTTAAACGAGACCCGTATATAAATTAAGGTATACGAGGGGTATACCCGTAATTTAATAAGTATAGAAATCAATACTTAAGTATTTTAATGAAAATACAAGTTATATTGGAAAAAGAAATAAATACGTATTGATACGGAGTATCATACGGGCATATATGTAAATTTTGGTATAC
Source organism: Limonium bicolor (assembly GCA_023374045.1). Lineage (NCBI taxonomy): Eukaryota > Viridiplantae > Streptophyta > Magnoliopsida > Caryophyllales > Plumbaginaceae > Limonium > Limonium bicolor. The sequence continues at coordinate 291,930,090 of CM041782.1, forward strand.
ATGGAAAATACCCGTATACATGAATAGTACCCGTATACATGAATAGTAAATACGTATACATAAATAGTAAATACGTATATGTGAATAGTAACTACGTATATATGAATAGTCAAATATAAGACGCATACATGAATAGTAAAATACGTATATGTGAATAGTGAAATATGGTGAATTGTAAAATACGAGACTGTATAAATGAATAGTGAAATGCGGATGAGTAGTGAAAAATACTAAAACCTAGTACAAGGTCCGTATAAGTCTAAAGTTGCTAACTGTGCAACTAAATAACTGCTAACGACGTTAGTATGTTAATGAATTAGAGTTGAGCTTGAAAACGCTCCTAAATAACGAACCGTTTAACGGTATACTATTATACCCGGGTTAACCTAGGAAGAGTTTAAGTTGAAAAGAGAACCAAATTAGTTCTAAGATACAGGATACTAATACTAGTTCTGATTACAGATCTAGATAGTTAGAGGCGTTCGACGGATTAGGCGAACGTGGGATTAAGAGCTAGCCAGTCTCCGGTGTACGGTATGGGATTCTTGTAGCTTGTTTGCTAACGAGGTCTACCTCGGTTTGTGTGCTATGTGTTATTGTGATACGACCAACAGGATTAAGCATAAAACCGATTTATTGTATTGTTATTTGTGTGTCCATTGCACATTAACACGAATTGATTCAGAGCTTGTTCGTTAACTATGTTTAGTAAACAATTGTATAAGGTTATAAATACTCCCTGTTGTTAGTTGGTTAATACCGAGAGAGATTTAACTAACAAATTGTCAATGAGACTTCAGCTAACTGGAACTGGGAGAAGAGGAATCCGGGACTGACTCTGGTCATGCATGTTCAGGTTAGGAGGTCGGCATCTGTATCAGATCCGTCTTCCGCCTAGGGTCAACAAACTGACCCGACCAGCTCGAGTGAACAGTTCGTGGTGGGAGGCAAATTCAGGAGGCTCAGGAGGGTCAAGCCTACCCCCTCATAACTTAAGAATAATGTTTATTAACCCAATGGAGCTAATAACTCATTGGCTAGGGTTACCTTGACCTGACAAAATAAACATTTCAGTTAGAGAACAACCAGTTCTATTAAGAGAACGATTGACACTTACAAGGTATGGTCAAACACGAGAACTAAATAATTCTCAGGCCTCAGGAGTTGCAATCTAACTTACTCATTAATGGGCGTCCATTAGACGTTCGATTTATTTGAGCTGTGAATGTTTCACATAAATGTGTTGTTTGTTATCGTACTTCTTATTATTATTTGTATGAATAAACAATTGCATGTATACGACAAAGTAGTCGTGTGTAACCCTGCTAGCTTGTGGGCTGCACGTTTTCTGTACCAGCCATGTGTTGAGCCCCTTGGGGCCTGTGATTTAAACTTGCAGGTAGGTGCCAGGCGAGGACTCAACCTAAGAGTGGGAGCGGGTAGAGTACTTCGGGTTGCTGTTACATTTGTTACACGAGTTGTGCATGTACACTCGTTTTGTATATTGATGAGATGTTAGTATGATGTATTAGGGTATGAGATACTCGGTATAAGTTGTGGTTTATGGATTGTAATGTTTTAGATGTTCGAATAATTATCCGGTTAGTCAGACCGTGACTTGTAAGGAGAATAGGCCTAGTTAGTCACGTAGGTGACTAACGGCGGTAACACCAATTTAGTAGAATTTTCCGCTGCGTTGTTAATGTACGAGATGGACTTAGGGCGACGATCATTATACTTGGAGATGGGTGTTACACCCACAATCACATATCAACCTAAATCAGAACATTATAACAACAAATTTACAAGTTTTAAAGTGAAATTTGAAGTTACAGTTTTAGGGTGTTTTCTACTTCTTCAACGGACCACGATAGTTCTGGCGAAGCCTTGCATCACTGGCGGCCGACGGTGGGCGACGGCGATGGCAGGGAGGGAGGCGGGCGATGGCGCAATGGGTGGTGGTCGAAGCTGGAGGTGAAATTCAATAAAAAAATCGTCGTAGTCTATTGCGTTCAAAGAAAGAGACTAGAGAGATCGAGAGTGTGAGGGCGAAGAAGGAAGTCTGGGTGTAATATTAGACACTATTTCGACAATTATTAGTTGAAACCGCCTAAATAGAGTATGAAATATATCTATTTCGGCGGTTGTCAGGAGAATTCGTCGAAATAGATATTTAATTTTTTAAAAATTCGGCCTGGTAAACAGTCTATTTCAACGATTATCAGGAGAAATCGTCGAAATAGACTATGAAATATATCTATTTCGGCGGTTGCAACTACCAACCGTCAAAATAGACTGTTTTTTATTGCACACAATCATTTAGACAACCTATCGAGATGGTGTGTTCTACAACCTAGTTCTATAACCGCCGAGATGGATGAAGTGAAATTTCGTTTTTGTTTATTAGTGCAAATGTGGAAGTTAAGACGGATGCCATGTTAGGGACTGTTCTGTCATTCAAGCATGAAGTAGAGGCGTCTTAACCCTTTTTTAATCCGATGTGAGAAAAACCCTAGCAAGGTATCGGAGTGTACTTTAGGTTTGCCGCCGCGCTTTGCTTCTATAAATCGGCAGGCTGCTCTCTGTTTCCATTCGTCTTTGTCGCTCCAAGGTACTTTCCTTATTATTATCGACATGCTACGCTCGTAGAAGCTTGTAACTAGAATCTACTTCGTTCGTCAGATTCAAAGCTTCTCTGTAATGTGCAGTCATCGTATTTGATTTGGATTCTGTTTCTCAATGATGATACAATGAAAGATGACGAGTCTGATCATCTAATCCATTCATCCGTGACGACAAACCGAGGCATTTGTCTGAGAGAAACTGTCTCCACTTTGGCTTTTAAACATTGTTTTGAAACTGTACTGTCTTCCCCTTGGTTGTTTTTAGCTGTGATTTAGTTGGACGATGAGTTGGTTGTCAAATTAATAAAATCAGATCTAAAATGTAACAATTTGGGATAAGTCTCAATCTGGTGAAATCTCATATTTTACGATTCTAGTCTCTGTGCATATTAAATCAAATCCCCGAGGTCCGAAACTTTCAATTGGGCGTTGAATCAAGCAGCCAGTTTTTTCTTTTTTCTCGAAGAATTAGGTTTTTAATGTCGTCAATTTTTGCTATCATATTCAATTTCATTTTTTTATATTTTACGCTCTTAGAAGCTCGTAACTAGAATCTACTTCTTTCTTCAGGAGCCATTTCCGTCTCGCAAAGATGCAGATCTTCGTGAAAACCCTAACGGGTAAGACAATTACCCTAGAGGTTGAATCCTCCGACACCATCGACAATGTGAAAGCCAAGATTCAGGACAAGAAGGGATCCCACCTGACCAACAACGTCTCATCTTTGCTGGGAAGCAGCTTGAAGACGGCCGCACACTCGCGGACTACAACATCCAGAAGGAATCAACTCTTCACCTTGTCCTCCGTCTCCGTGGTGGTGCTAAGAAGAGAAAGAAGAAGACCTACACCAAGCCAAAGAAGATCAAGCACAAGAAGAAGAAAGTTAAGCTTGCAGTGCTTCAGTTCTATAAGGTGGATGATTCTGGTAAGGTTCAGAGGTTGAGGAAAGAGTGCCCGAATGGTGAGTGTGGTGCTGGGACTTTCATGGCGAATCACTTTGATCGTCATTACTGTGGTAAGTGTGGGCTCACCTATGTTTACCAGAAGGCTGGGGGTGATTAGTGAGTGAGTTATTAATGTGTTTGTCAGATTGGTAAAGGACATTGAGTTTATGTTTCAGTTTTGGATAATTTTGTTATTGTGTTCAATTTACCTATGGTAATCTAGGGTTTTTAGCTAGGAAGCAGGTGGTGCCGATGAAACTTCTTAATGTCCTTGCCCTTTGCTTTATATTATCATCATTGTTGACCTGATTAATCTAGTATTAATTTTACAATACTTTTCCTTCAAAAATATACTGCTTTCTTCAGATTCAAAGGTTCTCTCTAATGTGCGGCCATCGTTTTAAATGTGCTTCCTGTTTCTCAATGATGATACAATGAAAGATGACGAGTCTGATCATCTAATCCATTCATCCATGACGACAACCGAGGCATTTGTCTGAGAGAAACTAACTTATCTTTTTGGCTTTTAAACATTGTTTTGAAACTGAACGGTCTTCCTTTTGAGAGCAACTTTCACTGAGGTTGAATTCGTTTTTTGTTTCTATCATACCCTGTTTACTTGGTTATCTTTAGCTGTGAGTAAGGCCCGGTTCTATGAGAGCGATCGAGAGATTAATGTTTTTTTTGTTAAAAGTACATGACAAGTGTCAAGTTTTAATTGATGCATATTTGACTATAGTACAGTTGCCAACCCACATTTGTTAACCATACATACATTAAACAAATTGGAAATCCTGAACGAACGCTCCCTAAGTTGGACGAAGACTTGGGGAGCGTTCGTTCAGGATTTCCAAAAGCAGGAAATCCTGCGTTTTGTTTAATGTATGTATGGTTAACAAATGTGGGTTGGACAATTGTACTATAGTCAAATATGCATCAATTAAAACTTGACACTTGTCATGTACTTTTAACAAAAAACCATTAATCTCTCGATCGCTCTCATAGAACGGGGCCTTGGTTGTCAATATAAAATGGTGTCTAAGATCTCCATCAGAAGATTTGGGATAAGTCTCTTTCTGCTGAAATCTCCTAATCTTTGATTTTTCATGTTTATCAAATCCCTGAGGTTTGAAACTTTCAAATTAGGGTTGAATCAAGCAGCCATTTTTTTCTTTTCTTGACCAAGAATAATGTTTTCATTGATGTTGCTATTATAAGTTTATTCATGTTTTACACCTGACTCACGAGTGGTTTAAGTAGTTTATAGTTGGTTTTGTTTATCAGTCGTATGAATGTATTAACATTAAACACATTTTCAATTTTATCAAATCCCCGAGGTTTGAAACTTTCAAATTGGGCGTTGAATGCATGAAGCAGCCATTTTTGTCTTGACCAAGAAAAAAGGTTTCAGTGACGTGTTATTATAAGTAGTTATTTCAAATTCTTATTAAGTCCGATCTTACTAAATTACTATAAGTTAACCCTTGCCAATTATTTGGTAATTTAGTCATGCAATCACTTATGAAAACACCAACCTTCACACACGTCGTAAGCTGGCCTTGAAGCAGTAATGTAATCTAGGGTGACAATTTGTTGTAATTTTGATTAAATTGTATTGATTCGATAAAATATAGTGAGGTTACAATTTTTCAAATCATACTTATTCATATAAAATCATTGAATCTAAGCGAATTAGTTTCACATTACAAGTAGACCGGATAGAAGGATGGACCAATAACATAAGTCCCATTTTCAACTTAATACGGTAACAACAACCCCAATACTAGATTCTGGTGAGGCCACCTTAAGCTCAAGCGGTCAAAGTCTACGATGTCTAGTCGTGGACTTATGACAACCCTTGAATTAGGTTTTGACACAGCATCCGCTTTCAACACAAAGGAGAAAGGGCAAGGTTGTTATGAGAGCACCCCTAATGCCTCCTAATCAGGAGCACAGGTTGTCCACCCTTAATTTGAACGAATCTTCCAATTTACGAGGAGTTCCAAGAGTTTCCTGGGACCTGTGGGATTTACCCTTCCGCACCTCAGATCTCGTATCACATCCAATTCACCGCAGGGTTTAGAAGGTCTCTCCTCACTTGGAGGAAACCAAGTAAATGTCCAATTTTACTTAGAACCACGTATGCACCTTACCATATAGGAGTTTGCAAAAGGCCACTTCCTCATGAGCTTATATGCTCATTTCCTGACAGAAGGACCAATTGAATCCCCATCACGTATCTAAGGCCAACGTTGGCTCCGTTCCGAAAGAACACCCTCTTCTTGGTATCACCTCCTTTACTAGGTTCCCTTTCCCAACTAACCCTGGAGCTCAGGGGACTTAGGTCATTGCCACAACAACCTTGCCTAGGGATCATCCGCAAGGTTTCGTTGACGACATGACCTTGTTATCGGCCTAACAACCCATAACAAACCACGACGTCCTAGAACGTCAAATCCACCAACACACTCCGGCAGCTTGCCTACACAGAAGGCTCGCTTGGTGTAAGTGGCAACACCGATCGAGGTATGGAAACAACAAGTCTTTGGCTTATCAGCCTTTGACCCGCCCACGAGAATACCTAGTTGGACAAGCCAACCCTCAAGGAACCCAACAACCTCAAATTACTATGATCAATCAAGGGGACCGATTCTCTCTTCTAAAGGCACGTTCACCCTCATACTCGGTCTCTTGAAGCTTATACCAGAATTCAGTGTATCTTACATCTTAGGCTAACCCATCGGTCTGTCATAACATTGTGCGCATCACCACATGAACCTTTAGCTCAACACGAATTACCACATCTCAATGGCGGGTCCGAACAGCAATAACCAAGGATTGACTGAGCAAAGTGTTTGACATAGGTTCTATTCTGACTGTTTAATCTATTTAAATGTAAATATTTTTATTTTGGAGAATAATCAGCCTTTCTAAAAGCATGTGTATGATGGTCATTTAATTTGAATTATTATGTGTCGTTTTTTTATTTGTGTGGATGAAATTGTGTGAATGGTGAAGTTTATGTGGTTATGTCATAACGAAGAGAAAATGTACATGAAGTTATAAAAAAATTATTATTTGTGTTGAGTCTAAGGAAGTGATAGTATTTTTGTTTACTATTATACTAATAATTATAGAATTCCAAGTAACATATGTTTATATTTACCGATTTATTTATTTTAATTAAATTAAGTAAACGGGTTGGATTTGGGTTAGAACTTTTAATCCATATCTAACCCATATAGTTAATATAATTAACTCATATCTGATTTAAAAATTAAATAGATCTTAACCTGTTATTTACAAATTAGGTTTGGGTTGAGTTTTCTTGCATGGTAAAAATTGTCACCCCTAGTGTGATCCAATTCTTCCGGTAATTGCATTCGCATGTAGCAAATGTATAGTAGAAAGTGTATATGTTGTGAAGAGCGGAATGAATGATTGAAATGGAACTCAGCTAATTTTGAATCATTTAATCCATATCTAATCTAAAAATTAAATACATTAATAATCTTGATCAATACCCTAGTTACAGGTTAGATTTGGGTGAAGTTTTTTAGGTTGGGTAAAAATGACCACTTGCGATCCAATTCTTCCGGTAAGTACATGCGCATGTAGCTCATGTATAGTAGAAAGTATGTGATGTGAAGAGCGGAATGAATCCTCATGCTAATAGGGAATTGTTAGGGTAAAACTATGTACAAAAGATAAAATAATAAAAGAATGAAAAAAAAAAATAAACCCTACAATTCCCGGTCGGAGTAAAGCGTGAGCAAATTATGACCGAGAGTATCGAACTCAAGGGACTTATAGAAAACTAGTTCTAATCTGGTAATAACCTAATCTATAATAAAGGGGGGAATTGTAAGCGACAATTAATTAACTAAAATTCTAACTAAATGCGAGGTTTTGGATTACATCAATCCAAGTACCAATATGACCACGCAATGCAATTTCAAGACACGAACTTAACCAATCCAATATGAATGCGCCGAATGTCTTGCCGGACACCTGATGCACGACATATTCAAAGTCTTGAATGTGCCGGACACGAACCTTCCGGCAGTGCACCCGACACGATCATATTGTGAAAACCATTCTCTTGCTTCGGAGTAGGAACACAAGAAACTCAAAACCTATTATCGAATTGAGCAAATCATGCCACGAAACTAACAAGATAATGGGGAAGATGGGTTAATTCGCAATCTCAAGTCTTGCTCCCGCTGAGGCGCAGAAGACAACGTTAAAGACCACTAAGATTTGTCTAACCTATCCTACTCTTGGGCTTTTCCCCCTCAAGTAGAATTTGCATAAAGAGAATGAGTGATCAACTAATTCACTTGCAATAAGAACCAGAATTTTAATGAACGCTCGAAATTGTATGAGAAAAATTATATTGTTACAAGGAAGGAATTCACACCTAACCAAAACCTAACAAGGATTCCTACTTCACCATCCACTCAAATAAAGAAGAAATAAATAAGGGAGAAGGAGATTGGTCATAGCCTTAACCCCGATAAAGGTCTTCTCTTCTTCTTCGTGGATGGATCCGTAGAAATGTCTTGGACACCAACAATGAAGTGGGGCGGAAATGGAGAAGTGAATGGCATGAATTGGTATGTTGAAGTGTGTGAATTGATGCAGACTCTCGGCCTATTTATAAGCCTCAATTGTGTCTATTGTCGGGCGTCGTGCCGGATCAGTAGTAGCCGACACATGTGAAAACGTGTCAACTGCTCAACGGTCAAAACCGCCAAATTCGCGCGAAACGATGCATATGCCGGACAGGAGACATCCGGCTCAATACCCGGCACCGGTGAAAATCACGTGGAAAATATGTGCTGACGAATGGTTAACCGAGGCGACTTTTCACTTATGCCGGATGGGAAGTACCCGACATCAAGCCCGACAAAGCTTCTTTCTGATCCGTACTTGTGCCGTGCAGTTACCCGACATTTAGTCTGGCATCAATTGAATTTCTGCCTAGAGATTCGTTCCTTGCATAGAAAACATATAAAACATAAGACTGGACAAATAATACACTTTAATACATAATATAACATAAATAACACCTATATAACCTTATTTAGATAGATATAATCCTAAATCTAGTACTCTACGGCTTATCACCTCACAAAACTAATATATTACTTCGTCAATTAGTTATCTTATTTATTGTAACTTTATTGTCCAAAATGACGCAATCATAGGCTCAAATTGAGTCTTTTTAAGAATCCTGTATGGATAAACTCCACGTTGACGAAAAAGATTACCGAAAGATAATTTTGTAAAAGATTACTGAAAAATAATTTACGGTTACAATTTAGTTAGTCATGCATAGGGGGTAGTCATATCTATTAGATACTAATAACACCCATGTATATAAATGGTGAAAACTTGAAATGTATGGGTGAAAAATAGGTGATGCAGTGGAATGGTGATGATTTTTTTTTCTAAACCTTAAAGATTTTTTAAAAATTATATTAAGGTCCCTTAAATTTAATTATGAATTATATGAAAACTTCAAACAAATTCCACTTTAACCTACAAATTACTATAAATTTATAATTGATAAAAAGCTATACAAATATTTTTTTACCCATTGATCACGTAGACCCACCTGAATCACCAGCGGGTGATGGCTAATGGGTTATGGGTCGGATTCAGGTGAAGCAGATGAAACGGGTGATGAAATACAACCAGCGACAAAAGTAGTACCTTTAAGCGGTTAAACAAGCAACAGTCGAAGAGCAACCGTGTCTGCTGTAGTTTGTTGCTTACTATTTTGAAATATAGTTTTTTAACAAAGACTTCTACATCATTACACTTTTAGAGTGATGTTAAAAGTTAAGCAGATTTAGAATGAAATACCCCGAATAATTAACAGTCCAAATTCATGAAGGTTAAATTTAATTATGAGTAACCTTTATGATCATACAACTAAAACGCGACAGGATTATCCGAAAATAACACGTTGTATGAGTCGGACATAAAACAATGTGTGAACAATTAAATTTAGTGTATACGTGTCCGGAAGCGTGACGACGTTACATAATAATATAGTCACGTACTTATACATGTACGTAACGTTACGATATTGTAACGTTGTAATAAGTAATAATAACGTCGCGTAGCTTCGTAACAAAAAAATAATAATAACACGATATAATATATAGTCTTACAAATAAATATAAATAGACATGTGTATGGCTTATACAAAAAAAAGAAGAAAGAAAAATACTCCCATTGAGTTTCAACCCGAGACCTCCCATACCTCCCCCAAACGCTTTAACCGATTGTACTATGCTCGTATTCAGTAACTATTATGCAGCACCTAAACTTGATATAAAACAACAAACGAAATCAGACCCCACCCATCCTTCCATGTCCGTGAAAACATGCCCTTTAATTCCAATGACATCAGACACAATTACAAAAAAAACAAAGGACCACCTGTGCCAATATGTGTATACATCGCAGTATTCACTAACTCTCATAACCAATCTCCTCTCTGCATGTCTAGAAAACACCCAGTATTCTTCTAACAATTTCTGCATTCAGACCAGTATTTTTCTCCCTTCCCCGCATGTGAATACCTTGGGCTGATAACCCACTCAACCTCTTCACCATTACCCCCATACTCCACGTTTGTGCAAGTTCAGATTCTGTCGCATGACTCCAGACTCTTTAAGTCTTCACTGCATGCGCCATAAACCCCCGACAAACTGACTCCCACCTCACCCTCCTGCATCCCCTCCTCTGATTACCTTCTCGATGAGCGCAGCAAGACCTACCCAGAAACGCCTGCAAGATGATTCTGAGTATATGTTAAAGGTGAGCCGGGTAACAGGTTTCTGTTTTGAATCTTCCTTCTGTTTGGTTAAATCTGATACAAGCATGGGATAACAACCCGATTCCCTCTTGTTCCTTGCTTGCATAATCCTCCTGCAGTCCTAGTGGCTCTGTTGGAAAGTCTCATGGGTAGAAGCTGCCCAATACTCCTCTGAAACTCAACCAGAAGGTAACAACCTCGAAGCAGTTTTCTGTTTTCTCTAACTCACCATCTGGATTTGTCTGGGTTGTCAAAGACTAACAACTAGGTAACTATTTTAGTTGAGGCTGGAAGTTTGAGGTCCTGAAAGTGTTGCATTGTACCCAGTACTGACTGGGAAGCATCTGTTTCAAAACAAAGAAATAAATCAAGGTAGTGAGCTAACTACTTGTTCCTTGCTGATTTTGAAATTCTGCTACTGGTTGCAGTTTCATACGTGTTGTTCTGAGACAGAACGTTAATGCAGGGGCTTGTTAAGAGCTAACAAATTCTGTTTCATATTATAACAAATGTACCAACTACTCATGCGTTAAAACCCTCATAAAACAGTTAACTAACTGAGTAGGTAATCTGGGACAAGAAGAAAAAACTAGAAATCTAATCTGTGAACAAACAGAAAAAAAAATGAAATGACGAAGTTTCTGAGATGTTGAGTTTCTGTTTACTAATTCCCCAGAGCAGTGTAAGGGTAATATGGGGTCAAGAAAGTATGTAAAACATCGTCTAGGCATACTCCTAAGTCTGTAATATGTAGCAGTATTTCTAAAAGAAAAACAATAACAGAAAATAAAGCTCAGCTCGATGTTTCAGTCCTGTCAAGATTTCATAACTTCAGTATTGCAACCTTTCAGTGTCTGCAACAGATTTGTATTGGGGTGGACACCCTGAGTTAATACTAAGCTAAGTAACTAGACCATCAAAGAGAAACTAGAAATCTAAGCCCGTGAACCAGCATGGAAGAAAATAGAAGAAAACCACCAGTTAGTATATATTAGTTCTAGTTTTCTAGTTTCAGTGGGAGAATAATACTGTAACACTTGCAAGTTGTTTGGGGTTGTTTCCAAGTTAAAACAATGTTAATACATGTAATTAGATGGCTAGACAGCCTAGGGGAGTCAGTTGACATGTCATAATAGAAGGAAAAAATATATATATGTATCAGTTTCATGGGTACGGGTCTACAGGGTTCTGTTTCAGTTTCAGATTCTTGTAAGGAGTTGAGAGACGTTGTCTGGGACGTGTTGGTCTAGATTAGAGTTTAAAAGCGTCACAATATATTCAGCTAGGTGGGCTAACCAGTGGGGAAAACAGAAACAGAAAGAAAGACAAGAGAAAAAGAAACACATCAGTTTCACAGTTTCAGTTTTCAATTCTTTTTTTTTAGGTCGATATAACTTGTACAGAAAGATTTGAAGGAGTTGTAGAGGGTTGTCAATGAATCTAAAACACCTATAACATACCTCTGTAAGTTATAAGTGCATTGGGTGAATTAGAAACCAGGTTTGAGGGCAGTAAGAAGATGATAGAAGATATTCAGTTTTTTTCTGCTCCTGGAGTTTTTGTCTCTACGTAAGTAAGGGTCTGTAAGATTAATGAGTTTCTTTGGGTTTAGTTTGGGGTGAAACTAAGTCCAAACACTTAACCAAGAGGCTAAAGCCAACCGGGGAAACTGAGAATCAACCTGTAAACAAAGAAAGGAGTTAGTAGTTGATGTAGCAGTTTTCTTGTTTCAGTTTTTCACCCTGCTTAAGCTCTGTATAACTGATCTACTGAGGTTCTAGGAATGTTGTAGTGGGTTAAGAACTTACCCAGGACATGGGTTAAGGGGGGTGAACTGAGTAGTTATACACTTAAGTGAGGTTATAAACAATTGGGACAGGTTAGAGAACAGAAGGGAAGCAAATGAGAGAATACATATATATCTCTATATATCAGTTTTATACTTCTGTTTTTCTGCAACAATACAGTTGCTGTATAATGAATTTTCAGAGTCATTAACACTATTATTGTGGGCTTATTTTGAGGAAAAGACCATAGTAAGACCCCTAACTAAGTACGTGAGTATTCTGGGGATAAGTTAGAAGTCAGAAATGTGAACCACCAGAAATAAATCAGAGAGGAATTTCCAGGTTCTTGTATTTTGGTTTTCAGTTTTCCTGAAATTGTTGTTTATGTATAACTGAGGTACTAGTGACATAAGAATGTTTTATTAGCTTACTAATCAACCCAACATCCAGCTAAGTTGATGAAACTTTCTGGGGAGGATCAAACATCGACTGAACCAACAAAAAAACGAGAATCAGGAAGTAGAATGTAGGTGGTGGTTTCAGAATTTCAATAAAATACTGTTTCTGTACGATTGAAATACAGATGGTGTAAGAGAGTTGTATTGGATTGGAAATGGAATTAAAACCTTGCTAACACATTTACCTAAATGTATTACCGCCTGGGGAAGATTGGAAGTTAAAAAACTGTGAGCAAAGGAAAGGAACAGGAGTGAAGTTATCAGATTAGTGTTTAAGTGTTTCAGTTTCTGTGAGAATTGTTCTCTGTATAAACGACCTACAGAGGAGTTAAAGAAGTTGTAGTGGTCTGATAATGGATCTAAGACATTGCTAATGTGCTCAACTAAGCTGGTATAAACATTGGGAAGGTAAGGAGTCAGTCTAAGTGAATCAGACTTGAAGTAAATGGTGTGGGAAATAGGATTGTGTGCTTCAGTTCTTGCTGTAACATGGTTTCTGAAAAAAAAAGAAAGAGAGGGAAGGTTACCGATGGAGTACAGGTGTTGTATTGGTTGTTAATGAACCTGGAGCACTTCAAATACACTTAAGAAGGCTTAGAAGATACTTAGGAAAAAAAATTTTAAAGGCCAGTTTCGCCACCTAGCAGAGGAGATCAAGAAGAAATATAGCAGCTTGGCTTTTAGATTTTCGAAATGAGGTTGCCTCTGTACAACAACTTTACAGGAGTGTTAAGGAAGCTGTAAGGGCTTGTTTATAAACTTAAAATGTGGCTAATACACTTAATGATATCTGTGAACACTTGGAAAAAAAAAATAGTAACACAGGTTAATACATTACAATGAGAACCAGAGGGGGAGTGTGGTTGGAGTTGATGTTCGGTCTCTCTGAGTTGTGTTTCTGTATAACTGTTTTACAGAGGTGTTATGAGTATGATGTTAGCTTAATAACGAACCCAAATTCATGGCTAAAACATCTAGCTAGATTAGTGAGACATTTTGAGAGGGTTAGACATCAGCTTGATACATTAAGAGTGAAGCTAGATGAGGTATACTCGGGGGTTGTATCTCAGGTTTCAAAACCTTTGGGCTTTAGTATAAGTGAGTTCCAGAAGTATATGAGGAGCTTGTTGTGTTGATGATGAGGTTAAACCATAGCTAACATAACTAGGAAGAAGGAATACATTTGGGGGAATTAAAAATAAACTTCTATAATCGAAAGTTAAGCTAAGAGAAGAGAGGTACCAATTGTGAGTTGTGGGTTTTGTGCTTAGGTTCTATGTAAGTAGGTTGTTGTATTAAGTTAGTTATAATTGTTAAAACGGCACTAGGATGCCTAGTTATGAGGGGATACACCTTAGGCGAATTAAAATCCTTCTTGATTAAACTTGTTACATGGTAGTGTTAGAATACTCTAAAATATTAGCTAGAAGAAAAGACTTAGCTAACTTGTAAAACGTCGTGGTAATTTCCCTAGGAGTAACATAAAGTTAAGACTAATACTTGGCAAGTTCTAAGGGCCACTGTAAGTCTAACATTCAAAAATCCATCTAGGGAACAACCCCGATAAAATGGAATAAACTAGGAAAAAGTTACAAGGGTTGTCGCATGAAATTATAAACTGACAAACTATTTTTAATTACCGTTAGGGTCGTAACGTACACCAACCGGGACCCCGTGTGTGAGGCGACACTTGCTTCTGAATAAGGTATGGACATGTGTGGTTCGTATGTTGTCGTGTTACACGGCTTGTGTGCTGTGTGCCTTTGTTGTTTATGACCACAAGACTAATGCATGAAAACGGACGTTTGTTTTACCGTGCTTATTTGTCTGTTGTGAGCTTGTGTAAGGCATGTGAATGGATTGATTATTTTCCTTGCTTACCTGCTTGCTATTATTGTGCATATTGCTTGCGCGCACACAGTAGTGTAGTCCATTCTCGTTGATGAATCCTTAAGATGAAACACAACGAACTTCGTAAACAAACTAAAGGAACTACATAAAGGGAAAACTCCTCTTAACTATAGAGGACCTCTAAAGACACCCACTATGGTGTCGAACTATCAATGGTAATGATAAGCCAATACCCTTTAGAAATGAGTAGGGAGACGGACCCTTTGTATCCGGGGTAGAGACCATAAATCTAAAAAGGAGTAGGGAGACGGACCCTTTGTATCCGGGGTAGAGACCAATAAGATTAAAAGGAATAGGGAGACGGACCCTTTGTATCCGGGGTAGAGACCAATAAGATTAAAAGGAATAGGGAGACAGACCCTTTATATCCGGGGAAGAGACCAGAACATTAGAAGGCATAGGGAGACAGACCCTTTGTATCTGGAGCAGAGGCTAGTAACATTGAAAAGGAATAGGGAGACGGACCCTTTGTATCCGGGGTAGAGACCAGAACTTTGGAAGGCATATGGAGACGGACCCTTTGTATCCGGAGCAGAGGCTTGTAACATTGAAAAGGAATAGGGAGACGGACCCTTGGTATCCGGGGCAGTGGCTCGTAACATTTAAAAACAACAGAGAGAGAGAGAGAGCTATCCGGGAATGGAGGATTAGATATGAGGAAGACGTACCCCAAATGGTGGTGATAAGAGAATCACAAATAACCCTTAAAGAAACAAGGAAAGATTAGCACCTACATGAGATGGTCACGGGATCTAAATTACATCCCCAGACCTGGTGCAAGGAAAGAGAAAGAAAATACACTTTAAGGGAACGAGAGAAAAGGAATGAAAACACACAACGCTCGTACGATCCCATAGTGAGGATCATGGGTATTACATACATATGCACACGTTTTATTATGTACATGATTGCTGTTGTGATACTAGCAGCTTGTTGTGCTTGGTTGTTGTTGCTAATGTGTTACTACCTTTAAGTGTGTATGATACTATGATGTACTGTGGTGTGTTCTACTGCTTTGTTTAGCATGTAAATTGACTTAATAATATTCGACCAAGTAGTCGTGTGACCCGGTAACATGCGGGCTACACACGTTCATACTCAGCGTAGTTTGCTGAGTCCTTTACAACCCAATTTTTACAGGTATTGAGCTGGGTGACAACGGAGCGTAGGCGGATGACTATCATGGGGGTAGTCTATCTGGGCATGACTTCTGAGTTTGGAATAGTATGTTAGTGTATGGGTTGTTACTAAACCCGGGTTGTACTTTTCGGTTTATGATTTAGTAACTGTATTGTAGACACTCGGTTTTTGGAATTGTATCTTGTATTGTATATGAGTTTTGGTGGAGAGCTGTTTCCAGTCATGCAGACCGTAACTTGGTGTTGGTAATGTGGTCTGTCAACCACGTGGGTGGTTGGCGTCTGTGACACCCGGATGATGTTGAGAATCCGCTGCATAGTTGTTTTGTATTAAGGCTAGGAGCTTGTTGTACTACTGGATGTTTATTCGGGGGTGTTACATAGAAGATCATGGATGACCTTAAATTCTAGAATATAAACCCTAGACTATGATCCTTTGATAATTAGCATTCTTGGGATATGTTGTGAGTTTAAGGTATTCATGTTGTAGTTCACTTTACACCCTTGTAGTGTTCAATTATCTCGGCGTGTTTGTAGGGTTTGAGGTTTAGGATTTAAGGTCTTTAAAGCTTAACCTTATATCTTAAAATAAATCTTTGTCGGTTTAACTTTGGTAGGATATGATCATTCCCTATCATTCAGGTATTTTAATTTTTATTTGTTCAATACCTTTATAATATCGCAATTTATTCCACATGTTTTAGGGTTTCTGGTTCAAACCGTAATCCCTACACTTCAACCCTCATAATAAACCTTAAACGGTTTAACATTCCGAGAGTATGAACATTCATATGGTATTTTTTGTCATAATTCATTCCATACTTTTACAAGGATTTATGGTTTAGGGTATAATTCATTTCATACTTTTACATTTCAACCCAAAAAAAATATATCCAGAAAGTTCTCTATCATTCTTCATGTTTTCGTCAAATGCAAGTGTTATTTCATCTAGCAAGGCAAATCTTATATCTTATATTGAACATATCTAATCGATTTTTTCAAATGTGAACAAAAAAAATGGAATCAAGCATGTTTTGGGTTCAAAATTGTAACTCGAAAAGCATTTGATCGCCGGCTATAACCAAGGCAGCCAACAAACCGCCAGCCGCCAACCGAGTAGCTGCTGGGTGGCTACCTTGTTTACAGTTGTATCTTACAACCGCCTGACGGCTATGAGTATCTTGGATGGTCTCCATCTATCTGTCTTGTAGCTGATGGTGAACTCTTTTTTTTTTTTCATTTTTGAAACAATAGATTTTCATATTTGTCAATAAATTGTTATAATTTTAGTTTTGAAAAGTCTACAATTCTTAAAGATTGTTAAATTTTTTAACTTAATTTAAGAGACTGCATGCAATATTAAAGTGAAAATAATACTTCTCATACACTTATTAATAAGTTGTGTATTAAAATTATTCCGGTATATTTTTCTTGGCCTAACTATCTTAGGATCACATTGCGATTAAAATCAACACATGTTATAGATTGCAAGCCCCCCGTGTCATCCTATAACCAAGGTTTTGGGTTTAAAACTCACCCACTACCATACTACGATAAAGGTTCATTTAGAACCTCAGTATCGGTGCTCAGCTTATGAAGAAAAAAAATGGTATAGATTTGACCTACATACTTGGAATATATTCAAATGCAAAGGTTAGAATTTTTGAATAACTTACATAGTTAGGGTAAAATATTAGTTGTAGATGCACAAGTCTTTGTCATGTAATTTTTAAAAAAAAGTCTTTGTCATGTAGAAAAGAAAGGCACGTGTAAAGAAGAACACAACACACAATTTAATTGGCCTGATATCATCAAAGCATTCATAAGTTTGTGGGCTGGCGTTCCAGTTCCAGCCAGCTTTTTCGTTATATTTTCCGATCTTTTATTCAGTACGACACTTGAGATTTTGTGTTGGATAACTAATTATCAAGACACTCAAAGTCTCTAGTACCGGAGGGAGTTCGGTGACGGATACCAATTCTCCGTTAAATTGACGTACATAATATGAGCCATGGATTTAGAAGTAAAAATGTAAAATAAAATAGATGGTTGAGATTAAATATGATGTCACCTCCGGAAGTGATAAGACGTATGGGATGAGGATGCTCGTATTGGGTACAATGGACAATGATAGTATACGGTCATTTCTTATTTTTATTGTTTTAATTTGTAATTTAAATTTCTTTACATCATAAAAATAGTATTAACTTAATCGTATTATAATATATAAAGGACTTGTAATAAATAATTAATTTTAGACAAGTAAAATAATTCCTTTTAATGATGTGCACCTCAACGTCATTTTTTGGAAAACAATTTATTTAGGTTCATTAACTAATAAAATTAGTTTAAAACTATAATAAGAATTATAAGAACAATATAATTGAAAGTATGGGTATTAGAGAGTATATTTATATTAGAGGATAATAATGATGTATACATTTAAAATATGATTAGTAATTAAGGAATATATGTTTATTAATTGTAAAACTTTAAATCACTAAATTAAATATGAAGTTGTTGGCTAAATCCTAAAAATCTCAAATTAATTATAAATTATAATATAATCTTAAATTCAAATATGAAGGAAACTCTAAAAAGTATATAGTTTAAGTTGAACCTACACCTTAAAATTTAACAATTTTATTAAAATTATACTAGAATAGATAATAAATAAAAATAAATTAAAAATAACCCATAAAACTTAAGTAAAATAATATGAAAAGATTCAAACCATGAAAAATCTATAAACCATAAACCATTTACATACTTGTAAATCTATGTACTAAATAACCATAATTATTCTAATAAAATTAGGCTCATATACACTTTATTTATGTCTCAACTCAAGACTGCTCGATAGTTTTTTAGGGTAAACTATGCACTACAAACCATAAAATGTCGAAGGGTGGTTTTTAGGGTGTTTGGGGTAGGGTAATCTTTTTGGCCTTAGTTCTACGCTTTATATTGTCGTCACTGACTCAACAGTTTTTTAGGGTTTGTGGTTTAGGGTTGTTAGACCCTAAACCCTATACTACAAACCCTAAAAATGCCTTTGACGTTTTTAGCTATCCTAGGGTGGTTTTTTGGGTGTTTGGGGGTAGGGTAATCTTATTGGCATTAGTTCTACGCTTTATATTGTCGTCACTGACTCTACAGTTTTTTAGGGTTTATGGTTACAGGGTTTAGGAAACCCTGTACTACAAACCCTAAAAATACCTTCGACGTTTTTAGCTATCCTAGGGTGGTTTTTTTTGGTGTTTGGGGGGTAGGGTAATCTTTTTGGCATTAATTTTACACTTTATATTGTCGTCACTAACTCGACAGTTTTTTAGGGGTTGTGGTTTAGGGTTGTTAGACCCTAAACCCTGCACTACAAACCATAAAAATGCCTTAACGTTTTTAGCTATCCTAGAGTGGTTTTTTTGGGTGTTTGGGGGGTAGGGTAATCTTTTTGGCATTAGTTCTACACTTTATATTGTTGTCACTAACTCGACAGATTTCCACACCACAATTATAAATAACGTTTCCAACGTTTTACATAAAGGTGTCCACAAATTCAAATAAATGTTTCCACATGTTCATTTAAACGTTTCTACGTTTCTACAATTCCATGATTATCTATAATGTTTCCACACCACGAGTACATATAAACATTTCCACTACATGATTTTATATAAACATTTTTTATAATTATATATGATATTTCCATAGCACAAGTATATAATGTTTCCACCGTTATACATAAAGGAGTCCACGAGTTTGGATAATGTTTCCACTTTTTATTTAACCTTTCTACCTTTTTATTTAAATATTTTCACGTTGTTATATATACGTTTCCACGTTTTTTATTTAAACGTTTCCCCATTTCTACGATTCCATGATTATATATAACGTATCCATGACATGATTACTTATAAACATTTCAATAATTATGTATGATTGTTTCCATGCCGCAATACGATTCCATGATTTGTATATAAACATTTACACGCCATGATTACATATATACGTTTACCCAATTATATATTTCATGCCACAATTACATATAACGTTTCTACGACACATTTCCACGCCACAATCAAGTATAACGTTTCCGTCGTTATGCATAAACGTATCCACAAGTTTATGTAAACGTTTCCACATTTTTTTATAAACGTTTCCATGTTTTTATATAAACGTTTCCACGTTTCTATGATTCCATTATATATATAAACGTTTCCACGTCATGATTATACATAACATTTCCAACATTATATAATAAGCTGAATTGTTGGAGTCGACTTTACGTATTTATTAACATTTAATTTTTATATATGCACTACACGATAACTTATAACATAAAGGTTAAAAAATTAACTGACAATTTTTTTTTTGGTAGTCTGTGAACATCCATAGCAATAACAAATAATTATTTACTTTAGATATTATAAATAAAATAAAAAATCAGTATTATCATAACTTAAAAAATTAATTTTAGGGAATTATATATGGACATCCATCATTTTTTTATATATACACGTATACCTAATGATCTAATTAAATTAAGTGGAATTCAGATTTAATCGAAGGATTAATGTCTCATACGTCACAATTTTCTGTTCCGTCACAGAATCCAGAGAGGCCGTAGTGCGTACATGGCCATGAGGAAACCTTGGGATGTTCGCCCATCAAACGGAGGTATTTTTTTTATATATAAAAACTGTATGGTTACCGATTATATAGTAGTAGTAAGTTTTTTCTGGGATGGACAAATCTGGTCTCCCACATTGGGGACGACCCAAAAACTCATAAACCTGACTTAATTGCTGCAGTTTTATGTATTTGTACAATTAATATCATAATATGATACAATTTTTTTAAACACAATCTCTGCTCCTTTGATAGCATATATCTATCTTATATTCTTAGAGTAAAGCATTATTCGTTTGTTTGGTGTTAAGATTCTTCATACCTAAAAGAATAGGGATCCTCAAATTTTGATAATAGTGATCTAAAAAAAAAAGGATGGGAATTACCATTAATGTAACCTAATTTATTCCTTTTATTTATTGTTTCACACCTTCTTGGGTGCCGCTCAAGTGCTGCATGCCGCATACGCAGTAGTGCGGCAACACTAAACGACAACAACCACACGTACGCCTCGGCGCGTGCATCATGAATATCTCGGTTGTTATGATTATGCGTTTTAACATTTCATACACAAAAGTTAATGTAGTATTTTATATTTATTTCGTTACATCCAGCGGCGGAGCCACACTATGTGTTAGGGGGCCCAGCCCCCCCAATTGTCCCGATGACATCATTTTTTATTACTAGTTTTATATAATATAGTTTATTTGTTATAAATTAAGTTGATTTTATTAAAATTGTCTAAAAGTATCTATGATATTTATTATTTTTAATTAACATGAGTCCATTTTAAACTGTTTAGTGTTATAAATAGAAATAACAAACTACACATAAAACATTAGTTGATGTTATTAAGTGTCTTATATTTTATACTTTATTATTTTTATAACCATAATTTGAACTGAAACTTGCTTTTAAAATATTAATTTTGTTTATCAAATTTTAGTTTAAGTTAAGTCAATCAGTCTTGTAATTGTCATCATGTATTACCTTCTTTTCTTAATAAATGATGTTTTGAAAGTTGCCATTTTTCCAAAATATAAGATGTTTTGGACTTTTTTACCATTCAATTTTCATATACCCTCTTACTTTTTTCTCTCACTCGCAACTTCTCTATTCCTTATGAAAAAGTAAGGATAAAATAGTCCAAAAATTGTCTCCTTAATTTTTGTGTTCGGTAGAAAATTATCTATGTTTAGAATATAAACCTTTAAACCATATTGTATGTATTTTATTTTAAAATTTTATTATGTTTTTTCAGAAGATATTTAGTATTGATATTAAATATATAGTCAAAATTTTTTTGGCCCCCCTAAGTTTGAAATTCTGGTTCCACCCCTGGTTACATCCATCCTCTCTTTAATATGCGTGTATGTCTAGAATTGTTTTGTCACTTTCAGATAAACTTTTTCATTAATAGTAATTCCAATCCGAAGATTTTTTTTTTCTTTTGATTAGTAATATTACGTGTTTTATCTATTGTTAAATTATTTTTCATGGTAACAAATTATATATATTTGTTTTTAAATATAGTTTTTCATCAAACAATTATAAATTGATATGGAAATATTGTATGAATATTATTAGATAAATTTGAAATTACTATAAAGTCTAGAAGCATGATTAATTTTGAACATTTTTTTAGTTCTAAGTGCAACTTTACACAAGAAATGAAATAATTATGAAAAATGAATTGTAGTTACTTCTTATAAAAAATATTTTTTATGCTACGAAAGTTTAAGTAATTTTTTATTTTAATACTATTTAAAAAAAAACCTATATTAATGGAATATGAAAACTAAAGTAGTGTAATAAGACTAGTCCTAATTTCAATTAATAAAAACATGGGGAATAAAAGTAAAACACAAAAAATATATGAAAAGATCTAAAATTTGTACGAGTTTCTATGTAGGCTCGTGCTCAAGGAAAAGAGCCGCTCTTATACTGCAGGATTGCTGCAATTAGAGGTGATCATCCAGGCGGGCGGGCCGGTTTCGGGCCAGGCCAAGGAGATTTTTTGGGTCCATCGGGCCTGTTCATGGAGACCAAGCCCGTTTTTTTTATATCTTCAGGCCGGGCTAGGCCCGGTTTTTTTCAGCTCTACCGGTGTCCCGATTATTTATTTATTTATATTGTTTAAATTAAAATTTTTAATATATATATATATATTTAATTTCAAAAATGTTATTATATATAATTTGAGTAGTTCCTTCTAGGTCTTCCTCCTTCTCCTTCGATTCATGCCCACTCCTCACTAATCCCTCTTCCACAATTTGTGAAATCACAGCCGATTCCTTCTTCAAGCAACAATCTTGAGTTATTCAACCAATTCATCTCATTAATCCCACCCTGTTCTTCACCAATTCGTGAATAACTTGTGGAATTCGTTCAGAACATCTTCTTTCTTCTCTGTAGGTCTTTCTGAATAGTTAACATATCAATCTTAAATGATTAACCTATCAAACTTAAATGGTTAACTTGTCGCTTGTAAATAGTTAACCTGTCGCTTGTAAATGGTTATTGTAACACCAACCCAACCACCACCGTACACTTAACATCAAACTGCAGCGGAAATCTCAACTCAAATATTACTTAATTCAATGTGTTACACGCCGTTAACCCACCCACGTGGCTAACAAGGCAATACATGTACATTGTATCGGATCGGCTGATGGACTAGATATCCCGAGCAGCAACTACACAATACAATCCTTATTCCATTTCCAACATTTATTATATACATACATTCCCACTGTACCGAGTATTTACAACTAATGCCGATAACAATTTCGGTCTTACTACGCTTACAATGCTTACGCCATTTAAATGGCTACCCATGTATAAACATCTACCCGTCCTACTCTCGAACGGCTTCCAGCTCCTTGTACCTGAAATAGAAAAGGAGAGAAGGGTGGCCCCCAAGGGGCTCAGCACCTTTGCTGGTATGGTATCCCGCAGCCCACATGCTACCGGGCCACGCACAACTAATTGTCGTCTTAGCATGCAGTTGATTATATTTAAATCATGCATACAAACCACAAACACACAACACTTTGCATACACCCAACCATAGGGCTCAACATATATCCAACAAATCCACACTTAACAAATCATCCAATGATTCCTTTAACCCTAGAGTGGCTCTCCTCTAAAACGGAGCTACTTCCTTAATAAACGACACGTACCCATTAATCGGGTTATCCTTAAACGCCTCTTGTCACAAACTGGGATTCATTTTCATGATCCACACACTCCATAACCTACAACATATCTCATTCCTCACATAACAAACATAACAAAACCTTTCTTGTTTCGACGTACACATGATAACATCACAATCATTTTAAACACCTAACGTATACTTATCGTAGCATGGCAAGGGAATTTGCATAGCACGATCACCAATACATAACACCATAAATCGGTTCTCACAAGGAACCTTCCACCATAGTTAGTATACATAGTGAGCCTAGAGATTATTGCCAATCCCATGTTAAGCTCGTTACCAACCTCGTTACCGTCCGGTTATATAGAACGTTAACTTATACCCAAGTGTGTCGGATATAGTAATCCCAAGCACACCGAAATAACATACGTATGCCCCTGTGGCCCGACGTGAGTCAGTAACTAGCTTTGGATAAGCTAGGGAAGGTAGAAACCAAATTGGAATACCACCTATACATACACCAAGAGAGCCGAACCGGATATGATATCGACTCCCGTCCATCACACGCGTGGCCGGAACAACCGGACTCCTCACCCCCCATTAGTACATATACACTTATAAATAAGTAGTTAGAGATCCATTATGGAGCCTACCACATCCACACACATACGGTATCATAACCGAGTTAAGCACACAAGGGAGGTTCACACACTTGCATATAACAACAATGTCCAACTAACTCAACATAGCCGTGGTTAGCACGTTCCAAGGTTTGGGCCGTCAACTCCGAATACCGATCACTCATGTGTTCCTAGTTTTGGTTAGCTGAGGTTTAACACATATTTGAGGTTAAATGGTATCGGAGGCCAAATTCGCCACATATAAATGAATTACTATAAACTCATTACATGTTTTAATCTTACAAGGTGGCAAACACTCAGAAAAACATATTGGCATACAAGCCGGTGTAATCCGGTAGGACACAGGTTGCAAGAAAACCATACCTGTCACCGGAGTCCACTTTACCATGTCCACCTACGTTCCTCGAACAATTCTCGAACAACTGGCACATTAAAGTTACCTCATTAACATTGGGGTAATGTGTTTGTGTAACGTCGATTGACCATAGTTAACCTCGTTACTAATTAAATATTTTACATTTTTAACATGTTTCACTCTTTCATTTTACTTCAACTTTCACCCACCAAATTGTGACTATAACTCACCTAACATGTCCTACACAACCTTATAACATCATTTTCCATCAATCCCATCATTACATATCATTTCATAACCTTAACCCATGTTTTTGGTCTGACCGACCTTACCGACCGGACTTGTCCATGTCTGGTCGATTCCAGAACATATTTCCGCCAAAATTTTCTACTCCGACCGACCTTGTAAGTCCGGTCGCATGTTCGGTCTTTTCCGAGAGTTTCTTCCCTTTGGAAATTTAGCCCGACCGGACTTGCCAAGTCCGGTCCTATGTCCGGTCCATTCCAGAAGCTAATTCTTGCAGGGTAAACTGGGCCCGACCGAACTTGCAAGTCCGGTCGCAAGTCCGGTCTGCCCCAAACCCTTGTTTTCCTTTTTACATTCAACTCCAAACTTCACCCATATGACCTAGTACATCCTAACTTCATTTGAGCACTTCAAACACGCCTTAAGATATCCTTAAACACTCACAAAACTCTTTTTCTAATTCCTTAAACCTTTACTTATATCTTCACAAAATTTCTAACACTTACAATGTTTTCTCCTAGTCTTTCAAGTGGTGTTTCATCCATAATAACCTCTATACCAAGTGTTTCCTCACCATCATAACATCATCTCCCAAGCAACATCTTCTCTTACTAACCAAATCTTCTTTTCTCAACTCCTTAAAGTTCCTTTCTCAAAGCCTTATCTATGCATTATTCCCACCTTGCACATCACATAACCTAAACCTTAAACAAACTTCTCCAAGACTTTAATACATTCTCAAAAACACATATTGAATTCCTAGAACTTCCAAGACAATACCTAAATCCTTGTAGCACCTTAGAACACCTTAATGCCACATTTTCTTCCTTAGTGAAACACTTATCCATTCCTAACAATTCCTAGTTCACCAAAGCTCATTTAAACACTTAAAACTCCTTATACATTTTACAAATTTTGCCATAGGTTCTCTTAGCACATCATCATTCCAAAGCTCATGGTTTCACCATTAAACACTCAAGAACACCTAAATCCATCAAACACATCTTTATACACAAACTTCACACATTAGCACTACATCACAATATAGTGCTTAACTTAAATTGCTTGGCACTTAGGCCCTTAAATAACATGGCTCTTAGGCCCTTAAATTGCATAAACCTTAAACACTGAATTTCCACAATATATAAGCCTTTGACCTGCAATTACACACACCAAGACATATGTTCCTTACTAATCTCCTTGAGAACACCTTACTAAGTCATTCACCATTTGCTCTTTAGGTAGTTTTAGCAAGCATTATAAGCTCATTTCTCCTAAGGCATATATACACATTGAGATAGCATATTTACCTCTTTTCCACTCAAACTTCTTTCTTGTTTCCTCTTAAACCGGTAAGGCATTTCTTTCCTTGTCAACTACTAAACAATACACAAACATCATAATGAGTTTCAAGCTTTAAGCTCCATCTCATTGTAAACCCTAATTATATATATTGTTTTAACACATCAATGTAATTGTTTTACCTTTGAATGGAAAGAGAGCTTGAATGAGTATCAAGAGAGGACTCCTCCTAGCCTTTGGAAGATTTAAATGAAGCTAAAACAAGACAAGAGAAGACACCATTACAAGGTGCATTTTCGGTCAACACCAAAAATGAAGGAAATGGAGTTTTCTTTGGTTTTTCCTTACCTTGAAGCAAAGGTGATCAACAAGGCATAAAATATTAGCTCAAGCTCCTTCCATGGAAGTTCTCCTTGGCACCGAAATGGTGGTTTTGATGATTTGAAAAGACAATGTTGTAGAGCTTGCTCCAACTAAGAGAACGGTAGTCTCGGAATTAAATTCGGAGCATGGAGTCATAAGTTACAAGTGAAGAAGGATGAAGAATGATATGGTTCTGTTGGAAACCGATGAGAGAGAGGAAGAAGATGGCCACCGTGGGAAATGAAAGGAAAGAAGAGAATGAGGAGATAAGTTTGCTTTTGTTAAGATATTTATGTATAAAGCAAAAATAGTACTTTACTTTAAGCTTTACTTCACCTATTTGATTTCTTTTACAAGTTGGTGACTCACACCTTGAAAAACCGGCCCCCATTTAGTTAGAAGGGTACTTTAGTCCTTATTTGTCAATTTAATTACTTATGATAACATATGTTACAAACTAGCTTATAAAAATCACTATTCACAAAAACAAGGCACATAGAAGTGAAATTTTTGATTTCCCATTGATATAGACTTCCAAATGTGATACTATATAGTACACATGTTAATTAAAGAGTAATGATGGACATTTAGCCATTCAAAACTCATTTACAAGACAATATTTCAAAAACGTGCTTTAAGACTCCTTAAAGCACATTTTGCGTTTTAACTTGTTTCAAGCTTGGTTGTTTTCTTTAGTAATTGATTTAATATGTTAATTAACATATAAATAAGGCATAGGTATGACCATTAGGTCTTATACACATTTATCCCAAGCTTAGAGCACATTTTAGCCCATATTGACCTTAAGGTATTTATTTGTGTTTTGTTTGGTTTCATTGTCTACCAAAGTTTCCTAAGGACTTAATTAGCCTTATAAAGTCATAATTAAATATTATCAAGTCTTGGTAGGCTCTTTGGGTCCTAGCCAAGTTCACTCCAATAGAGCATGTTTTTGCTCAAACCGTGTCTTAGTGTTTTATTGTGTTTTACCATGGTTTAAATGGTTCATTTATGTTTCTAAGGCACTTTTTAGCTTTTAAATACCATAGTTTAACATTTACACAACATACCAAGGTTTGGGGTATTTCAGTAATCTGTCATTCGTAAATAGTTAACATGTCGCTTGAAAATCGTTAACCTGTCATTCGTAAATGGTTAACCTGTCGCATGTAAATGGTTAACCCGTCAATCATAAATAGTTAACCTGTCGCATGTTAACCTGTCAATCATAAATGGTTAACCTGGCGCGCATGTAAATAGTTAACCTGTCAATCCTAAATGGTTAACCTGTCGCATGTAAATGGTTAATCTGTCATTCGTAAATGGTTAACCTGTCAATCGTAAATGGTTAACCTATTATTTGGAAAGTTAAAAATGAATTGAGTAGTTTTTACATATTAATGATATGAAATCATGCCTAGTATTATGTACACTTATGGCATATGTATTACCGTATGATGACATATAATTCTAAAACTAATAAATAACAGATTGTAACTCGTACATATACCCAAAAATATTACTCAATATATGCTGAATTGTTTTGAACAATATGTACTTAGTGCCATTCAAGGCAATTCATTTAATAATTTAAACAATAGATATCAAGTAGCTTTTATATACTAACAATACAACCATGGCTAATATTATCTACACCATAAACCCACCCCAAAAACCACCCTAGGAAATCTTAAAACATCGAACGCTTATTGCCGAGTCAGTTTCAACATTATAGAGCATAGACTTAGTTAAAAAAAGATTACCCTACACCACAACCCACCCCAAAATCCACCCTAGAAAATATTAAACATCGAAGGCATTTTTAGGATTTGCAGTGAAGGGATTAGGGTCTAACGGCCCTAATCCCAGAACCACAAACCCTAAAAACCTATCGAGTCAGTGTCGACATTATAAAGAATAGAATGAAATAAAAAGGATTACCCTACACCACAAACCCACCCCAAAAACCACCCTAGGAAATCTTAAAACGTCAAAGGCTTATTGCCGAGTCAGTTGTGACATTATAAAGTATAGACATAGTTAAAAAAGATTACCTTACCACAAACCCACCTTAAAATCCACCCTAGAAAAAATTAAAACGTCAAAGGACATTTTTAGGGCTTGTAGTGAAGGGATTAGCCCTAATCCCAGAACCACAAACCCTAGAATCGGTCGAGTTATTGTCGACATTATAAAGAATAGAATGAATAAAAAAGATTACCCTACACCACAAACCCACCCCAAAAACAACACTAAGAAATCTTAAAATGTTAAACCCTTATTGCCGAGTCAGTTGCGACATTATGAAGTATAGACTTATGTAGGATCGGACGGCTGACTCAAACCAACTCAAGGTGTTAGTCTGTGAGATGGTTTGACTCAATCGGACTAAGTATGCCGAAGCACTAGAGATATGGAAACACTCAAGCGAACTAAAAAAAATACACAATATAAGTTATTTTATTTATTTGTAAAACAAAATAACTTACACTACCCACTAAGTAGAAAAGACCTACTCAGTGGAACTCACTCACTCACCCTATACATTATCTGATCAGCTCTTTGATGAGTGTAGTAAGCCTAGGAACACCCTAGATTGAGTCTGTCGATAAAGCACAAACTATCTTAACTTGAAATGACAGAAAAACTCTTGTTCTTGGTGACTTTTCCCTAACATAGGAAGTATTGGGGCGGAAAAGCACAAATGCAACTAAGAATTCAATCACTTTATATAGCAAAGCCTCTGGAGCCGGTGAGGGAGTTTGTTTCTGAAATTTCTGCTTCTGAACGTTGTAGTTACTTGTAGTTGCTTAAAAATTGGTCCTAACTTCTTTGTGAATGTTGCTAAGCCATTGGATGACTTGGTAACGTTCAATGATGATTCTCACGTCTGATGTACCTGATTGACTCTGTCAGTTCCGAAATTTTAGGACCTCAATGTCCATATTGCTATATTTTCAGATTTAACACGTTGCTCACTTGACTGAGCTTATTGAAGCCAATATTTACGGCCAAAGGGAGTAAACATTGCTCCTTAATTTTCACAACTGATTAACAGACTCTCTTGAACTATCAAAAAGTCAAGGCTTCGATTTTACTCACATTTGCATGAATTTCGGTCCAAGGTTGATGGTTGATAACCGCTGTGGTTTAGTGAACGTTGCTCCTTAAATTTCTCAACTGATGGATGAACCCACACGGATGGACTTACTCGATCTATCAGTAAAGACGGAGACTCGTTCGATTGAAGGACTCACTCGATCTTTCAGTAGGGACGAACACTTCTCTTGCTGATTGACTTGTTCGATTGTAGGACTATCTCAGTAACACCTATACTCCAACAACTTAGTTAAAAAAGATTACCCTACACCACAAACCACCCCAAAATCCACCCTAGAAAAAATTAAAACGTTGAAGGCATTTTTAGGCTTTGTAGTGGCCCTAACCCCTAAACCACAAACCCTAAAAACCTGTTGAGTCAGTGTCGACATTATAAAGAATAGAATGAATAAGCAAAAGATTACCCTAGACCACAAACCCACCCCAAAAACCACCCTAGGAAATCTTAAAACGTCAAAGGCTTATTGCCGAGTCAGTTGCGACATTATAAAGTATAGACTTAGTTAAAAAGGATTACCTACACCATAAACCCACCCCAAAATTCAACCTAGAAAAAATTAAAACGTCGAAGGCACTTTTAGGGTTGCAATGAAAGGATTCCCTAATCCTTGAACCACAAACCTAAAAACCTGTCGATTCATTGTCGACATTATAAAGAATAGAATGAATAAAAAAGATTACCCTACACCATAAACCCACCCCAAAACAACCTTAGGAAATCTTAAAACGTTGAAGACTTATTGCCAAGTCAACTGTGACATTATAAATGATAGACTTTGTTAAAAAAGGTTACCCTACACCACAAACCCACCCCAAATCCACCCTAGAAAAATTAAAACGTCGAAGGCATTTTTAGGGTTTATAGTGACCCTAATCCCTGAACCACAAACTCTAAAAACCTGTTGAGTCAGTGTCGACATTATAAAGAATTGAATGAATAAAAAAAGATTACCCTAGATCACAAACCCCCCCCCCAAAAATCCACCCTAGGAAATCTTAAAACGTCAAAGGCTTATTGTCGAGTCAGTTGTGACATTATAAAGTATAGACTTAGTTAAAAAAGATTACCCTACACCACAAACCCACCCCAAAATCCACCCTAGAAAAAATTAAAACGTCGAAGGCATTTTTAGGGTTTGTAGTGACCCTAATCCTTGAACCACAAACCCTAAAACCTGTCGAGTCAGTGTCGACATTATAAAGAATAGAATGAATAAAAAAAGATTACCCTACACCACAAACCCACCCTAAAAACCACCCTAAGAAACCTTAAAACATCAAAGGCTTATTACCGAGTCAGTTGCGACGTTATAAAGTATAGAATTAGTTAAAAAAGATTACCCTACACCACAAACCCACCCTAAAATCTACCCTAGAAAAAATTAAAACGTCGAAGGCATTTTAGGGTTTGTAGTGACCCTAATCCCTGAACCACAAACCCTAAAAACCTGTTGAGTCAGTGTCAACATTGTAAAGAATAGAATGGATAAAAAAAGATTACCCTACACCACAAACCCACCCTAAAAACCACCCTAGGAAATCTTAAAACGTCAAAGGCTTATTGCCGAGTCTAGTTGTGACATTATAAAGTATAGTCAGTATAAGCTTTTCTTATATTCACATATCAATACGTATATGAAGTAATTAAGTTTTGTTGAAAACTATTTAATTTTAAAAATAACAATTGAATTAAACCTCTACTTTATAATTAGAAAACAAAGAAAATTAAGATACTTTAAATAATGACGACTCGCATTAGTTAATTTGTAATCAGAAAAACAAAATACAATGTGTACTCGTCGTGTGATATTACGTGCATGCCGGTGTTATATTCACATTGCAACACCCTACATCTACATCAGTTACACTGCAACACATAAGCCGCTGCCATAAATGAAACTATACTTAATTAAAAATAGTATATTTTATTAACAAAATAGTTGAAAATTGTACATTTTCTCCCTCTAATTCTCTAAAATTAAATATATTACTAATTTTTCCTTAATTTTTTATTTTCCAAAGAATATGAAAAATAATAGAATAATAAATAGATATTTCTATACTTACACATGTTACATTATTATAAAGTATTTATGCTTTATATAACTAATCAATTTTAACCAAAAATAAAGAAAATAGATATATTATATAATAAATAGCTTCCATGTAAAGTATGCAAGTGTAAATATATTAGTATTATGTTTTTAGTTGTTTAGTAACAAAGTTTCTGACTCGTACGCGAGCGCGTTCAGCTTTTGCAGCACTCCTGCAAGTTATTCAATGCAGCACATCAGCCGATTTCGTCTTCTTATAAAATTTACCTCTAATTATTTGATAGACTAATTATTGTTTTTGAAAATGGAGATTATCATTAAGAGAAAATATTGATTACATAGTCAGGAAAGTCATTCACTTTCCAACAACAAATAACAAGTTGAGACTTTCTAGGAGTAGTAGCTAGGTTATAAGCCACTAAGTTGGTAGATCATGGAAGATAGAACCATACAACATCGTCAAAGTAGGCTAACTCAGCCAAGACTGTGTCAAGAATAGCTGTTGATTCCGTGTGTAGTGAAGTCGTAAAGCTGGAAAGATAACGAATCATTGGCTGACAGTCAGCGAGGACACGAGGACGGGTATGACCTTCTCTAGCAGCATGGCGAACGACAAATTGCAGGGCAAGGCATTCAACCGTAGAGGGAAGTAAGTCTGCTGTGCAACCATGTACCCCAACAGAAAGATGAGTATTATGTTGCGTAATATGAAATGCCATGCCTAAACGCTTGAGTAAGTCAATACTTCCATCCACCGCAATATCCACATATCCAGAGTGAGCAGAGCGATGCGTGTCAAGAGCCACCGCATAGGAGCATTGGGCCACTGAAGCCGAACTTAGAAAAGCATCTGCTTGGCACCACCCCTAGGCAAATGAGATGGAAGAATCATGTGTAGCCTGACAACGCGCATACCATATTCGCCAGAGGAAACAAGTGAGATACGATAAGGCCGTAACTGAGCGAGTACAACATTCATGATGAAACCAATCAGAGAATGCCTTATCGGTATTAGGGATATATGGGGCAAGAAAAGTCATCATAGGCCAATAACCCTGAATAGTAGGACAATGAACGAAAGAGTGGATGAGGGTTTCAGTATCCCCACAGAAAAGGAAGGAGTCCTCCATGGCAGCATGAAGGCGGCGCTGGAGAATAGCTTTACATGGCACCATACCCTGAAGTAACTTCCACCCAAAAAGACGAACACGCGGGGGAATAGCATACTTCCATAAACGTTTAGTTGCAGAACCCATGGTAGACCGACTGCTAGAGGAAGCATTGGATAACTGGGCAAGATGAAGGGCAGCATAGTAGGCTGATTTGACTGTAAAGTCCCCCGTGGAAGTCAGACCCCAGGTCCAGGAATCATATGGCAGTACCCTGTCGTAGAGTGTAACACCCCTACCGCTAATCTCGTCATTAACCCTTAATCACCTCGATAATCTAACACATACGCAGTGGATAATCTAAATACAACGGCGGGTGAAACAATGCCGTTAGCCACCCACATGACTAACAAGGCCTAACTCAAAACAATAACGGTCTGATGGACCGGAATATCCTAGTACTTAAACAAATACACACATCTTTTCATTTCTAAACTGAGTCTTATACATTCCTCAATCAATACAATACTTACTCAATCCAATATACCGAGTATTTACAATCTCTATGCCAATAACACATTCGGACTTACCCTATCAATACATACAATTAAAATTGTGTCTAATCAGCTACACATGCTTAACCGCCATCCCCGTCCTACTCTTAAACGGTATTCATCAACAGGGTACCTGAAAAATAATGGGTGGCCTCAAAGGGGCTCAGCACCTTTGCTGGTATGGTGGTCGTGCAACCCGCTACTACCGGGCCACACTCAACTAATTCTCATCTTAACATGCGATTGCTTTTATTTAAATCAAAACATGAAGTACAATAAACATACAACATGCTCACATTCACAGGTATTCAAATAAAGAATACAGACACAACTAACACATCAATTTGTTAGTTTGCACAATCTTACTCTTTAGGCTTTCAGGGTTTCTACCTCACTAACGCCTCATTCTCATTATTCCATATCTTATCCATTCTCTTTGGATACTTTAATTGTTCTCTTAGTTCTATAGACATACATGCCTCAATCTTACTTTCTCAATTATTCCTCTCTCGAATAACTCTTAAGTCAATACTCATGACCTCCGGGCAGAGACATTCACAAGACTCACCACCGGGCTCTAACGTTACTAGTCTTACTTCCCCGGTTTCGACCCCATACCGGGTCTAGTATGGTGGGAAGGCTCAACTAGTAACCGAAACTACTCTCTTAGTTCCTTATTCTCACAAACGTCCGTATCTCTACCGGACTTCTCACATTCCCAAATACCCCTCTCTCGGAGTCATAACATATTTATGTATATTTGTCTAGAAGCATCACTCTCGATGTCATCTAATGACTCAGGGAATTTTCTCAAGCTCTTGTATTCTCAGAATTAAGGGTTTCCCCAACATTTAGAATACTTATACTTTCGGGTCATTTTCTCATACCGGGTCAGATCCTCATATAGGAGGTCGACTATCTTTGGAAGGGAGTTTGATGGTCCCTTATATCTCTTTACTTCTCTCATGTGTTCATAACCTTGGACTATCGTTGTTCTCTTAATAGAGGTTCTTTATATTTTCCACTATTAATTAATTCGTGGATTGTTTCGGTTCGGTTCTCTAATTGTTAACGGGAGTTTACTAGTCCCGTATAACTCCTTCACATCGAGCGAGTTCATAATGCTTGAACTACCGTTGTTCTCTAGTTTATAATTCTTATGTGTTTTCCACTTTCACATTATTTATGGGACGACTCTTTCTACGAGTCACTAACTAATCATTACTCACTTACGAGTCGGACTACAACTCTAAGTTAGACCACACAATCAAACATGGATGGTTAGCACATACATCATGCATCAAGATACATAACAATGCAGTAAACATTTTTCATGCATTTATCTTGTTTGGTCGGCACACAAGCAAACAACACACAAGCCGAGAGGACTCGGCAAGACACAAGTTGCAAGAAAATCATACCTTTCACCATGGAATTACTCTGCCGTGTCATCTTTTGTTCCTAGGATTATTCTCGATTCACTAATAACATTTCAAGTGGTTCTATTAACATCAAGACCATACCAGATCCTTTCTAGGCGTTCACAATTCCATTACCCAAGTTCAAGCCTTATTTTCAAAGTCATGCACACTAGTTTCTTTCTAGAAATTCCAAGACATTGCTATATCAAGTTTTGTTATAGATTTTCCACAACCACTTCCCATCCTTAAACAAGCATTTCTAGGGTGATTACCCAATCAAATTCACCCATTTCAACTCCTAGCTAGCCTTAGGTTCTCCAAGCTCAAAAGGTCACCTAAACCACTTAATTTCTACCGAAATTTCATCATAGTTCACCTACATTCCTAGCATGCCCAAATGCATCATTTCATCCTTCCAAATCAATTCAACTAACCACATCCCTAGTGGATTCTACCAGTGCACAAATTTCATTCAAATCTCTTCAATGAAAATATATTGCAATAATCATAAGTGCATGGCTCCAAGGCCCTTAAATCACACAATAATCTATAATTCTTCCTCATCTCAATCAAACACATTTTCGGTACAGATTTTGATTCATCTTTTTATTCCCCATCCCACAATTCTTAAAGCATTTAGAATGGTCATCAAGGTAGATTATTACCTTAACTCATAGGTTCCTCTTTTACTTCTCTTCCTTTTCTTCCTTTTTCTCTTGACTCCCAAATCGGCCAAAGGGGCAAATCAATTGCCAAGAATTATGAATTACCATTCAAAGAGGGAATGCGACTAAGTAAAAACACTTAGACACATTGAAATAACCCTAGGATTCAAGAAAAGGCTTAAAGCACAAAATTTAGGGCTTTACCTTTGGAGCTCTAGAAGATGCTTTCAATCATGAATCAAAGGAGGGTTCCAACTACTCTTTTGAAGCTTGAATCAGGTGCTCAAACAAAGAAGGAACAAGACCCAATGAGAAGCCAAAATCGGCTGAAACAAGAATGAAGAAAAACATGAGTTTTTTTTTGTGATTTTCTTACCTTGGATGAAAGAGGGAACCATCTAGCTCCCAAAAATCTGATTTTCACCTCCAATGGTGCTATACCCATGGTGGTCAAATTCCACCAATGGAGATTTTGAAAAGAGAGAAAGGAAGCTCTTGATGAGAGGAGAGCAAGACACATAATTATTTTGGATTTGGAGCCTTGTGGAGGCTTGGAAAAGCAAAAGAATGGAGGGAAGCCATTGAAGGGGCTTGAAATCGGCAGCCATGGGAAGGAGAAGGGAGAACCGGCAGAGGGAAGAAAGAAAGAGGGGGGGGGGGGGAGGGGGAATGTGCTGGGAGGAAAAGAAAAGTGAGAGGAGAGAGAGTCCCCTTTTCACTTTTGTACCTTTTCTACTTTTCTTTTTGTCTTCTAACTAAATAAGCTAGTTATTTACTTGAGAGAGGGATTTTGAACTGCTCTATAAACCGGCCCACTGTAGTAGTTAGGCTAGGGCATTTTTCTTTTCACAAGAAACGCTCGTTAAATTCCCGGTTTGACACTATTCACTATCCGAGCCCGTTTTCCGGATTTTTCTCGTTTCTTTAATTTTAATGGTTCTTAAACTTACATTAATGTTTAATTATATTTTTATGGTCAACTATAATTTTACGGGTTTGTTTGACCACTCAAAGTCACGTTTCCGGGTTTCCTCGAAAAACGTGTTTTAAAGTCTCGTTTGCGTTTTTAACCCACTATATGGATCCGTTTTCTTCGGGATTTATTCCCACATGTTATTTAGGCATAATTAAGCCTTAGGAATCCATCTAGGACTGTATTCCATGTCACATATCTCCTATAGTTGCGTAACGCTCGTTTTTATGTTTTGTGCTTTTTACGCATTTTCTCTTTTATTTTGTTTTATTTTCTTCACCAATATTCTTTAGGCACTATTAGGCCCTTAAATATCATATTAGAGTAGTTTAATCACCATATTTAAGTCCGGGGTATTTCATAGAGGGACTTGAATAATGGATGCAACATCTTCCTTAGGAAACCACTGATGGAGTAAATGTTCCAAAGACCCGAATGGTCCAGTAGATCAGCAAACTTTCCATGATGAAGCTAAATGATAAGGAGCTACTAAACAAAAGGTTTTCACCTGGCTTATCCGGGAGCCAGCGAGCGGAAATTGGAGTATATTGACCATCAAAGATACGTCGACGCTTACCAAAATCTACCAAATCTCGAACATCCATTAAGGCTCTCCAAATTGGGCTAGTGTTCGAGGTGGGGTCATAAGTCCAGAGGTCATTCTGTGCAAGATAACGAGCATGATAAAATCGAGAGAGTAGAGAAGTTAGGTGCTGAAGAATGCGCCACAATTGCTTGGCCAAGAGAGCTCGATTGAAAGATACCAAATCATGAAACCCCAGCCCCCCGAGGCAATATCTGTGCACATAGCTGACCATTTACACCAATGAATAGAGCGTCTGGAAGGCGAGCCAGACCACCAGATTCGAGCAAAGAGCGACTACAACTGCTTTAAGAAAGAATGTGGAAGAGCAATAATAGACATGATATAAGTAGGGATGACTTGAAGAACTGATTTGATAAGGACAACACGGCCCGCCTGAGAGATCTTCTGATTCCAAGATTGTATCCTTTTGAATACACGGTCCTTAATATAAGCAAAGACTGCATAGCGGTTTCGGCCCACATAACTTGGAAAACCTAGATACAACCCCAAATCAGAAACCTGGTGAGCCCCAAGAATTTGAGTAATATTATGACAAAGACCCTGTCCTAAGCTGTGAGAGAACATGATGACTGATTTATCATTATTGATCTGCTGCCTAGATGCATCTGAGAAGTCGTGTAAAAGATGACGAAGAGCATGCACATTCGAAAGAGAAGCAGAGCCAAACAAAATACAATCATCAGCAAAGAGCAGATTGGTGATGGGAGTGCCCAGACCCCGAACCTTAAAGCCAGAGTATAATCCTGTATCTGAGGCAAGCTGCAAAGCCGATGAGAGAGCCTCCATGCAGTTGATAAATAGAAAAGGAGATAGAGGGTCCCCTTGACGCAAACCCCGCTTTGGTTGAAAAGAGTCGCCAGGGTAGCCATTAATAAGGACATCCATAGTTAATGAAGTTAAACTTTGCTGAATTAAGGATATCCACTGTGGATGAAAACCCATACTCTTTAAGACATCAAGGAGGAAAGAAACCATTCAACCCGATCAAAAGCCTTAGACAAGTCTACTTTGTAAGCAAAGAACCCCCGAGATTGAGCCCGAGATTGGCGCATCATATGTAATAACTCATGGGCAAGCAGAATCTGATCCAAAATGAGACGACCTTCAACAAAAGCACTTTGATTCGCAGAAATGACATGTGGCATAACTGGCTTTTATATATAAGCTTTGATAGACTAAATTGGTATATATATAAGCTTTGTCATCAAACAAAAAATCTAGTTATCTTATCCAGTTCCTAAAAAAAACACAACTATTTTATTCCTTCATGAATGTGTATATGAAATCTAATTATAATTGGTTTTTCCCTGACATTATCGTATAAAAAATAAATTACCAACAAAACAAAATACATATACTGTGTCATAAAATTACCATCAAAATATTTCATAGGTAGTTTATTTAATATCAAAAGATAAATTAATATAAAAGATGAATCATATTTTAAAAACATATAGATAGAATGGTAGAGAATAAGTTAGTTATTATAATCATTGTTACAACTTTAGTCCTTATTCCATCATTTCAACCAAATAAAAATTTCCTTATAACATTTCTAGTAATCAAATAAAGGAATAACATTCTATTTTCAATTTATGTTATTCCAGCAACTAAACACGCTGTAAATGCATGCGGTTGGATTTAAAACCAGTGAGGTACGTTGCTACATATCATCTCCTTCATTGTTTCACATCGAGTCGTAGTGTAGTTGTAAAACTAACTATTCAAATAAAACAGAGCAAAAAAAAAAATGTGGTGCAAACGCATCCCTAACATTTACACCAAATTATCTCATTATGGATTGAGTGACAATGTTCCTTTTATTAAATAATAAAATAGTAATTGAAAAGTAAGAATATTCATTACATAGTTTGTTTAACTACCCAAATGAAAAGAGAAAAAAAGGATCAATATAGATGCAATCATGGATATTAACTACAGATGTAGTCATTATATAATATTATCTTATTTACAAATTACAACATACTCCACTTCTAACAATTCTCTATATTTCTACGTAGTGCTATTTAGAGAATATCTGATGTGATTGTAATTCGTATGTATTGATGTGTGTTTAATCAATGTGATGGAACAGTATATGTATATATACTATACAAAGAGAATTCTAGAACTGTAGACTTGGGCCTAGACAAGTATAATATTACAGAGGTAAGTAATGGGCCTAACTATGGGCCACTACCCCCCGCGATGCCAGGCCGGACAAACGAAAGGGGGAGCCTGCAGCGGAAGTCAGTGAAAGTTGATTTTGTCAAGGGTTTCGTAAACCCATCCGCCACCTGCGATTTTGAGGGTAAAAACTCAATCTTCAGAGTTCCATTTTTCACCCTTTCTCTGATGAAAAAATAATCGATTGAAATGTGTTTAGCACGGCTGTGAAGAACTGGGTTGGAGGCGAGATAAGTGGCACCAATGTTGTCACAAAACAAAGTGGTGGCCTGAGGAGAAAAACGCCCAGTTCGGTGAGGATTTCAGTGAGCCACAAACTCTCAGAGGTGGCGGAAGCAGAGACTTGTATTCCGCCTCTATCGAGGACTTCGCATCAGTCTTCTGTTTTCGGGAGCCCCAAGACACCAAGTGTTCGCCAAGAAAGATGCAGTAGCCACCAGTGGAACGACGGTCTGCCGGTGAACCAGCCCAATTTACGTCGGCATAGACACGAAGGGAGCCCATGGGAGTGGCGGAGAAGAAGAGCGATAGATCTTCGGTAAGTCTGAGGTACCGCAACAATCTTTTAACCGCTTTTCAGTGATTCTCCTTTGGATTATGCATGTACTGGCTTAGTTTGTTGACTGCGTAACAAATATCTGGTCGAGTAGAACGCCAAATATTGGAGGCTTCCCAAAATGCTTCTGTAGAATTTAGGGTTCGAGTATTGGGGAGATTCAATCGAATCTAGAGGTGCTGTGTCTGTAATAGGAGTGTTTGTGGTTTTTGAGTTCTGGAAATATGTACGAGTGAGGAGGGATTTTATGTAGTGTTTCTGAGAGAGATAGGCTCCTGTGTTATCTCTGATGATTTGAACACCCAGAAAATGATTCAGTTGTCCGAGATCTTTGATAGGAAACTCCTTAGCATTAGAAGCCACCAGTTGATTTAGAAGATGAGGAGAGGAGCCAGTGAAAAGAATATCATCAACATACACTAGAATGAACACAGTCTGCCCATAGTGAGAGTATATGAAGAGAGAGCTGTCAGCCTGAGAGGGTGTGAACCCTAGATGCAGTAAAAACTGCTAAGTCGAGAGTACCAAGCTCTAGGAGACTGCCGTAGACCATACAAAGCCCCTCTTAGCTTACAAACATGTGAGGGAAATTAGGGTTTACAAAACCCTTAGGCTGCTGAATGTAAACATCTTCTTCTAGGTAGCCGTGCAAAAAAGCATTGTCCACATCAATTTGACGTAGTTGCCAGTTTCTGGAAATGGCTAAGGATATAACCAACCTAACTATAGCAACCTTAACCACTGGACTGAAGGTTTCTTGAAAATCAATCCCAGCCTCCTGATTGTAACCAAGGGCTACCAAACGTGCTTTCCTTCGATCCAAGGAACCATCAGCTTTCCTTTTGGTCTTGAGCACCCACTTTGTACCCAGAACATTTTGAGATGCTGAGGGGGGAACTAGAACCCAAGTGTCATTAGCAACCAAAGCCTTGTATTCTTTTACCAGAGCCTGTTGCCAATCAGGGTATTTTAGAGCTTGGGCAAACGTGGGTTCCTCAGGGATAGTGTCTGGGGAGAGAGTAGTGGAGTGGATGGATTTTGGAGGCCAAGGGATAGTCCCATCGGTTCGGGTAATAGGTTTTAGGGAGCCTGTGCAGGATCTTGTGATCATGGAGTGTGTGGATGCAAATGGGAGATTGGGAGCAACAGGTAGCTCAAGTGTAGGCTCAGGTGGTGTCGGTATAGGTGGAGAACCAGTTGGTGTAGGTGTAGAGGTGTGAGTAGATGATGATGTAAGAGAAGGATTGGGGCTAGAGATTGGGTTTTCTGGGGAGATAGGGGGTACAATGTGGGCAGCAGTGGGTGGGGAAGGTAGAAGAGGTTGTGTTTGAGTGGGTATTTGGAGGTGTATGACAGTGGGAGTGTTGTCTGTGTGTGGTTGGATAGTAGAGGGAATAGAGGAGTATGGGAAGTGTGTTTTCTTCAAAAGGACATCTCGAGATATATAGGTTCTGTTGGTCTGTGGATGATAACAGATATATCCTGTGGATTTGGAGTCATAGCCCAGAAATATACATTCAATGCTACGGAGAGATAGCTTATGGGGTTGGTAAGGGCGCATGTTGGGCCAAGATGAACACCCAAAAACTCGTAGATGATGTAAGGATGGTGGTTTGTTGTGAAGTTTATGATAAGGAGAGAGGTAACCCAGGATAGGTGAGGGTGTGCGGTTGATGAGGTAGGTTGATGTTTTGAAAGCAAAACTCCAATAACAGAGAGGTAAGAAGGCATTAGCCAGGAGAGATAACCCATGGTCCACCACCTGTTTAATTTTACTTTCCACAGATCCGTTCTGCTGATGTGAATGTGGGCATGTTACCCTGTGAGAAGTACCCTGTTTTTGTAATGTAGGAATGATGGCTTTAAATTCTCCCCCTCCATCAGTTTGAACAGATTTGATGTTCCTTTCAAAATAGGTTTTAACCATAGTAATGAATATAGTATAGACTTGAGCCACATCTGACTTATATTTCAAGGGAATATCCACATAAAGCGGGAAAAATCATCCACAATTAATAGGAAAAACCGGAAACCATCAGTGGAAACAGTATGAGAAGGTCCCCAAAGATCCATAAACAGTAGATCAAAACATGAAGTAGAGGTAGATGAGGTCCTAGGGTGAGGAAGGGCATGGTGTTTCCCTTGAGTACAAGCATCACATAATTCTGGTTTATTGTAACTAGTAACAGGCAAATTAAACATACTAATAACACGCTTAGTAATAGGATAGGAAGGATGCCCTAGCCGCTGGTGCCAGATGGTGAGAGGAGATGAGGTGGTGAAGTGAAGTTGAGGTGGACGTGTTGTGGTAGGGAAAGTGTAGATCCCATCCCTAGTTGCTCCCTTGAGAAGGATATTGTGTGTAGTCTGTCCTTCACAATAAAACAGTCATGGTGGAATTCAAAAACACACCATTATCAACACAAAATTTCGGACAGAAACATTTTTGAGAAAGAAGGAGTCAATGTTTAAATGAAAAGAGTAGATCATTATCATCAAATTTCTGGACAGAAACAAGGTTTTTATTGAGAAAGGGAGAGTGCAAAACATCAGAGAGAGTATAGGTTTTGTCATGGAATCGTAATTCAGTAGAACCAGAATGTGAAATAGGTAGTTGGGAACCATCACCTAAGGATACCGATTCAGTACCAGTGTAGTCAGTGGAGGTGAGGGAGAGCTTGCCAATGTCACCAGTGAAATGGTGGGATGCCGCTGTGTCAGGCATCCACTCAGAGCAATCAATCTTAGTGGTGGCGTTTGCAACCATGTTCTGTGGTGGTTTAGGCTGATGAGTATGACTATAGCGATGATAGCACTGTTTTGCTGAATGGCCCTTCTTATCACAGATTTGGCAAGTTGGGCGTGTGTCTGGTTGTCCTGTGAAGAATGTGTTGGTATTCTGTTTGTTTGAATTGGAGTTCGAGTTATAGGAGCCACGGCCCTTGGGTTTGTTTGTGGTGGAGTTTTCTCGAACAGATGATGAGCGGTTAGAGTTGTGATTATTTTTTCCACTGCCATAGGAGTTTGTAGTGGTATTATTGAGAGATATGGTTGTGGTGGTGCTGTTGTTTTGATGTGTAAGCCAAGATTCTTGGGAGAGAAGAAAGGAGTAGATCTGACTGGGATCACAAGGATCTGGGCGGGTCATGATATTAGAGACAAGAGGGGCATAGTCACGAGGTAGCCCCTTCAAAATATAGCACTGAAATTCATTATTAGAAACATTGTGACCAGTGATGGCCAAGGAATCCACCAAGTGTTTGGCACGATTGAAGTATTCAGTAATATCTTCAGTAGCCTGTTTTTCAATAGTCGCTAGTTTCAACAGTAGCTGACTAATTTGTGCATTGTTTTGTTTTGAGTAGGTGGTCATGAGATATTCCCACACCATGGCAGACGGCTCAAGGCCTACAACCTGTGGCACAATTGATTCACTGAGAGAGCTTAACAGAATCGAGATTACAACCTGATCTGTTTGGATCCATTTGTCATGTTCTGGATTCACAGCTCCATCGACAATAGCAGAAGGACATGGGTAAGATCCAGACACAAACCGATAGAGGTTGTTGCCTTTGAGGAAGGGGAGGATCATTCCTCTCCAAACACGGAAATTATCCTTCCTTAATTTGACAAGGTTAGCAGCGGCTGTGTAAAGCGACTGTCCCGTTGGAGGTGTGGGAGGAGCAGGAGCAATCGGGGCAGAGGAATTGATGTTGTTGAAGATGGGAACAGATTCGCCGGTGGAGGAGGTGTCGGATGCTTCATCCATGGTGAAGAGAGAGGCAGAGGTAAGGAGTGATGGACAAGAAAGACAGTTAGAAGATATTTCCCAGGGGGACTTCTGATACCATAGAGAATATCTGATGTGATTGTAATTCGTATGTATTGATGTGTGTTTAATCAATGGAACAGTACATGTATATATACTATACAAAGAGAATTCTAGAACTGTAGACTTGGGCCTAGACAAATATAATATTACAGAGGTAAGTAATGGGCCTAACTATGGGCCACTACTATTTGATAAGTGGTCTTCGTCCGGGTAGTCTGGGTCCTTCATAGATCATATGTTTTTCCCTAATATATAGGGATAGGGGCACATATAAAACAATTATAAATATGTAATGGGTTAGAAGTACTGCAAGCATAACCCAAACAATAATCTATATTTCTTACGAGAGAGAGACCCGACCGCGACCAGACCCTTATATATACAGTGGCTTAGTTCCACAACTCGGACAGGAGGAGCTATCGCTGTCGCAGCCATAAAGAAGTGATAAGGTGTTAACCATATCAGCCGCTCTGTTGTCAACTAAAACGCACTTTATGGGCAGAAGAGAAATGCTTTGCGGCATCTACCATCAATACCGTAGCTGGGTCGGTGGCAGATTTGGTTGAAGGTTTGGATGGGTTTGCTGAAGGTGAAGAACCGAAGCATGACACTAGATATTTAATCAAAGGTGAGGAGGAGTGGTTAGTGGGCTTACTGTCACCGTTCATATTGTATACCATGTTTGGTTTCTGTTGGGTTTAAGGCAGGAGAAGTATGATGACGGGATTTTTGTAATTCGAGGGTGTGTGAATTATATGACGGGTTATTCTGGGTGGAAGTTTGTGTTTGAGTTTGATTCTCTTCTCTGTTGTGGGTAATTGAGCTCAAGTGATCGATTGGAATAAACACTGCAGTCTCCTCCTCCGGTATATAAAGGGAAGAGATTTCTTGCTGCGCAAGAGGAATTGGAAGAATTTTCCACGCGTTCTGAAGGTAAAAAAGTTTTGTAAGTGGACGAGGAAAGTGAGTAAGAAAGTGTGTGTATCTGTCTGGGACTTGACGTCTTGCTCATTTTGATTTTGACCAGCGTGTAACTTTATAATCGCGTCTCTGCTGTTCAATGTTTTGACGAGTCAATATTAGTCTTCTTTGTCATTAAGATAATGAATATTAAAACGTCGATGATTATAAGGATATATAAAGGGTGATTAAAACTATGATCTTTCATTTTCATACTCAAATAAGGACAAAAAGAGCAAATTAAGCTGGACATGTGTGTGCCTTCTCTTGACTCTTGA
The DNA here is from genome assembly GCA_023374045.1 of Limonium bicolor. Taxonomy (NCBI): domain Eukaryota; kingdom Viridiplantae; phylum Streptophyta; class Magnoliopsida; order Caryophyllales; family Plumbaginaceae; genus Limonium; species Limonium bicolor. The sequence goes on from CM041782.1 coordinate 291,974,806, forward strand.
GGCAGAAAGCTCTGAAGACAGAAAATCGTGGGGAATCAGAATAGACTCTCGCAAAAACTGTTGGATTACTTGAAATCTCGTATGCGAGTGGAAAGAACGAAAAGAAAGAAGCGTTTCAGTAATGAAGGGAATTGCATATCTTGAATACTTTTTAGTTGAAAGAATACATACCTACAGACGCACTAAACCACTATTTATTTATCTTTCTCTAATTAAGATAAAACTAAAAACTAAAGATAAAATGTATAATCACAACACAATATGTTAATGAGGCTTAAACCAATATGGACCGGTGGGCTTATTAGCCCAATACCCCCCCTCAAGCCGTAGGTAAACAAGATTACCTAGGCTTGACGTGTTTGTCATCGCTCATTCCCATCCGTGGTAATTGTTCTTGATACTTGCTTCCAGGCAAGACCTTGGTCATCATATCTGCAAGTTGAGTTGAAGTGTGAGTATAATGAACGTCTACTAGCCCTTGTTGAATTTTTTCTCGCACAAAATGGCAGTCAATCTCAATGTGTTTAGTACGCTCATGAAAAACTGGATTTCAAGCTATATAGATGGCAGACTGGTTATCACACTTTACTGGTATGGGTGTGATATGTGTCACATCTAGCTCATGTAGAAGACGTGTGAGCCAGGTTAATTCTGCTGTAACCCGTCTCAAGGAGCGATACTCTGCTTCGGCGCTTGAGAGAGAGATAGATCCTTGTTTCTTTGTTTTCCAAGAAATAGGACTGTCTCCTAAGAAGATGTAATAGCCTGATACTGATTTTCTTGTGTTAGGACAGCTAGCCCAATCGGAGTCACAATAAGCTAGAAGGTCCAGCTTAGTGTTTTGTCCTTGAGAAAGGACAATTCCATAATTCACCGTTCCTTTAACTTAACATAGTGCATGTATGGCAGCTTCCATATGAACGTTAGTTGGCTTTTGCATGAATTGACTGAGGACTTGGACAGTAAAACTGATATCTGGCCTTGTGTTGGATAAGTAGTTCAGCTTTCCAACTAGTCTTCGGTAGGTCGTAGGGTCATCAAGTGGAACTCCATCTGTTATCAAAAGTTGTTTCCCGACGACCATCGGCCCTTTTACCACTCTTTTCTGTTGACAATCATATTCTTCTATCAGCTCGTTACAAAACTTTCTCTGAGATAGAATAAAACCTTGTTTGGTTGGTATGAATTCTATGCCTAGAAAATAGTGTAAACTTCCCAAATCCTTGATCTTGAAGTTGATATCTAATGCATGCTTTATGTTATCAATCTCTTGCTGGTTGGAGCCAACAATCAACATATCATCCACGTAGATAGCAACAAATATCCTTCCATCTTTAGTCTCTTTATGAAAAAGTGAATAATCATTCTTGGATTGAGTGAAGTTGAGGGTTTTTAGAAAACCTGCCAGTTTAGAAAACCACTGTCTTGATGCTTGCTTCAGTCCATACAAGGATTTCTTTAAACGACAAGCTTTGTTGTTGCCTATTACTTCAAGACCCTGTGGGAGTTTCATGTAGACTTCTTCATCTAAATCGCCATACAGAAAAGCATTGTTGACATCTAGTTGATTTATAATCCAGCCTTTACTCAGAGCCACAACGATGAGAGACTGTATCGTTGTCAACTTTACAACTGGTGAAAAAGTTTTGTGGTAATCTAACCCATGTCGCTGAGTGAATCCTTTAGCCACTAACCTGGCTTTATATCTTTCCAAGGTTCCATCTGATTTGAGCTTGACTTTGTACACCCATTTACAACCTATAACCTTTATACCTCGAGGCAAGGTAACAATATCCCAGGTGTTGTTCTCTTCAAGTGCTCGCAGCTCATTTTGCATAGCTGTCCTCTAATGTTCTTGCAAGGCAGCGGTCTTGTAATCATGTGGTTCTTGCATGTCCAAATTTTGATGACTAGTAGAAAATAGAGCAACAGATGTGACAGGAGTAGTTTCTGTCAAAGTCACACAATCTGAGAGTAGATTTTTCTGACCTTCCTTGTAGACTCTCTCGTCTAGTATGTCTTGAAAAGATGTATTGCACACATAGTCTCTCAAGTAATTTGGCACGTGACGTTCTCTGCTAGAACGTCGTAGCTCTGGCTGAATAGCAGTATGATTATCATTATCTGAAGTGTGCACAACATCATGTTGATCATCATGCCGTTGTTCTTCGTCGAACACAATAGGATTCTGACCATCCCTATCTTCAATCATATCTTGTACATACGCACGAGTATCACCGCACTGATATGGGAACACATGAGTATGGAATTTTACGTCTCGACAAACCTCTATGACGCGTGTATCTAAACTCATGATCTTATGCCCCTTCTTTCTCGGATCCTCCCCTAGATACACACAAGCTTGACCTCTTGGGTCGAATTTTCCTCCTTTGGGCCCGATGATGGTTTTATAACATAAACACCCGAAAGGTTTAATGTCATCATACGTGGGCCTGACGTTGTAAAGGCTTTCAAACGGTGTCTTTCCATTCAGTGCCTTTGTTGGGAGTCTGTTAACTAAGTATGTTGCATATAATATGCATTCACCCCAATAAGCGAGAGGAACTTGTGATTGAAAGTAGACTGCTCTTGCCGTTTCCAAGAGATACTTGTGTTTTCGTTCAACTACGGCATTTTGTTGAGGCGTGTAGGAACAAGTGGTTTGATGGATTATTCCTTGTTGTGCATAGTACAATTTTCCTTCATTGGAACTACCAAGTTCTTTCGCATTGTCTGACCTTATCACTTTGACTTTGGTCTCGAATTGACATTCTACCATTTTAATAAAGTTCACGATGGTCTCCCAAGCATCTCCCTTTTGTTTAATGAGCGTTACCCATGTTGTGCGCGTAAAATCGTCAACAAAGCAAACAAAATGTTTGTACCCATTATGAGTGTTGGTGCTAAACGGACCCCAGACATCTACGTGTAGCATCTCAAAAGCTTTCTTGGTCTTACTTGTGGAACTTCCAAACGTCAAACGTTGTGCTCTTGATTTATAACAAATATCACATGCATAGTTGGGAGAAAATTCTGTTTGTTTTATTAAACCAAGTGTAACAAGCTTTCTAAATGGGACATGTCCCAGCCGTATGTGAATCTCCTTAGCCCTTCGGCTAATTACACAATCGGGTCCATTAACATCCACATTATCTACTCTACTACAGCCCAAACCAACTATATCGGTGCTGAGCTTCTCGCGGCCCATTCTGGAAGTAGCCCATTTGTCAACTTCTTCTTCGTTCAGAAAATACCAGTCGCTCTGACTTGTCCCAATTCTGCTAATTTGACCTGTAGTATGGTCCTGGATAAAACACCCAATCGCATCAAACATCAGACGGCAATTAAGCTGCTTAATTACCTTCTTTACTGAAACTAAGCTAAACATGAAATTTGGGACAAACAACACATCTCTTAGCCAAAGACTACTCCCAATTTTAACATCACCGACCATATTAACAGGCTGCGGACTCCCATCTGGTAAAACTACCGTCTTCTCTGTATCCAATCTTCTCCAGTTTTTAAATAAAAATTTCTCTCCCGACATGTTATCACTTGCGCCAGAATCAATAATCCACCTTCCCTTAAAAGATTCACAAGTGTAATTGCTCATGAGACAGCATTTATCGCAGATGCAGAGAGGTTTATTACCTGAAAAATTACAGTAATCAGCCCCATTTGCACTGGTTTCTGCTTTGTTGTTTCGAATGAGCTCGGTGATTTGCTGTAATTGTTTCGGAGTCAATCCTTCTCCTCGAGCACTTCCATCTTCACCGGTTTCCTCTGAAATCTTTGCGACGTTGGCGAAGCCTTTCTTTTTGCGAGCCAGAACTTTATCTCTCCCGTGTAATTGGTAACAATCTCCGGCGGTGTGACCAGTTCTTTTGCAGTGGGTGCAAGTCAATTTCTGGTAGCAATCTTCTACATCGTGACCGACTTTCTTGCAAAGTGAACACGAAACCTTCTTCTTCTCGAATTTCTTTGGATTCCTGTGACTTTCACCAGCAGAAGCGTAAAAGGACATCGAGTCGTCCTTAATCTGCTCCGTTCCTCTTTGTTCCTCTTCTTGCACAATTAGGGAAAACGCCTTCTCCAGGCTAGGCGTGCTTTGCATTGCAAGTATTTGTCCCCTAATCGAAACAAACTTACGATTTAAACCCATCAAGAATTGTATGAGTTTCTCCTCTTCAGCTAACTTCTTGACTGAATCTTTGGCTCCACACTTACACCCCGCGCAGGTGCATTTAGGGAAAGGGCGCGCCAGATCCAGTTCTCCCCATAAGTTCTTCAATTTGTTGAAGTAATCGCTAACACTCTCCTCCCCCTGTTTAACTTCCGCCAGCTCTCGCTTCATATTGTGTACAATCGCAAGATTGCTGCGCTCAAACGTTTCACAGAGGGTCTCCCACAATTCCTTCGGGTCCTTGCAAAATCGCACGCCTCGAACTATGTTGGGTTCTAACGACGTCTTCAACCAAGAAAGGACTAATGAGTCAGCTCTTTCCCAGCGGCGAGACGAATGGTCATTATTTGCCTTTGGCTCGATCAATCCTCCGTTTGGCTTCTCCACATTCCCAGTTACAAATCCAAACTTATTTTTAACCTTCAGTGCCGTCACCATATCCGTCTTCCATCCCCAAAAACCTGTCCCATTGAATTTTGGAACAAGGTTTAGCCCAGGATTCTCCGCAGCGTGAACAAAAATCGGATCGTTCACGTCAATGACGGTGGTTGATGTCGACAATGGAGTCTTTTCTTTGCTTGGATCGTCCGCCATGATTCAGCCCCAGAAACGAAGAAGAAAACCTATGCTCTTGATACCATGTTGGATTACTTGAAATCTCGTATGCGAGTGGAAAGAACGAAAAGAAAGAAGCGTTTCAGTAATGAAGGGAATTGCATATCTTGAATACTTTTTAGTTGAAAGAATACATACCTACAGACGCACTAAACCACTATTTATAAACTGGTTGTGTTTATCTTTCTCTAATTAAGATAAAACTAAAAACTAAAGATAAAATGTATAATCACAACACAATATGTTAATGAGGCTTAAACCAATATGGACCGGTGGGCTTATTAGCCCAATAAAAACTACCCAAAATCTAATAGCGAAATTCCATGAGATCACTACAGACACTCTATTAACTGTTGATCATTACTTGATTAGAAGAGTTAGGCCTTTAAAGTCATATAAAGTACCAGGAAACGTTGAGGCTAAATGATATGGACAATATGGAGCAGAATTCGAAGTCGTGGGAGTATTCCTTTTTTTTTTTATATTTGCTGGCAGAGCCAGTTACAAGGCAATACTTTGGCTAGAAGCCCTTCTCGCCAGAGGAAAAGACATAAAAGAAGACAGATGAGAGCCAGTTAATAGGTTTTATGATAAGCGGAAGCATTAATTTGTAAAACGTGTTATGAAGAATTGTAAACTCATGACTGTTGCCGTGTGAGAATTTTGTATGTATCATTCTCTTTTATCTACCGATACATCCATATATATATATATAACTACTAAAGGTAACTAAAGACAAAAACCACCTAGATAAAAAATCTAGGAAATCTTAACAACCTAAAAATATAAAACTTAACAAAATGAAGATCAGCCTTTATCTAACTAAATTAAACTTGGGCCTAGAAACAGATGGGCTGGAACATATTCCAATACCCCCCCCCACCCCCCCGCAAGCCGCAGATAAGAAAAGTTAGCAAGGCTTGAACTACTTGTGCATGCCCATGTGATGGATTTGTTCCTTGTAACGTGTCCCTGGAAGAACCTTAGTCATCATATCAGCTAATTGTGTGGAAGTGTAGGTGTAGACCACATCGACGAGGCCTTATTGAATTTTCTCACGCACAAAATGACAATCGATCTCGATGTGTTTCATGCGCTCGTGAAACACTGGATTGCGTGCTATATGAATGGCTGATTGATTGTCACATTTAACTAGGATCGGTCTAATATCATCAACACCAAGTTCAGATAAAACATGAGTCAACCAGGTCAACTCTGCTGTAAAACGTCGAAGCGATCGATACTCTGCTTCTGCACTAGACAGGGAAACAGATCCCTGCTTCTTGGTCTTCCAGGAAATTGGACTGTCACCCAAGAAGATATAGTACCCTGAAACAGATTTCCTTGTGTTTGGATAAGATGCCCAGTCAGAATCACAGTAAGCCACTAGATCCAACTTGGAATGTCCTGTAGCAGAAAGAACGATGCCATAAGTTATTGTACCTTTAACATAACGTAGTGCGTGCAATGCCGCCTCCATGTGTACGTCAGTGGGTCTCTGCATAAACTGACTCAGTGTCTGAACCGTGAAACTGATATCTAGCCGTGTGTTAGACAAATAATTCAGCTTCCCAACAAGCCTTCTATAGGGGGTAGGATCATGTAATGGAACCCCATCATCGGACAACAATTGCTTTCCCAAAACCATAGGCCCTCGTGCGCAACTGACTTGTTTGCAGTCAAACTCTTCTATAAGATCAGCACAAAACTTTCGTTGGTATAGAATATACCCTTGTTTTGTCGGAATAAATTCTATACCCAAGAAATAATGCAAAACTCCTAGGTCATTGATCTTAAAATTTGAGTCAAGAGCCCGTTTGTTACAATCAATCTCCTTCTGTGCAGCCCCAACAACCAGGATGTCATCAACATAAACAGCAAGAAATATGCGCCCAACATCCGTGTCTTTAAAGAAAAGAGAATAATCATTTTTTGACTGAGAAAAATCAAGTGTGCGAAGAAAACCTGCTAACTTGGAAAACCACTGACGTGATGCTTGTTTGAGACCATACAACGATTTTCTAAGTAGACAGGCTTTGTTATCTCCATGTACCTCAAGACCATCTGGTATTCTCATGTAGACCTCTTCATCCAACTCACCATGCAGAAAAGCATTATTAACATCGAGTTGGTTGATAATCCATCCTTTGCTAAGAGCTACAGCAATGAGCGCCCGGACTGTTGTCATCTTAACAACTGGGGAGAAAGTATCATTATAATCTAGCCGGTGTCGCTGAGTAAAACCTTTGGCCACTAACCTTGCTTTATACCGTTCTAACGACCCGTCTGATTTGAGTTTAACCTTGTAAACCCATTTGCACCCTATTACCTTCTTGCCTCGAGGTAAGGTAACAACATCCCATGTGTCATTATGATTGAAAGCTTCTAACTCAGCATCCATGGCCTTACGCCAATGAAGATACCTTACTACATCTTTGTAAGTAGTGGGTTCCCTCAGATCTGGAACCTCGGCGACTGTATGTTGAGCTTTGGACAGCAAAGAAAAAGAGACATTTGGTGTAAGCTCTGTGAGACTTTCACATCCCACGATAAGATTTGTCGTGGACTCGTTACCTCTGTAAACCCTCTCATCCAAAACCATCTGAAAAACAGAATTACAAACATAATCATTCAGGTAATTAGGTTTGTGACTCTCTCTACTGGAGCGCCGAACCAAGGATGGCTGTTCAACAATCTCTCCTGCAGTCGGCTGGCTTAACTATTCTGCTTGTGTGTCCATATTATCTTCATCAAAAAACCGATGAGAATCATTGACATGCTGGTCATCCTGTTCATTTTCATAAGTTGCGAGAAAATTTTCAGTGCTCTCTTGATAAGGAAAAACATTGGGGTGAAATCTGACATCTCTACAAATCTCCATGGACCGTGTAACAAGACTCAAAACTTTATACCCTTTCTTCCTCGGATAATTTCCCAAATAAACACAAGCTTCACCTCTTGGATCAAACTTGCTTCCCCTATTGACTATGGTTTTGTAACACAAACAACCAAAGGGTTTTATATTATCATATGTTACCTTGTTACAATATAAAATTTCAAACGGTGTTTTTCCTGCCAGAGCCTTGGTGGGAAGCCTATTAATCAGATAAGACGCATGCAGAATACACTCCCCCCAATAAAGAAGCGGAACATTAAACTGAAAATACAATGCTCTTGCTGTCTCGAGCAAATACCTGTGTTTCCGCTCAACCACTGCATTTTGTTGTGGGGTGTATGCACATGTAGTTTGATGGATAATCCCTTCTTTCTGAAAGAAAAGTTTTCCTTCATAAGAGCTCCCAAGTTCCTTAGCATTATCTGTTCTAATCACTTTAATCTTTGCTTCAAATTGCCTCTCTATTATTCGGACAAAGCGGACAATTATTTCCCAAGCCTCACTCTTTTGTCTGATAAGATGAATCCATGTTGTTCTGGTGAAATCATCAACGAAACAAACGAAATGTTTATAACCATTATGCGTTTCAACTTTGAATGGTCCCCATATATCAACATGTAACATTTCAAATGCCTGTTTCGTCTTGATAGAAGAATTATCAAAAGGCAATCGTTGAGCTCGACTTTTGTAGCAAACATCACAAGGATAACCATCAGAAAAATTAGACGCTGTTATTAATCTCATTGCAACAAGTTTCTGAAACGGTACATGACGAAGTTTAATATGTAAATCTCTAGCCCTAGAACTGAGTTTATGTTGTTGGCCCAAACATAACTCCTCCGAACCAGCACAAACAGCAACCGGGCTCGACCTCGGTCCAGTCTCTGTCTGACTCTTGCGCAGGCTATCGGTAATGTGAGTGGGGCCCGACATCAACTCAGCGCAGCTTTTATTCTGGCGCAGCCCAGCAGGTACGTTGCGCAGCCCATCGGTAATGTGAGAGGAGCCCAGCATCAACTTAGCGCAACCTTTATTCTCGCACAACCCAGTAGCTACGTGACAGGGGCCCAACATCAATTCAGAGCAGGCGTTATTCCTTTGCAGGTTGTCACCGTTCACGGAAGAATCCAGAACGTACAAGCCCTGTACTCGCCGCCCCAACGTCTTAGTCGTCCCTGAAGAGTGGACCTGAACAAAACACTCTCTACTGTTAAACACCACAGTGCAGTTGAGCTGATCAATTAACTTTGCCACTGAAATTAAATTGAAATGAAAATCTGGGACGAACAGAACATCCGTCAAGTGCAATCCGTCACCCGGTTTCACACTTCCCTCAAACTTCACCATTCGAAGCCGTCCATCAGGTAAGACAACACTTCTGCCTTCTCGTGCTTTTCTCAGATTTTCAAATACATTTTCAGTTCCAGAAATATGATCTGTAGAACCTGAATCAATGACCCATTTTCTTTCGAAATTGTTGTGTGAATTCATGAGACAGTACGAATACTTACCCGAAAAATTGTAGTAGCTAGTTTCTTCTATTTTCGATGCGGAAGTTGTTGCTCGAACAATCTCTGTAATTTGTTGGATTTGTTTGGCTGTGAAACCGCCGTCCTGTGTACCTTGTACTGTAAACCCACCGTCCTGTGATGTATGTTCAACTGATTCCTCAACCTTGACACTGTTAGCAAAAGCCTTCTTTTTCTGGGCAAGGACATTGTCTCTGCCGTGCAAGTGGTAACAGTCACTTTCGAGGTGCCCATTCTTCTTACAGTAGGTACACCTCAACCTCTGGAAACAGGCTTCAAAATTATGCCCAATCTTCTTGCAGAGACTGCATTCCAACTTCTTCCTGTTATACTCACCCTTGCCGCTAGGGTTCCTAGAACTTTCTGTGTTGATAGATTTACGAGCATAGAAAGACATAGCATCTTCTGCAGTAGCTTTTCCCCCTCTTTGCTCTTCTTCTTGTACAACAAGTGCAAATGCCCTCTCAAGACTAGGCGGCTACTTCATTGCAAGTATCTGACCACGAATCGAAAGGTACTCCCTGCTGAGACCCATCAAAAAATGCACCAGCTTGTCCTCACCTAGTGCCTTTTTATTTGATTTGTTAGCACCGCAAGTACACCCGTTGCAAGTACATCTTTGCTCCGGTCGAGCCTGTTCGAGCTCACTCCATATCTTCTTTAACTTATTAAAATATTCTGTGACTGAATCGTTCCCTTGTTTGATTTCTGTGAGGTCACGCTTCAAGCTGTGAATTACAGCAAGGTTACTATGTTGGTAACGTTCGCACAAGGTGTCCCAAATCTCTTTCGGGTCATCACAATACCGAACTCCACCAAGTGCATCAGCTCCTAGCGAATTTTTAATCCAAGACGCAACCAAGGAATTGGACCTCTCCCAAGCTGCATAACGAATGGTATTTGTTTCTTCCGGTTTTTTGATTTTACCAACAACAAACCCATATTTATTTTTGGATTTGAGTGCGGTAACCATAGCGAATTTCCAACCGAGAAACCCTTTTCCATTGAACTTAGATACCAAACTAAGCCCTGGATTTTCTGCTGCATGTACATAATAGGACCATTGACGTCGATGACATTATTCGAGGACGACATCGACACTGCCTCCTTCTTCCCTTTGCCGTCGTCGGCCATGCTTGCTGCTGAAGCTCAAACCCAGAAGATTAAGCAATTCTTCTGTGCTCTTGATACCATAATAGGTTTTATGATAAGCGGAAGCATTAATTTGTAAAACGTGTTATGAAGAATTGTAAACTCATGACTGTTGCCGTGTGAGAATTTTGTATGTATCATTCTCTTTTATCTGCCGATACATCCATATATATATATAACTACTAAAGGTAACTAAAGATAAAAACCACCTAGATAAAAAATCTAGGAAATCTTAACAACCTAAAAATATAAAACTTAACAAAATGAAGATCAACCTTTATCTAACTAAATTAAACTTGGGCCTAGAAACAGATGGGCTGGAACATATTCCAATACTAGTTAACAAAACAAGAGATCGTACAGACTAGTTGAAGAAAGCACTACATGTGAAGGAAGGTTAATATCATTGCGACACCATTCTAAACCGGCACATTTCATTAATTCAGCTAATTCTGCCCATTGTTGAGATGATCCTTCAAAAATCAACATGTTTCTTTGCTTCCAGATTGCCCATAGAGTGTAAAACAGGGTGGCTTGCCAAAGATTAGAGGCAACCGAGCGAGGGGCCATACCATGCCAGGCGCGGAAGAAATCGAGTGGGGAGTGAGGAGGGGTAAATGTAACACCCCACCATCTAAGAATTAAGGCCCACAATTTTTTTGTCTCGACACAGTGCAACAAATGTGGAACCGATTCACATGCTTTACCGCAGAAAACACACAAGAGTTGCTGCAATGGGAAGATGTTACGCTCGAATAATATGTCCTTGGTATACAGTTTTCCTTGAATAAACAGCCAGACAAACAGCTCGATCCGAGGAGAGGCAAACTTGTGCCAAAAAATCCGGCATCAAACAACGTTATTGGGTTCTTCACATTCACCCACCTTGCTATAAAACGATGCAACAGAATACTTACCATCATTCTCTGCAGTCCAGACCAGTCTATCCGCTTCTGATGACTGGATTGAAGATAGTTGGGCAGCTGTGCCTAGAAGTTCCATCAGTTACTCAACCTGAGTGCGCTCATATAGGAAAAGGGGTCTCCTCCTCAACAAACTCCATGACCAGTCGTATCCGTTCCAGGTGCCAATATCATCCACGTTTGCATACTTTTGTTCGTTCACCAAATACAGTCGTGGGAAGAGTTCTTTAAGAGTTTGGTTGCCTACCCATTTGTCCAACCAGAATCGGACACTCTTTCCATTAACAACTAGCAAGCGTAGGCGATTCTGTATGGTGGTCTCATGGCTTGGGCACCATTGTCCGATGGAGAGAATATTCTTCCACAATCCTTTGCCTTTAACTCTTGCCCACCAATCATTAGTAATTGGGAGCCTGATATCCGTGTTATATATCGAGCAAATGATGTTTTTTCTATAATTTCCCATCCTCTTTTTGAAACTTCCGCCACTATTTGAATAAGAGTGCCGCATTTCTTGTTTCTATATCTGTAATTCACAGGCCCCCCTTTGATTTGGGTTTCGAAATCGCACTCCAAGATATCAGTGGAGTACTGTGTCAATTACCGTTATTCCAGAGGAAATTACGCTGCATTCTGCTTATCTCCTTAACTATTCCTTTCGGATCTTGAATAAGCTTAGATAGTGCAAGGGTAAACTTTCCAGTATTGACCGTATCAATATTAGACGTCCTGCTTTGGATAGCGAGGAAGCTTTCCAGCCCGAGAGTCGCCTAGATATTTTGTCCAGGATTGGGCGCCAGGTACTCAGCCTTTTTGGGCTTGCGCCAATCACAAACCCCAGGTAGTTGATAGGGAGCTGCTGGGTTCGGCATCCAAAGATGTTACGGATATTTGCTGCAATATCTAGCCCCGGATTGATGAGTGTTGCAGCTGACTTATGCTAATTGACTTCTAACCCCAGCATTTCCGTGAAGACATCAATACATTGCCTTACCGTCTCCAATTCATTACTATCTTCATTGCAGAAAATCATTGTGTCATCTGCATACTGCAGGTGTGACACTACAATCTTATGCGTTCCAATGATAAGAACTGTTCTGAGCCGACATTTTATGGCTTCGTCAAGTATCTAGCCAAGGCATTCCATGCTTAATACAAATAACAAGGGGGATAGAGGGTCTCCTTGCTTGACTCCTCTCTTGGGTTTGATGGGAGTAGACGATACGCCATTTATAAGAATGAAGATGCTGGTCGTTGAGATACATTCTTCTATCCAGCCCACCCAAACTTGATTGAAACCATATATATATGTAGCATGCGAGTGATAAAATCCCATGATATGCAATCAAAAGCTTTTGAGAAATCTAACTTGAGCAGTACTCCACCTTTCTGCTTGCATTTCAGCCATGAGATTACCTCATTAGCGATTAGGGGCCCTTCCGCAATGTGTTGTCCCTTTATAAACCCAGTTTGTGTGCCTTGTACCAGATTGCTCAATACTCTACTCAGGAGAGAGGATAGTATCTTCGCAATAACTTTGTAGATTGATCCAATCATGCTAATTGGTCAAAAATCCTCGACCTTGCTTGCACCCAGCACTTTTAGAATCAGCGTAATCCATGTCATATTGCTACCACGTGGGAGAGTACTTGATTCGAAAAAGGAGAGTACAGTGCTGGCGAATTCATTCCCGATAACATGCCGTACTCCGCTAATGATATTAAAATTGAGCCCATCATATCCAGGTGCCTTGTTCCCATCAATATCCCAAACTGCTTGTTTTATTTCAGCCAACGTAGGCCTGATTGTGAGCGCATCAGCTTTAGGTTTTGTAAGTCGAGGGTGACCCGGAAGTGGTGGACGTGACCCTGTGTCAGGACTAGCCGAGAAAAGTGCAATATAAAAACGGTGGATAGCATTCTGAATTATCTTTAGATCTGCTTCTAGCCGGCCATTGATCTGCAGGGAGGTGATCGAATTGTTTTTCTAATTATCGAGGCCCGTCGATGGAAATAGGCTGTGTTTTGATCACCCTCTTGAATGTATCTTTCTCTCACAAGTTGCTTCTAGTATCTTTCCTTCTCTCGCAGTGATTGCCAAAGCCGCTGTAGTAGTTTATTTCGGTTTGCAAGATATTCTTTTTCTTGATCTTCCTGTTCGGCATTTAAGTCTAGGAGTTCAAGGGCCTGCATCGAATCTACGACTTTTTTTATCAATATGGCCATAAACATTTCTGTTCCATTGCTTCAATAGCTGTTTCATCTCCTTCAACTTTGTAATGAGTGGTATATTACCTAGCTTGGCCCATTCAGCCTTGAAGAATCCTGAAAATTCCTTGTGATGTAACCATCCATTTAGAGCTCGGAATGGTTTTGGGCCCCGGTCAATCTTTTGTAGGGTGAGTTTCATAAAACGATGAGCTGATAACCGCCACGGGTTTGCCGTTAACTCAATGCATGGGAAGGTCGAAATCCATTTTGATTGTGCAAGGACTCTGTCTATTCGACTCATCGATCGTTTATTCCTCCATATATATTTTGCACCGTGCAGCTCTACTTCAATCAAGCCATACTGTGGATCCACTCATTGAGTTCCTCCATACCTCTCGTTTTCTTTAAGTCATTACCCCGTTTCCTGTCTGGTCCCTTCAACACTTCATTTAGATCACCTGCAATTAGTATAGGTTTATTGAATTATTGGCTGCTGATTTCTTCATATACTGTGGATCCACTCATTGAACTGTTATTATCCGAACCCTGAAGCCTCTATTCAGACCTTTGCAAAGATCTTAAGATGGAGTAAAAGAGTAGAGGAAAGACTCGGTTCTCAACCAAATGACAAGCGTAGTCTGTTTTCACAACATCAGAGGAGTAAACAAGTGGGAGAAATGGGCCATGCTTCGAGAGTTCCTCTATACCTCTCATTTTCTTTAAGTCATTACCCCGTTTCCTGTCTGATCCCTTCAGCACTTCATTTAGATCACCCGCAATTAGTATAGGTTTATTGAATTGTTGGCTGCTGATTTCTTCATATACTTGTTTCCTCTCAGAAGCTTGAGTAGGGCCATACAAGAAAATTGTGTATCCGTCGAAAGGAATTGATGGCCAGGATATCTCTACTGCCACCCATCTATTTCAGTGACATCTGCGCTAAACTTGTATTTCATTTGGATTCCACATAACAATAATTCCTCCAGCTTGTCCAATGGCGGGGACTTCAATTATATTTGCATTGTTGAACTGTCCCCAGCTATTTTGCCCCTTATCTAGAGGCTGAGATCGATGGGTCTCTAACAGTCCTATTATGATTGCTTTGGCTTCTCTTATTTCCCGTCGAAGCATGGCCCATTTTCCTGCTTGTTTACTCCTCCGATGTTGTGAAAACAGACTACGCTTGTCATTTGGTTGAGAACCGAGTCTTTCCTATACTCTTTTACTTCGTCTTAAGATCCTTGCAAAGGTCTGAATAGAGGCTTCAGGGTTCGGATAATAACAGTTCAATGAGTGGATCCACAGTATAATAACAGTTCAATGAATGGTTCGGATAATAACAGACTCTATTAAGTAACCTTAGTGACTATGTTCTAGTTATGCTGTTATCATTGTGAAGAGTTTATATTGAGATATTCTTTTTCAAATTGATTAGTGAATTAACAAGTCTATATCTATCATCGTGAAGAGTTTATACTGATATATTCTTGAGGGTTTAACGTAGGAGTTAAGCAAACCCGACAAAAGAAAGGCACCCCCACAACGTGAATGTATATGTCTAGTTAGAGAACTAATAAAATGATTATACAAACAATCCCTAGCCAAGTATATGATATGAAAACAAAAAATGAGAAAATAGATATGATATTCTATCTATGGACACATTGGCAAGAATGAGTTATGGAGCATCCATGGAATGAGTCATCTGTAGTTTCACTTTCACTTCACAGATTGGTCAAATACATCTTCAAACGACACGGTAAGTGTTCCCGCTTACCATTTCCTCAATGTCCTGGGATGGCAATCATTTACTTGTTTAGGTCCCTAACGCAGTTAACAATTTGTATATTTGACCTTTCCCAGTTTCCAGATGGAGCTGCTTCATACGCAACTGCCAACAAGTACCACATTAGCGCATGATAACACTCCTGCTTTCAAGGTATTAGTTTCTCTCATTCTCATCGTATAAAATCTTAATAATTTATGAGTATCTCAACCTTTCTCATTACCTGCAAGGTAGTATAGCTCATCGGCACCATGCCATAGCGGAGTCGATGGCTCAGCCCGCCATAGAAGCGGTCCACAAGGATCTGGTCCGAGTACCCCAGTCCCGGTAGAAGACGTAGCAAGGCAGTGAACTCCGAGTAGTACTCATCCACCGTCATCTTGTCCATCTGCTTCAGCGCATCCAACTGTAAGCGCTTATTTGTCTGGACATGGGCGGGATAGTATTTGGTACGTAGTAGAGCCGTGTACTGCTCCCAGCTGAATTCTGGGTTGACCACATGCTCGGCCCTTACCAGCTTCCACCAATCGCCCGCCGCTCCCTTCAGATAAAACGCGGCAAGTCGAACCTTGACTCCAACAGGTACGTCAAGGGTCTCGAATGCATTCTCCATCTCGGAGATGTATGCTTCGAGCTTGGCGGGATCAGTCTCCCCTTTGAATGATGCGGGTCGAAGGTCAGCAAGACTCTTCACCCAGTTCGGTTCCCTGGCGGTGCACCAGGCTGATAGCCTATATGCCCTAACACGGCAGCCACAATCTCAGTGATCGTCTGCCCTTCCGGTATCTTAGTAGCCTGATCACCTCGGCCACGACCCCCTCCACGTGGATGACCTGCCATCTGAACAAGCATAAGGCACATTAAGCTTATGTTTACAAAGGTTTTGGTTCACTGTTTATATTGTCCGTAGACGGCAAAGACGATCCACACTTAATAGTAGTTGTCTGACTCTGCTCGCTCTAACTTCTCACACCCTTATCCCATAACTAATGTCTTAATTCATATCCTAACTCGGTGGCTATCTAAGTTCGGTATTTCTTTGTTCAGAGTGTAGTTACGCTCTGATACCACTTTTTGTAACACCCCAACGTAATTCAATCGTGGTTATCACATCTTAACAACATATATATAAATGTCGCAGCGGAATTTAATACACACCAAGACCTTGCTACGGTCTGATTCACCAGAATACACCAAACTTAAATATTTACAACCGTTTATCCAAAATACATACCAACCGAGTTTCCAAATATCTCAAAGACTAACATAGTTTATCACAAGTTCTAATATTAACAGACGGGTGTACATGCATATCTTGTACTCAAAATAAAACCCATCCTTGGTCTACCCGTTCCTACTCTCAAGGTGAGTCTTCTGCGGGCGTTTACCTGCAAAATTAATATGTTGCCCCCAAGGGGGTCAGCACCTTTGCTGGTACAATAATCTTATAGCCTCCAAGCTAACAGGGCTACTATGACTACTTGTCGATAGTATGTGGTTGATTAGATACACAACATAAATAAGAAGTGCAATAAACATCAAACCACATATGACCAATCATAGTTCAAACACAATGAACGACTTAAAAGCGTTCCTTAAGTAAGTGAGTTAACTCTTAACTCCTTAAGTTATGAATTCTCTTAATCTCAGTCTATTCTTATCTTATCTCAAGTCTTATCTCAGTCTCATTGCACCAACCATCCTTTAACTAGAATTGGTTGTTTCTTAACTCGATGTTTATCTTTGTCGGGTCAAAAGAACCCTAGCCAATGAGCTATTAACTCCATTGGTTTAAATAAACACCATTTCTTAAATTTTGGATTTAGGTGATCCCACCGCATCATCTTAATCTGGCCTCCCACCTTGAACTGTAATCTAAGGTGGTCGAGTCTATATGTCGACTCTAGGCGGTAAGTCAAAGACGAGTCTCAAGCGGAAGTTGGATCTAATACAAATACCAACCCCCTTTCCTTAACATGCATGCCCGGAGTCAGTCCCAGATTCCTCACTCCCCCCAAGTTCTAGTTAGTAGAAAGTCTCAAAGACGAAGTGTTAGTTAAACCTTTTTCAGGTATTAAACAACCAACAATTAGGGAGTGAATTATTATCTTAAACCAATGTTACTAAGAATTGTTAGTGTAACACCCCAACAACAGACACAACACTTAACAAATGATTGCAGCGGAAAACTAAACCTGGCGATTTGGGTCGATGGGTCGGGTTGATATCAACCCTAACCCAACCCATTTAAAATATTATCAACCCAACCCAACCAAAAATGGACGGTCAGAAAATCATGACCCTAACCCAAACCCGTTAAAATCCTTAACCCTAAAACACCACCCAACCCATTTTTTAAGCATACAATAATTTAAATGGATTAGAGTATAAATTAAAAAAAATCCAAAAACATCCAGTTCTAGCTAGCACACTAATTAGGATGAAACAAAAGGAAGAGAACACATCCCTTTATAAACCCCAACAAAAGGAAGAGAAATAATCTTGCTTGATCCAATGTTTTCAGGATCGCGATCCTACCGTAGGATCGTAATGGACCCCTAGGATCGGATCGTGGGATCGAATAGTAGGATCGAACGATCCTACAAAATTTGATAAATATAAGTTCGTAGTTCATGTTATCTTGCATATTATGAAACTTCAATAAGAAAAAGCATGAGCCAACCTAAAAATCATATAAAATTTTACAGCAAATAAACCATGAGCAAAGATAACATATAGTTTCATCATCTTAAGCAATCGATAAGTAAGATAATGCTCTTACAATATCAAAATATTGCATGTTGACTCACAAATCCCATAATTCAGTTCTTAAACAAAAAAAATGTTAGATATGATACATATCAATCAGCTGGGACTGTCAAACATGCTTCAACATCTATGTTGGTGTCAATGAGATGATGTTCCGGCTTTCCGCCTACAAATACCCCCTACACACAATGTTGCAATACATGTACATGCACTTTACTTTTTCAGTAGCACGATCAACCTCAATACCTTGTTCCCATCCTGGATCTGATCTATTACTAGGAGCAATTTTCCTTCTACCTACAACACAACCTTTAGGTCTAGCTCTAACCAGAATTTGACATTGTTGCTTGCCAGCTTCAAAACTTAAAAGTCCCACACCATGCTTTATACTAGAAGATAATAAGAACAAATTAAGTAATTATTATCAATCCACTAGCCTTATGAGATTTCAATCTAGTAGTTTGCCACTACGAACGACATACACTGTTGTAACGCTAGTGTCTTTGCATCATAATAGTCAAAAGAAAAAACTGAACCATTAAACTATAACAGTAACATTAAATTATAATTAGATAGTAACCAAATTGATTCTGGTCAATTATGCCACTGTAATATGATTGATATTGATTAACATTTAGTTTGACAAAAAAAAAACAGCTGTTAAAAAAGAAACCAATTGTTCGCTGTTGTGTTGTTGTTCGCTGCTATATTATGGTTGAATGAAGAGGAAGATTGAAGCTGATGTGCTGGTGTTCAATTTTGGATTAAAGTTGTTGTGTTGCTTTCTCTTTGCTAGTTGAACAAAGAGGATTGAAGCTGCTATGCTGCTTCGCTTTGCTGGTAAAATGAAGAGGATTCAAGTTGATGTTCACTTTGGTGGTTGAATGAAGAGGATTGAAGCTGTTGTGGTTGAATGAAGAGGAAGATTGAATAAGTTTGGGTTATAATTTAGGAAATACGAGTTAAGTCATTAGGTGAGGACGTGAGGTGATATCAGTGAATAAGATAAAGCTCATTTTATGTTTTTTTTATATATTTGTATGTTCTAAAATGTAAAATGGTGGGATCGGTGCTGGATCGCGATCCTACCACGATCCTACCAAATTTCGAGTCTAGCACCGATCCAACTCGTATTTATGAGGTGGGATCGTAGGATCGTACGATCCTACGATCCGGATCGCGATCCTATGAACATTGGCTTGATCGACCCAACATTAAACAAATTCCAAGTTATGTGAAGAATGTAAAAGTATTGCACCAATATTTCATGAACAATATAACACGTACTTTTTCCATAAGTTTATATTTATCAATCTGAGGCTAAACTCTACCACTGTTGTGAAGGAATCTGATCTAGATATGCACATGATCATAGTGCACTTAATAAAAAGGGGAACGAAAATGAAAATCTTCATTATGCATTAGAGAAATATACTAAAGACAACTCCTCTTAAGTTAGAAATAATTAATAAACTAAGAGCTCAAATTCTCAAACTATGACTGATAGTTTTAAAATAGTTACACTTGTTTAAACTGAGAGCTCATTCCTGAGTAAAGTATAATGACAATCACTTAATCGTTACCAATAGTTGAGGAACTTTTATGCAACACGCCATCCGCATTGCTAGCTTCATAATTCACTAAGAGGTATATAATGAAGATCCTATTTACAAAAAAATATGTATCACCTATTTTTGTTCACCATTCTAGATAATATAAACATACCTATGTTCTCAAGAACGTAATGGCAGTGAGAATAAGAAAAACACTAGACAGCGATGAAGAGCGACATAGACATGAACAACGACATAGAGAAGAAAAATGGGTGTGAGCCTGCAAGACGAGAGCATTTCGGTTTTTAACTTTATCTGGTTGGGCCCTATGTTTGATATGCAGTTGGTTGGGTGGTTTGTTTAGTTAAGATTATGTGATATCATTAAAGGTCTGATAGTCCAACTACACTTGGGCTTGGCTAAGGTATAATTTGATGTGAAAATAATATATATACATTTTAATTAATATTTTTTATTTTTTATTACAAATCATTTTCAGGTTGTGGGTTGGGTCATGGGTGAAGATCTCTACCCAAACCCAACCTACAAAATTAGCTTATTACCCTAACCCAACCCAAAATTAGATGGGTCAATAATCAAGACCCTAACCCGCAAAAGTATGGGTTGGGTTCGGGTGGTTGGGGGTTGGGTCAAAATTGCCAGGTTTACGGAAAACACAACTCAACATTTACTTATTTCATTGGTGTTACACGTCGTTAACCACCCACATGGCTAACAAGGCTAATACTTCTACACTGTATCAGTTTGATGGACTAGATTCCCGAGCACCTCCACAATACAATCCCGTTCCATTTCCAAAATCAATATACATTTACATTCCAACTATACCGAGTATTTACAAACTAATTCCGATAACAGTTTCGGTCTTACTACACCTACAATACATATGCAATCAAATAACTATCCGTGTACAAACTACCACCCCGTCCTACTCTCGAAAGGCTCCCAGCTCCATTGTACCTGAAAAGGAAAAAGGGTGGCCCCCAAGGGGCTCGGCACCTTTGCTGGTATGGTAATCGTGCAGCCCGCATACTACCGGGCCACGCACAACTAATTGTCGTCTAAGCATGCGGTTAATTATATTTAAATCATGCATTTAGAACCATAAACACATAACACATTCACAAACATACAACCCTCATAAGCATAGCAATACTATTTGCATAGCATCAACAACATACATAACATAATAGGGACGAATCCCTTGAGGGAAACGAACCAAACACCAGTTAGTCCAACTTGGTAAGCCTAGAGAGTGACTTTAGTCTCATATTAAGCTCGTTACACAATAACTTATTTAGGTGTGTCGGTCTTAATATAGAACTGACCACACCGTCACACCATAATTTTATTTATATGTGTCGGATATTGTGACCCAATCACACCTTATACATAAACCCCCTAGCCCGAACAATAGTCAGGTAGGAAAGCCATTTATCTTAGGCTTGTGAGTGATTGCAATCCAAGGAGGAAAACAACCATACATGGGAGAGAGTTGAATCCATTATGGATATCAACTCCCGTACATACACGCGCGACCGAGACTCCCGGATTCCTCACCCCCCCATTAATTATATATATATATACAGGGAGGTAAACATTTTGCACCCACATCAACACACACCAAACACACGGATAGCCATAGTTAGAACATTCCTTAGGTTGAAACGTTAAAACCGAATACCGTTCTCTTACGTAATCCTAACCTTGGTTAACTAGCGGGTTAGCACGTATTCGAGGTTAACGACATCGAAAACACACCTGCACAATAATAACAATGACTGTAAACTCATTTCATGATTTAAGTCTTAAAGTCATAAACATCCAGAAAAAACAAAAACAACACAAACCGGTGTAATCCGGTAGGACACAGGTTGCAAGAAAACCATACCGGTCACCTTGAGGTTGGCTAGCCTAATGTGACACCCTCTTAGTCCCGGCTGCCATTTCAACTAGTTCTTGTTCCTATAATTCATTCAATCGAATGGTTAATTACCGTTCTTACTTTCCGGTTAACTAATCACTTCATGTAATTATGTTGTATACTTTCACACTTAAACTTATACTTGTTCGCCCTCTTTAATGGTCATTAAATTCACCAAACATCTCTTAAACATCCTTATAACATCAACACCTAACAATCCCCTTCATTACATGTCATTTTATAACCTTAAACATTTAAATCATCTTACTTAACTTAACCTCTTAAGTCCTTATATACTTATCCTTTTCATCATCATTACCCTCTTAATGGCATACCACTAACACCACTTAACATCCTTAAAATTAAATTTTTTTTAAAAGTGGCCGACCGACCTTGCAAGTTAGGTCGCAAGGTAGGTCAAAGTCAGAAAGCTTCCTGTATGGGTATTCTGGGCCCGACCTACCTTGCCAAGGTCGGTCCTAAGGTAGGTCGAAGTCAGAACCTTGTTTTTTTAGTGTTTATTTCACTCCAAATTCACCCCAATCTTTTCCTAATCATTCCACATGTTTCCCAAACATGTTTAAACACCTTAAACACTCTTAAAACCTACTTAAATCCTTGTCTAAACTTGTACTCCATTCTTAAATATTCCTCACACTTGTAACATTTTTTCCTTAAGTTTCTAAATGTAGTTTATGCCTACAACTTCAACTACCAAGGTGTTGCCTCACCACCATTACAATTACTCCAAAAGCATCATTTCTCACCAACACTTCCTTTACACAACTCCTTACGATTTTTCCCACAAGTTCATACTTAGTCCTTCACAGAGCCTTATACCTCTTTGTTAACGAATTTGCACAAGACTTTACCACATTTCCACCATGACCTTGGTGTATCTAGAAATCATCCATTAGTTCTCTAAACCTCCAAGACTATGCCCAAGATATTTTAACACTTAAGAACACCTTAACTCACTTTCTTTCACCAATTTAACACTTAACAATTCTTAGTACAACCTAGGTCACAATACTTCACCAAAACACTTGAAACTCTTGTTTCCCCCATCAAATTTTTGCCATAGGTTTCCTAGTACATTTTCACACCCAAACACTTTGTTTTTCACTCTCAAACAACAAAAGATATTCAACTCCACAAGGGAAGTTCTTTACACACAAACTACACTTAAACTCCACCACATCACAATATAGTGCATTAAGCTTAAATTGCTTAGCACTTAGGCCCTTAAATGACATGGCTCTTAGGCCCTTAAATAACATAAACCTTAAACACTGAATTTCCCACATATTAAATGCCTTTAACCTGCAAATACACACAACATCACATATGCCCTTAATAACCTCCTTGTGGGTATTTACTAACTCATTTCCCTTTGGCTTTTTAGGTTGTTTCATAAACAATGCAATTTAAGCTCATTCTCCTAAAGCACAAAGACTACATCAAGAGAGGTTATTTACCTCTTCTTTTCAAGATTTTCTCACTTGTTTTCTCTTGTTCTTTCTTGATTGAAAATCGGCAAGGAGCTTTTATCACTTGTCAATCTTCTAACCAATAAACATATTGGGTAATGAGCATTAAGCTTCATACTTAAACTCATAAATAAACCCTAGGTTACATAAGTGTTTTAAAACACTAGAATGGAAGTTTACCTTGGAATTTGAAAGAGAGCTTGATAAAGGAGCAAGGTAGGACCTCTTCTAATTCCTTTCAACGATGAATCAAGCTTGTAAAAGAGCAAGACAAGGCATCACAAAAGAGTGATTTTCGGCCATGTATGAAAATGAAAGGAAATGTGAATTTTCTTTGACTTTTCTTACCTTGAAGCAAAGAAGAACAACAAGGTGTAAAAAGATGAGTCTTTCCTCCTCCAATGGATATTCTCCATGGCACCGAATTGGAGTTCTTGGAGATTTGAAAAGATAGAAATGTAGAGCTTACTCTAACTAAGACAAAGGTGGTCTTAGAATTAAATTTGGAGCATGGAGCTAGAAGTTACAAGCAAATGAAGATGAAGAATGGTGTGGTGCTATAGAAGAACGGTTTTGGTTGGGAGGATGAAGGTTGAAGACGGTGGGAAGAAGGGAGAATGAAGAGAATGAGGTGAGAGAGTACACTTTACAAGATATATTTTAAGTTATAAAGGTAAATGTCCTTTTACTTACTTTTTCCTTCAGCCTTTAATTAACTAGCAAATGGTGATGACTCACCATATAGAAACCGGCCCCTTCACCATATTTAGGATAGTCATGGGCTAGTTTGACCATTTAATTAACTTATGTTGACTTAATGCTAAATTAAGCACTATTTGAGCACTATTCACAAATTAGTGCACAAATTTGTGAAATTTTTTATTTCCCATTGATTTAGACTTCCTAATGTGATAATAAGTAGTACACATGTTGATTAAGGTGTAATGATGGGCATTTAGCCACTCAAAACCCATTTCCAAGACAATTTTTCAAAAATGTGCTTTAAGACTCCTTAAAGCACAATTTGTGTTTAAACTTGTTTTTGAGCTTGGTTTTCTTTGGGAATTGATTTAACATGTTCTTCAGCATGTTAATAAGGTCTAGGAATGACCTTTGGGTCTTATACAAGGTTACACCAAGTCTAGAGCAAGTATTTGCTTAAATTGACTTTATGATGTTTTCTTTGGTTTAAATTATCTACCAATGTTTCTTAAGGACTTAATTAGCCTTAGAAAATCATAATTACATGTTAGTAAAGTTTTGGTAGGCTCTTTGGATCCTAACCAAGTTCTTTCCAAGCTTAGAGCATGTTTCTGCTCAATTTGCCTTAATGGTACTTTATTGTGTTTACCATGGTTTAATTTGCTTACTAACATTTCTAAGGCACTTATTAGCCTTAATATACCATAGTTTAATATTTAAACAACATATCTAGGTTTGGGGTATTTCAGTTAGTAAATAATCTCAAGTCAAGTGTGTTAGTTTTGATCACAAACACACAACAAATACAATAACCGGTTGCATGCTTTATCTTGTTTAGTTGGAACACATAAAGAGTTAACACACAAGCCGAGGGACTCCTCGTTAGCAAGCAGGCTACTAGAAAACCATACCGTACACTGTCAGTTGTCCGGTTGTTTAATCCCCTTCGGAGTCCAAACCCTCAAATCCTAAACATTCATCCAATTTAGGTTGTTAATTACTTCCATATTACTTAACTTACTTAGCCACTAATGATCCCCAACTAATAACCACTAAGTTCTTATAAACTTAACCTTAAACACTTAATTTATTTTACTTAGCTTAACTTCTTAAGTTCTTATTTGCTTACCATTCTAATCATCATTACCCTCCTAATGGTGGACTACTAATGCCACTCATCATTCTTAAAATTAAATTATTTTTTTTATAAGGGCCGACCGACCTTGCAAGGGAGGTCCCAAGGTCGGTCGGAACCAGAACACTTCCCCGTTTGAAAGTTTCAGCCCGACCGACCTTGCCAAAATAGGTCCTAAGGTCGATCCAAGTCAGAAAATATTTCCGTTTGAAAATTTTAGCCCGACCGACCTTGCCAAGTTCGGTCCTAAGGTCGGTTTAAGTCAGAGAACTTCCTGGATGGGTAATTTAAGCCCAACCAACCTTGCCAAGGTCAGTCCTAAGGTAGGTCGAAGTCAGACCCTTGTTTTTGAGTGTTTATTTCACTCCAAACCTTTCCATAAGTGTCCTAGTATGTTCTAACATCCTTTTGGCACTTTAATACACTCTTAAACCATCCCCCAAACTCCTTAATCCACCCACAATCAAACTCCTTAATCATTTACTCAAATTCTCACTAAATCCTTAACACTTAGAACTCAATTCCTTACACTTCCAACTTGTAAATTTTGCCTAAGACTTCAACTAACCAAAATGTTTCCTTTCAACCAATATAACTACTCCTCAAGCATTATTACTCATTCCCATTTCCTTTACTCCAACTTCTCAACTTTCTCAAGGTTAACTACTCTAGTTCATGCTTACATCCTTACAAGACTTAATACCTTATTTTGCTTCAAACTTTGCACAAGTCTTACAACTTCTCTTATCATGGTTTTGGTACCTTAAATTCACCATTGTAACCTCTAGTTCCTCCTAGCCATTCATAGGTCATCCTAATACTCAAGAACTCCTTAGTTTATCCTTTTTCACCATTTTAACCCTTAATGTTTACTAGTACATCCTTGGTCATAAAATTTCCTTAAAACACTTAAAACATCTAGTTTCCTCACCAAATTTTGACATAGTTTTACTAACACTTTCTTATACCCAAACTCTTAGGTTTTCATCCTTAAACAACCAAGAATACTCAAATCCTCAATAAACATTCTTACACACAATATTATACCCAAACTACACCACATCATAATATAGTGCATAAACTTAAATTGGTTGGCTCTTAGACCCTTAAATGTCTTGGCTCTTAGGCCCTTAAATGACATAAACTTAAACATTGAATTTCCCACATAATAATAGCCTTCAACCTGCAAATACACATAACAATGCTCCCATATCAATATAAGTGTTCTTGTAATTCACCTTACGATTGTTTAACTATCTCAATTCTCATTTGCTCCTTAGTCACACGTTCTCAAATATGATCATGTTCTTTCTCCTAGGTTTTATAGCCCTTACTTAGTGTAAACTCTAAGCTACACTTATCATCTATCTAAATCCCATCCCTTAAAGCAATACACCATCTTAAGGCAAGTCATTTATCTTGTTTCTCAAGCTTTCCTCTCAACTTCCTCCTTAGGTTTTTCTTGATTGGTTCTCGGCCAAGGACTTTAATTCTCTTGCCAATGTTCTAATCCACATTCAAATAATCTAATGAGTAGTAAGCAACATGCCTAAACTCATAGAATTCAATCTTAGGTTAAAAAGTGTTTTAAGGCATTATAAATGGATGTTTACCTTGGTGTCTCAAGATGGACTTGGTAATGAATCAAAGAGGACCTCCAATAGTCCTTAGAGAATGAAACAAAGCTAGTTCAAGGGATAAAACAAGACCCCATGAGAAAGCAATTTTCGGAAATGAACAAAGTTGAAACTTGATTTTTCTTTCACTTTTCTTACCATGAATGAGAGGAGATGTAATGGGGATCTTAAAACTGAATTTTCCTCCTTCAATGGAGTTTTTTCATGGCATAAAACTTGATCTTTTGGAGATTTGAAATGATAGAATGAAAGAGCATGCTCCAACTAAGAGTAATCTATGCTTAGTTTTTGATTTGGAGCAATAATGAGTATTTGGTGAGCAAGTGAAGGTGGAGGAAGAATGGGGCTGTAACTTACGGTTTCTTAGGGAGGAAGAAGAAGAAAAACCGGTGGAAGAAGAAGAGAATGAAGAAGAGAGGAGAGAGGTGAGCTAAAGTGAGATCTTTTCTTAAAAAGGTAATAGTCCTTACTTACTTTTCCCTCTTCTTTTCTGATTTTGTTGAAGTCCATGGTGACTCATCACCTTCAAAACCGGCCCCTCCATCTCCATAAGATATTTATGGGCTTTGTTGACCAACTAATTAAGTAAAGTTGACTAAAGACTCATTTGGGCACTATTTGGTTACTATTCACAATTAGTGCACATATTTGTGAAATTTTTAGTTTCCCATTGATTTCGGCTTCCTAATGTGATACTAAGTAGTACACAAGTTGATTGAGGTATAATCAAGGGCATTTAGCCACTCAAAACATCCTTCTAAGACAATTTTTCAAAAATGTGCTTTAAGAGTCCTTAAAGCACAATTTGTGTTTTAACTTGTTTTTGAGCTTGGTTTTCTTTGGTAATTGATTTAACATGTCCATTAGCATGTTACTAAGGTCCAAGAATGATATTTGGGTGCTAACCAAAGTTACTTCAAGCTTAAAGCATGTTTTTGCTTAAATTGCTTTTATGGTGTTTCCTTGTGTTTTCTTTGGTTTAAACTGTTTCCTAATGAGTCTAAGGCATATTTTAGCCTTCTTATATCTTAGTTTAGCATCTAAACACCATAGCTATATTTGGGGTATTTCAATTAATCTCTCCTTTTTCTTTTTTATTTGCCTTGTCGTTACAAAAGTGACAATCCCAAAATCAACACAGAGATGAATGGAGTGTGGAGACTGAGGTCAAGTCGAGAATAGGTTATTTACGAGAAACCAAATAACCAGGGAGATGAAGAAATGAACTGCCCACTACTGAAGATGATAGAGATGGAGATAAAACCCTAATCTCTAAATTTCCCCCCAAATTTAACAAGAGTAGATGATAGAGATGGAGCTCATAGTAAAACAACGGAGGTGACTAAACGAGGTTGCCTCCGTAGATCAATCATGGGATACGACTAAACTTGCCCCCGATTAGACACTAAGCAACCGAGGCGACCTAGAGCATATCGCCCCCATTGATGTCACAGGCTGACACCGAGCAACATACCAACGGAGGCAAAATATCTATGGTTAGCCCCCGTTGATCGAAAAATCAGCAGTGACTAAACAACTAGGCCCCGTTGATCGTAAAATAAGAGGGCGACTGATAAACTCGCCCCTATTGATAGTAAAATCAGCAACGACTACACAACTCGTCCCCGTTGATTATGAAATTAGAGGCAACAGCTTGCTCGCCCCCTTTGATCTCTGTTTGAAGCCAAATTTTATGTTGCCTCCCTTGATGTTATACAATTACCCTTATAGATTCATATTCTTGTAGTGAGATAGAATGGTAGAGAATAAGTTAGTTATTATAATCGTTGTTACAATTTTAGTCCTTATTCCATAATTTCAACCAAATAAAAATTACTTTATAATATTTCTAGTAATCAAATAAAGGAATAACATTCTATTCTCAGTTTATGTTATTCCCGCAACTAAACAAGCTATAAATGCATGCGCTTGGATTTAAAACCAGCTGTGAGGTACGTTGCTACATATCACCTCCTTCATTGTTTTCACATCGAGTCTGTATTAAAACTAACTATTGAAATAAAACAGATAAAAAAAAATGTGAAACCATGCTTACAAATGGTGGTGCAAAGTTCAAATTCATTACAACAAATCATCCCATTATGGAATGAGTGACAATTAATGTTCCTTTTATTATACATAAAAAAAAGAATTTAAAAGTAAGAATATTTATTACAATGTTTGTTTAACTACCCAAAAAAAAAGGAGGAAAAAATGGGATCAATATAAATGCAATCATAGATTTTAACTACACATGTAGTCATTACCTAATATTATCTTTATTTACAAAATTACAATATACTCCACTTCTAACAATTCTCTATATTTCTACGTAACAGGTGGCCTTCGTCTGTGTCCCGCGATCATATATTCTTCCAGGGGCACATATAAAACAATTATAAATATGTAAATGTGTAAGTTTGGGTTAGAAGTACTGCATGCATGACCCAAACAATAATCTATATTTCTTACGAGAGAGAGATCCGACCAACCAGACCCTTATATATACAATGGCTTAGTTCCACAACTCGGACAGGAGCAGCTAGCGCTGTCGCAGCCATAAAGAAGTGATAAGGTGATAACCATATCAGCCGCTCTGTGGTCAACTAAAACGCACTTTATGGGCAGAAGAGAAATGCTTTGCGGCATCTACCATCAGTACCGTAGCTGGGTCGGCGGCAGATTTGGTTGAAGGTATGGATGGGTTTGCTGGAACTGGAAGTGAAGAACCGAAGCATGACACTAGATACTTAATCAAAGGTGAGGAGGAGTGGTTAGTGGGCTTACTGTCACCGTTCATATTGTACACCATGTTTGGTTTCTGTTGGGTTTAAGGCAAGAGAAGTATGATGACGGTCGGGATTTTTGTAATTCGAGAGTGTTTGTGAATTATATGAAGGGTTATTCTGGGTGGAAGTTTGTGTTTGAGTTTGATTCTCTTCTCTGTTGTGGGTAATTGAGCTCAAGTGATCGATCAGAATAAACACTGCAGTCTCCACCTCCGGTATATAAAGGGAAGAGATTTCTTGCTGCCCAAGAGGAATTGGAAGAATTTTCCACGCGTTTTGAAGGTAAAAAAGTTTTTTAAGTGGACGAGGAAAGTGTGTGTATCTGTCTGGGACTTGACGTCTTGCTCATTTTGATTTTGACCAGCGTCTAACTTTATAATCGCGTCTGTTGTTCAATGTTTTGACGAGTCAATATTAGTCTTCTTTGTCATTAAGATAATATGAATATTAAAACGTCGATGATTATAAGGATATATAAAGGGTGATTAAAACTATGATCTTTCATTTTCATACTCAAATAAGGACAAAAAGAGCAAATTAAGCTGGACATGGGTGTGTAGGGGTCTCCATTCGGTTCGGTTAATTCAGTTATAACCAAAAATTGATTATTTTTCAGTTTTTTTTACCGTTTTTCATAACCATTTTTTTAAATTTTGGTTTTTGGTTATTGAAGATAATATTTCGGTTAACGGAATAACCAAAATATTTTTTTAAAATTAAATATTAAAATATTAATCAAAATTATAATTTTCTTTTAAAAATTTTGGTTAACCGAATTTATTACGGTTAACCGCTACTACTTCGGTTTTCGGTTATTAAGTAGAAAAAAATTCAGTTTTCGGTTATTTCGGTTATTGAGCTGAATTTCGGTTAATTCGATTATAACTAAAATAACCAAAAACCAATTTTTTTTTAGGAAATTTCATGAAATGCCACTATATTTTTGGATAATTCATGAAACGCCACTAAGAAAAAGAAAGTCATGAAATACCACTATATTTTCTGAAAAATACATGAAATGCCACTATAGATAGAAAAAAGACAAAAATACCCCTACTAATTAACAAAATACTTTTAAAGTTCATAAAATACCCCTAAGTGTTTAAAATTTACAAAAATTAATAAAAATATCAAAAATACCAATAAAAATAAAAAACTTATAAAAAATATAAAAAAATTGAAAATTGAAAAAAATTGAAATTGAAAAAAAATTGAAAAAATAAAAAAATTTTAAAAACATAAAATATCATAAAATATTAAAAAATAAATCTTTCATTTTTAAATTATTTCTACCATAAAAAGAATATTGAGTTCTAAACAAATATTATACCAATTTTTTATACCAATATAGTACCATAATTTATACCAAATAACCAAAATTTTTTTATAATTTTTTAATTATTATTTTCTATTAATTTAGATTAATAAGTTCTTGAAGGAGTAAATATTTTTTTTTATATTGCAAATTTTAAAAACTAAATTTTAAATATAATATTTTATTGGAAATAGAGGACTGAGAAGATATATATTAGTAGTAAACTTGTTTGAAATGTAAAATAGAACGTTTTCAGAATAATAATATGCAACTTATTAGGATTTTAGTTTTCAAATTCTATTAGCAATATAAAAAAATTATTTACTTTAAGGAAAAATAATCTAAATTGATAGTAAATAATAATTAAAAAATGTATGAACAAAATTATGGTACTTTTTTGGTATAAATTATAGTACTGAATTGGTATAAAATTTGGTATAAATTATTTGTTTAGAACTCAATATTCTTTTTATGGTATTGAATAAATTTTGAAAAATAAAATATTTATTGATACCCTAATTTTTTAATTTTTTTTAGTTTTTTAATTTTTTTAGTTTTTTCAAAATTTTAATTTTTTTAGTTTTTCAAATTTTTAATTTTTATAATTTTTTTATATTTTTATTGTATTTTTGATATTTTTATTAATTTTTGTTAATTTTTGACAGTTAGGGGCATTTTATGAATTTTAAAAATACTTTGTTAACTAGTAGGGAAATTTTTGTCTTTTTTCTATCTATAGTGACATTTCTGGTACTTTTCAACAAATATAGTGGCATTTCGTGACTTTCTTTTTTTTAGTGGCGTTTCATAAATTAACAAAAAATATAGTGGCATTTCATGAAATTTCCCTTTTTTTCAAAATTTGGTTTTCAGTTAACCGAATGGATTGACACCCCGGTGTGCCTTCTCTCGAGGCAGACTAATCCAGCTCTGAAGACAGAAAATCGTGGGGAATCAGAATAGACTCTATCGCAAAAGCTACCCAAAAACTAATAGCAAAATTCCATGAGATCACAACGACACTCTATTAACTGTTTATCATTACTTGATTAGAAGAGTTAGGCCTTCAAGTCATATATTACCAGGGAACTTTGAGGCTAAATGATATGGACAATATGGAACAGAATTCGAAGTCGTGGGTGCATTGCTCCAGACTCTATTAAGTAACCTTAGTGACTATGTTCTAGTTATGCTGTTATCATCGTGAAGAGTTTATATGAAGAGATTGTTTTTCAAATTGATTAGTAAAGAGTTTTTGAAATGATCTATTCCTTGAGGGTTTAGAGTAGGAGTTAAGCAAACCCGACAAAAGAAAGGCACCCCCACAACGTGAAGTTATATTGTCTAGTTAGGGAACTAATAAAATGATTATACAAACAATACCTAGCCAAGTATATGATATGAAAACAAAAAATGTGAAAACAGATATGATATTCTATCTATGGACACATTGGCAAGAATGAGTTACGGAGCAGCCAAGGATGAGACATCTGTAGTTTCACTTTCACTTAAATTTAATTATGAATTATATGAAAACTCTAAACAAATTACACTTTTAACCTACTAATTACTATAAATTTATAATTGATAAAAAGCTATACAAATTCTTTTTACCCATTGATCACGTAGACCTATCTGAATCACCAGCGGGTGATGGATAGATCGAGTGATGGGTAATGACTAACAGGTTATGAGTCAGATTCAAGTGAAGCAGATGAAACGGGTGTTGAAATACAACCAGCGACAAAAGTAGTACCTTCAAGCGGTTAAACAAGCAACATTCGTTTAGTAGCCGCGTCTACTGTAGTTTGTAGCTTACTATCTTGAAATATTGTTTTTTTTTAACAAAGATTTCTACATCATTACACTTTTAGAGTGATGTTGAAAGTTCTCGAAATGAAATTTAAGCAGATTTAGAAGATCATGGACGACCTTAAATTCTAGATTATAAACCCTAGACTATGATCCTTTGATAATTTATCATTCTTGGGATATGTTGTGAGTTTAAGATATTCATGTTGTAGTTCACTTTACACCTTCGTAATGTTCAATTATCTCGGTGTGTTTGTAGGGTTTGAGGTTTAGGATTTAGGGTCTTTAAAGCTTAACCTTATATCTTAAAATAAATCTTTGTCGGTTTAACTTTGGTAGGGTATGATCATTTCCTATCATTCACGTATTTTAATTTTAATTTGTTCAATACCTTTATAATATCTTAATTTATTCCACATGTTTTAGGGTTTCTGGTTCAAACCGTAATTCCAACACTTCAAACCTCATAATAAACCTTAAACGGTTTAACATTCTGAGAGTATGAACATTCCTATGGTATTTTTTGTCATAATTCATTCCATATTTTTTTACAAGGATTTGTGGTTTAGGGTATAATTCATTTCATACTTTCACATTTCAACGCAAAAATATATCTAGAAGTCTCTTTCATTCTTCATGTTTTCGTCAAATTTAAGCGTTATATCATCTAGCAAGGCAAATCTTATATCTTATATTGAACATATCTAATCGATTTTTTCAAATGTGAAAAAAAATGGAATCAAGGCAGCCGCCAACCACCAGCCGCCAACTGAGTAGCTGCTGGGTGGCTACCTTGTTTACAATTGCACGTCGGTTGTATCTTACATCCGGCTGACGACTATGAGTATCTTGGATGGTCTCCATCTATCTGTCTTGTAGCTGATGGTGGACTTTTTTTTTTTCATTTTTAAAAACAATAGATTTTCATATGTGTCAATAAATTGTTATAAATTTTAGTTTAGAAAAGTCTATAATTCTTAAAGATTGTTAAAGTTTTTAACTTAATTTAAGAGACTGCATGCAATATTAAAGTGAATGCAAATAATACTTCTCATAAACTTATTAACAAGTTGTGTATTAAAATTATCCGGTATATTTTTCTTGGCCTAACTATCTCAGATCACATTGCGATTAAAATCAACAAATGTTATAGATTGTCAAGCCCCTGTGGCATCCTATAACCAAAGTTCTTGGATTCAAAACTCACCTACTACTAGGGGTGTCAAAATCGGGATTCGGGTCGGGTTGAGCTCAACCCGAACCCGACCCGAAAATAGTTTTGGTCAACCCGAACCCGACCCGAACCCGGAGCGGGTTGTACTTCTTTAACCCGAACCCGGAACGGGTTGACCCGAACCCGACCCGTTTTTTCAAAAATTTATTTATTTTTAAAATTTTGGATTATTTAATAAAAAATATAATACTATAATATTAATTAATTATTATGTACAATATATAATCATATGTTATCGGTTAAATGTTTATTTTAGTCATAAATTAATCATTAAATACTAATTAAGTCATTAAATATAACATATTTTCTATTTTTAATTAATTTTTTTTCGGGTTACGGGTTAGCGGGTTCAACCCGAACCCGAAGCGGGTTTCAATGACCCAACCCGAACCCGATCCGAAAATCATTTCGGGTCAAAAATCTCAACCCGAACCCAGCTTTTTACGGGTCGGTTTCGGGTCGGATTTCGGGTTCGGGTCAAGATTGACATCCCTACCTACTACCATACTACGAGAAAGATTCATTTAGAACCTCAGCCACATATGAAAAAAAATGTTATAGATTTGACCTACATACTTAGAATATAATCAAAAGCAAAGGTTACAATTTTTGAATAACTTACATAGTTAGAGGTAAAATATTAGTTGTAGATACACAAGTCTTTGTCATGTAGAAAAGATAAAGGCACGTGTAAAGATGAACACAACACACAATTTAATTGTCTGATATCATCAAAGCATTGTTTGTGGGCTGGCGTTCCAGCTAGCTTTTTCCTAATTTTTTCCCCTCTTTTATTCAGTAAGACACTTGAGATTTTGTGTTGGATAACTAATTATCAAGACACTCAAGGTCTCTAGTGCGTACATGGCCATGAGGAAACCTTGGGATGGGAAAATTTCCCTCGGAAGGGCAAACAGCCCCATCAATTCCCATGCAAGGTTCAATTCTCCAATAATTCCCGATTCCGAGTTTTTTTTATCGATGTACTGAAGCCGATAATTCATTTATCGGCTTCATTAATGCCGATAAATGAATTATAGACTTCAGTACATCGGTAAAATCGATCGTTGGCATCTGTACTGAAGCCGATAATTCATTTATCGGCATTAATGAAGCCGATAAATGAATTATTGGCTTCAGTACAGATGCCTATATAACACTGCATCGCGCGAGGCTTTGGGCACACAACCTTCATTTTTTCCAAAACTCTTCCAAATCACTCCAAATCCTCTCCTCTAAAATCCTTTGTTTGCATAGGAACTACAATATGGCTGACCAATATCATATGGGTGAGCATGGTCCGGTGGAGTCGCAGCCGTTTAGTTTGCAGACGACTCATATATCTGCGGCGTACGCCTCTGACGACCTGGTTAGTATTTACTAATTAATTTATATTGTATGATTATTATATATATGTTATAATAGGTTAATAATTTACATTTTTAGTGTATTTAGATATTTGATATAGTGGTAATCGATGCAATAATCATAGTTTTTTATATATAATGAGTATACGTAATTTTATTATTGTTTGGTATTATTTAAGTATATGTGGATTGTATTATCTGTCTGTGTAACAGTAGTTTAGTTTAATTGTTAATTTAATACAATTCCTTAGTTCATGGACCCTATGACTTAATTGTAGGTAATGTAGCATATCAATTTTTGTAAATTATATTCTAGTTAATTATATATGGTTTAGTTAAATAACATATACTATATGCAGTTGTTTAGTCTAATTATTATCTGTCTGTGTAACAGTAGTTTAGTTTAATTGTTAATTCAATATAGTTGTTTAGTTTATGGACCGTATGACTTAATTGTAGGTGTAACACCCCCGAATAAACATCCAATAGTACGAAAAAAGCTCCTAGCCATATTACAGGATAACTATGCAGCGGATTCTTGACTTCATCCGGGTGCTACAGATGCCAACCACCCACGTGGTTGACAGACCACATTACCAACACCAAGTTACGGTCTGCATGACTGGAAACAGCCCTCAACCAAAACTCATGTACAATATAAGATACAATTCCCAAGTACCTAGTGTATACAACATAGCCACTAGATTAAACAACACAACTGAAACATTACATCCCGAGTTTAGTTCTACAGGGTACAATTCATAAATTAGACAGAACTGCTCATAAGTCTTGCCCAGATGGACTACCCCCATGATAGTCCTTCTCCTACCCTCCGTCATGTTCCAGATGATCACCTGTAAAAATAAAGAACTCAGCAAAACTATGCTGAGTATGAATATGTGTAGCCCGTATGTTGCCGGGCTACACGACTACTTGGTCGAATATTATTAAGTCCAATTATATGCTATAATAAAGCGGTAAGGCACACCATAACACATCATGATATCATACACACTTAAAGGTAGCAAAGAAATAGCAACAAGCAACCAAGCATAACATGTCAGCATCATAGCAACATCAAACACGCAACCAAGCACAACAAGCTGCTAGCTAGTATAGCAACAACAATCATGTAAATAATAAAACGTGTGCATAAGTATATTATACCAATGATCCTCACTATGGGATCATTCGAGCGTTATGTGTTTTCATTTCTTTTCTCTTGTTCCCATAATGTGTATTTTCTTTCTCTTCTCTTGCCGGGTCTGGGGATATAGTTAGATCCCGTGACCATATCATGTAGGTGCCATTCTTTCCTTGATTCTTTAAGGTTTATTTGTGAATTCTCTTATCACCTAAAATTGAAGAACATCTTCTCCATAGCTAATCCTCCATTCCTGGCGTCATGCGTCGAGAAAGCGGGGTCACCCCTAGACCCCAGGATGTGTTCCACCAACTGGTATTTTACTATTCATTATCGTTATAAGTTCGACACCATAGTGGGTGTCATTAGAAGTCCTCTATAGTTTAAGGGGAGTGTTCCCTTTATATAGTTCCTTTGTTTTGTTTACGTAGTTCGTTGTGTATCATCTCAAGGTTTCATCAACGTGAAGGGACTATACTACTGTGTGCGCGCAAGTAATAAGCAACAATGATATAACAAGCATATAAGCAATCCACGACAAACACTCCAATTTCATGCTTTAATCTTATGGTCATTGTCAAACAAGGCACACAGCACACAAGCCGTGTAACACGGCAACATACGGACCACACATATCCATACCTGGTCCAGAAGCCAGAGTTGTCTCACACACACAAGGTCCCGGTTGCATTCCTTACGGCCCTAACGGTAATTAAAAATAACTTGTCAGTTTATGATTTTATGCGACGATAGTTGTAACATTTTTCCTAGTTTATCCCATTCTATCGGGCGTCGTCCCCTAGGTGAACTTTTGAATGTTCAACTTATACTTGCCATTAGAACTTCCCAAGTATTAACCTTAGGCTTGATAATCCCCTAGGACATTTACATTGTCGATTCATATGTTAACTAAGTCCTTCTCCTAGCTAACGTTTTAAGGTATTGAGAGCATTAACATGCAACAAGTTTATCTAAGATGGGTTTTTCATTTGCCTAGGACGTATCCCTACCTTAGTTAAATAGGTTGGCTATGTTCTTAATCCCTTAACGCAGCAATAGGGTTCTTAAGATACTCCCAAAACATGTTCATACAGATGCCCTGAAGTTTCCGAATCAGAACACAATTCCCCATGCATTACCATACTGCAACACAAATTCGTAAAACTGAAACGAAACTCTCGTTTCTAACCTTAACCACTTCTACGTCTAAGGTACCTACTAATGACTAACCTTCCCAAGCTGCTTCATTAACTTAGTTAGTTGTGTTAGGAGTGGTTTGGGTTCATTACTAACCTAACATCCCCCTCTTAATACCCCTGTATACCAGTTTACAGAAACTACTTATTATCGAAAATCTGAAACCACAATCTATATGTTGCTTCTTGATTCTTGTTTCTCTTTAGTCCAACTGATGTTTAATCTTCTCAAAACATTTTGCTAACTTAGCTATATCCCTTAGCTATGATTTGGGTTTGTTATTAAGCTCACATCACACTTATACTACCTCTGGAAGTTTACTGTACTGAAGCAAAACTTCATAAAACTGAAACAACAATCTGTACATCCCTTGCTCCCCACTTCCCCTTTAATGCATTAAGTTGATTCCTAATCCCTCCCAAGTGTTTACAGACCTATTTAAGTGTATTAGCTCGATTTTTAGTTTATAAACAAGCCATTACAACCCCCTTATACCTACTGCGTGATAGTTATACAGAGATAACAATGTTATAGGAAATCTGAAAACACAGTTTGGGTATCTTCCCTTTGCAACTATCTATTCATTCATTAACCTGATTTCCAACGTTTCACAAATTGCTTACCAAGTTAGTTAAGTGTATTAGGTAGTCTCAACCTAAAAACTAGGGCAAAACAACCCCGTTAATTCTTCTGAAAATTCATTATACTGAAGCAAAGAAGACTGCCAAAAACTGAAACAGAAAACTGGTTTAGCCTCATTTCTGTCTTTGTTTTTCTGTTACTTAACCTGATTTTAAATTTAGACTAAGTACTCACTTATCTAATCAAGGGTTCAAGCTATATTTTAAACTCATAAACAACCCAAACACCACTATGAACCCCTGTGGTATATTCTTGTACTGAAACAGAATGAACCAGGAATCATGCGCTATTTGCATTTCTTTGATGTTGTTTTCTTTTCTGCTTATTATAGCATGACTTCTAACCTCTCCCTAATTACTCACTCTCGTAGTATAGTGTGTGATCAAGTTTTTAAGTTCCCCACAGACCCAAAATAATACAGACCACACCCCTGAAAATTCTTTACACAGAACCAAAAACTGATACCCTTAAATCATGAAACTGAAACATGTATCTGATACTTTCTCCTAGATTTCTTTCTGGTTATTCACGGGGTTGAGTTTCTAGTTTCTCCCTAATTGTATAATTACTTAGTTATCTGTTTAGTCAAGGTTTTAAGCTCATTACTGAACCGAAACAATATTGTTAGTGTTATTGAAACACAACTGCAGGAATCTGCAGACAAAACCTGTACACTTCTTCCTCATTTTTTCTTCTTCTCTGATTACTTCAATTCCTATCTCTCCCAAAGTGTTTATAAATTTACTTAAGTGTATTAGAAGTGTTTTAGGCTCATTAACCACTCAATACAACCTTTTATAGCTCTCTGTAGCAGAATCATACAGAACTTAACTTCCCAGAAGAAAACTGTAGAACTGAAAATACGAGACTGATATCTTCACTGCTGATGCTTTCATTTGTTCCTGAACGTGACCTTGAATTTCTTTCCCCAACCTGTTTACCCCTTAGCTAAGCGTGTTATTGAGATTTTAAACTCAAGACAAACCCCAACAATATGGTTCAAGTTACTGAAACTTCAGTATACCGAAAACTGAACCATAAACTGAAACTGAAACATGAATTGATTTATCCTCTTATGTCACTTTTCTGTTGTTCACTACTTTAGACTTCTAACTCCCCCTAGGTTGTCTAACTATTTAGTTGAGTGTTTTAATATAGTTCTACCCTTAAAACAGACCCACAATAACATTGTGAATCCCACAACTATGTTCCTATACTGAAGCATGAACAGCTGCAGAACTGAAACTCCATTCCTGTGTTCTACTGTATTTAGTCTCAGTTTAGTTCACTTAACATACTTATAACCTTCTCCAAAGTGTATACCAACTTGGGTAAGTGCATTAGCCATGATTTAGGCCCTTTATTAGACCCCTACACCCTTGTTAACAACTCTGAAAATTCATGTTACAGAATAGCAAGTCACAACGCAGAGGTTCAAGTTTCTGCACAAACAGTTTCTTTTCTGTTTGTTGTTAATATGTCTTCCAAGTATTCCCTACCTATTTAAAGGTTTTGTCAAGACTTTAGACTCCAACCCATCCCAAAACATCCTGTTAAGACTTTAAACTCCAACCCTGCTCCTACTGAGACGAGAAAATTCCATAAACTCAAAGCAAACTGAAACTCTTGAAACACCCACCTGACATTCTGGTCAATTCTATTTCTTGTCTGTGTTCATGAGTTGGTTTTCAATTCCTCCCGAATTACTGACTCAATTGTTTAAGTGTTCTAGAAAGTTTCTACACCCAAAACAAAACCCAAAGCAGCAAGGGTTACACTTTTGAAAGTCTTGACACAGAACCTGAAAACAAAACCGAAACTGATATATATTTCCTGTTGTTTTCATTTGTTCACGCATCCGAGTTTTCAACTTTCCCTCAACCTGATTGCCTGCCTAGTTAAATGTGTTATTAACCTACTGAATTCAACACAAACTTAAAATCACCTAAACACACCATTAACGTTACTGAAACATCCAAACTATTGAAACAGGCCAAAACTGATAAAAACTTAAACATGATCTGGGTTCTTTTTTGTCTTTCTGTTTTGTTCACAGATTTGCTTTCTACTTCCCTCAGATGGTTTAGCTGCTTAGATAAGATATTAATACCATTTTAACTATAAAATAGACCCAAGACCATGAGGATTATTACTCTAAAGTTCCTTTAGCAGAACTGAAAACTGCTGAACAGGGACTACATTTCTGCCACTTTCTACTTCTAGTTTCTACTTTAGTGTGTTGACTGTTTCCTTTTTTTTCAAACACTATCAGGCTAGTTACTACTTAGTTAAGGGCCTTAATATGGAATTAGCCTTAAAACAGATCCACAAAAGTATGGACAACACCTCTAGATTTTGTTATACATAAGAGAAATCATTTTTAAGTAGTCAGTACAGAACACTGGGGTAATTTAATACCTTGGTTTCTTTTTCGTTTTGGAGTTGATTCCTCCTGGTATTTTCTTGGCATGATGTAGGATCTCGGGCCTTGAACTCTCAGCCTCAACTGGGGTGATCACTCAGGGTTAGACTTTGACAATCCATCAAAAAAAAATGGGACTGAAACAACCCGAAATTTGTTTTGAGGAGCTTTACCTTTTGATTGTCATTCAGGTGGGTTTGGAGCTAGTTTCCTGGATATTTCTGGTGCACTTCCTTGACGGGTTTTACCAAGGAGATTCATGCATGAGGAAGGTTAAATCACAA
This sequence comes from Limonium bicolor, assembly GCA_023374045.1. Taxonomy (NCBI): domain Eukaryota; kingdom Viridiplantae; phylum Streptophyta; class Magnoliopsida; order Caryophyllales; family Plumbaginaceae; genus Limonium; species Limonium bicolor. Next base: position 292,015,537 of record CM041782.1, read on the forward strand.
GGGAGTTAACACCTAACTTCCAGGCATAAAAAAAAACAGAAAACATGAATGGATTTAAACTACTTGTGCTTACCTACAGAAGTGTTTGGAGAGGGTTCTTTTTGTTCAGGGTCTACTCGGAGATCATACCAGCAGGTTACATGCCAGGTTCTTGCGTGGAAACAAGAAGAGAATTAGAGGGAGTGGTGCTTGGGGTCTCAGGCGCCAATCAGCAGAAGAAGTTTGAGGCACACTGTGACTGGAGTAGCAAGACAGAAAGCAAAGCAAGGGAAACATAAGTACAGAGAACAATCAGGGGTATTCACCTGACTATATGGAATGGTGTTGTTCCTGCTTCTCTTGCATTTACGAGAGCCAGGGTTCCTCTACTGGACTAGCACAAAGCATGAGGTAGTGAGAGAAAGCGACAGGGCTAGTGCTCTCGGTTTACAAGGAAATGGTGAGGAATTTGAGGAACACCACTCTGATGCATGAGAGTTTGAGAAGGAAATAGCTTTTGTTCAGGTTAGTTTTTTTCTGTTCTCGGACAGAACCAATGAGTATGGGTGTCTGTCATTGCGGTTGTCTTCTGATTCAGAGAAGGTTACTGGAACAGATGAGAGGAAGGTGTGTTTGTCTCCTCTTTTTTTTCTAGTTACCTTAGTAGACTCAATACTACTTTTAATTCGTTGGTATTAGTTACTGAATTCGAGTGTAGCTCAACCGGTTAAGGCGTTCAGGAAGGTACGAGAGGTACCGGGTTCGAACCTCGGTGGGAGCATGTTTACTCTTTTCCTTTTTTTTTCTTGTATCAGTTACTTACACATTCCTATTTATATATGTGTGACTATAATAATCGCGTTATTATTTATATACGCGAATACTTCTTTTGTACATTGTTAGTTATATATATATATATATATATATGTTATGTATATGATATATATATATACAACCCTTTTTATTTTGTCGCGTTTTAGTTATATGCACTTATGCGACGTTATTAGTTATTATATACAACGTTGTAATATTGTGACGTTACATATATGTATTTTCACACACGTGTATATATATATATATATGTACGCGACTGTATTAATATGTCATGTTGTTATGTTCTCGGACATATATATGTCCGTACTTAATTTAATTGTTCATGCATTATCACATGTCAGAATTATGTAACGCGTTATTCTTGGATAATCTTCCAGCGTATATGATTTTTTTTGTGTTTAATTGTGTAGGGGTGTTTCAGTAGGTAACGTACCATAACAATTTTTGTAAATTATATTCTAGATAATTATATATGGTTTAGTTAAATAACATATACTATATGCAATTGTTTAGTCTAATTATTATCTTTCTGTGTAACAGTAGTTCAGTTTAATTGTTAATTAAATATAATTGCTTAGTTTATAGACCGTATGACTTAATTGTAGGTAACGTACCATAACAATTTTTTTAAATTATATTCTAGATAATTATATATGGTTTAGTTAAATAACATATACTATATGCAGTTGTTTAGTCTAATTATTATCTGTTTGTGTAACAGTAGTTCAGTTTAATTGTTAATTCAATATAATTGCTTAGTTTATAGACCGTATGACTTAATTGTAGGTAACGTACCATAACAATTTTTGTAAATTATATTCTAGATAATTATATATGGTTTAGTTAAATAACATATACTATATGCAGTTGTTTAGTCTAATTATTATCTGTCTGTGTAACAGTAGTTCAGTTTAATTGTTAATTTAATATAATTGCTTAGTTTATAGACCGTATGACTTAATTGTAAGTAATGTACCATATCAATTTTTGTAAATTATATTCTAGTTAATTATGTATGGGTTAGTTAAATAACATATACTATACGCAATTGTTTAGCCAAATTATTTATTTGAAACAATTTAAGGGTATGATTGTTTTTTTTTAATTATATAATTTAATGTGTAGATGATTGTAATGTAGTTAATCTATTAATATTCAAACTTTTGTCATGTTTTTGATATTTCTTAGTGGTTGGATGATGATTAATTTGTTACAATTGTTATTAGTGCTCTATTAAATTGTAATTTGTATAGAATGTAGATGTATGTACAGTACCAAAATCGGACTTTGAAAACAAGATCCTGCCGGAAGGGTGCTACTGCCCTACATGATGCCATACTACCCTATGTTGCTAGAGCTGGTTTTTTTGGGCTAGCAAATCTCAGATTGAATAACTGCACTGGAATCATTAGCGCTTTGATTGATAGATGGCGTCCTGAGAACCACACATTCTTGATGCCATTCGAGGAGGTTACCATAACCTTGGAGGATGTCAATGTGCTATTTGGGTTGGCTACTGAGGGGGAACCTATCTGTTTCCCCACCAGTAATGTGGATGTGAATGCTGTGTGCCAGCAGCTTCTTGGTGATGTCCCCCTTACTCACAAGGGGAATCAGATACCCATTGCGTGACTAGCTGAGAGGTTTGTGGAGACAGACGCTGACTTTGGTCAGCGTGATGATATTATTCATCAGCAGCACGCCACAGCATATATTATGAGACTGATTGGAGGGTTTATGTTCCCCAACTCTAATAGGGACATGGTGGATGTCAGTTATCTATTGCTATTGGAGGATTTTAGCTACAGTGGGCGACTTAGCTGGGGTCTGCGCTCCTTGCACATTTCTATAGGGAGATGTGCAACGCCACCAAGTTCGACACTAAGTATCTGAATGGCTGCAGTAAGTTGCTCACCGTCTGGGCGTATGAGCGTATCCCTGCATTTAGGCCACGACTCACCCCAGATCGAATTAATCTTTCACCTCACCTTTCCCTTGCTCATAGGTAACAAACTAAGCATTGTATGGTTGTTGAAATAATATTTTATTGAATTATGCTACAATCCTAATTGTATGTCATGTTATAGATACAATGGCAAGGGAAATAGCATAAGTGCTACCATTGCACGACAAACTCTGGAAAATATGAGGATTCCACCGAGCGAGGGAGAGGTAATATAAAACTAAACATTATTACAATACAAATTTATTTGTTATAATTTGTCTACATGTTTTTAATATTTATTTCGATGTTTTGTTGTGGATCTGGCAGCCGTACAGTGATAGATCACCACACCCAGCACTGTTCATTGTAGTGGTTTTTAATCCACTACAATGTTATAGAGGGTCACCAGCCGGACCGGGTACTACGCCAGTTCGGGTTTGATCAGCCTATTCTTGCTCCCCCACTCGACTGTGACATGCTCCATGTAGTCACCAGGACCGGTAGGCCAGATGCGCGATGGTGGGAAATATCCCGGGACCACATCCAGATGTGGAACAACATGAATCAGTTCCAGATGATTACACCACAGATGCCAAGAAGCGTCCCACTAGACAGGAGGAGTGCATATATGGTTTGGTTCCTCCAGCATTCTGTTGCTTGGTACACTGTGGAGAGTAGGAGGAATGTCATGGTGGAAGCATTTATTTAAGTTATTTGTCTGCTTCCTCTAGTTTGATATTTCTATTGTTTTTTAACATTCTATAATCCGTTGTTCTACCTGGTTGATCAGGCGTCTGCAGTGGAGCAGCTTCAGAGGATTCCTACTGATCTTGGTGTTCGGGGATATGCCACCAGACTTTCACAGACTATCGATGTTGATCACTATCATCGGTCTGGGCCATTCCCCCAGGAGTTCTCACAGCAGGCACCAGATAGGGTGGAGTTGTAGTATCCTACTTATCAAATCAATGACAATCCTGCCCCTAGAGCTGCTAGAAGCCGGCCGTACAGTCAGAGATGAAGAGAGCCGGGTGACTACGCACCACCACCACCACCACCCTAGAATTATCCTCCATCTCAGACACAGCTTACCATTGTCCCTGCTACAGTACCTAAAGAAGTGGGATATCGGCCGTATTTTGAGCCACAACCATCTTTTCAGCCACAGCAGACGACCTTTGGCCAGGTACCCCCTGATTTTGGTGCACATTTTGATGCTGGTGCGGGTTCGTTGAACCAACCTGCTACTACTCTTTCCCCCATGAGTACTCAGGAGCTGGTCAATATTTGTGATCAGCTTATATTTGATGAGGGGGAATTAACTGGACATTTTAACTGGGGCAATTTAGCTGGTGCCGGGCAGCAACAAACTGAACTGGTTGTTGCTCCTTCATATGATCCCTCATCTTTGCAGCAGCCTGCTCCTCCAGGTACACCACAGCATGGTCCTCCCGCGCCATCTGCATCAGTAGATCCTAATACACCTACCGGGGAGCCGCAAAATGAGGAAGTTAGGGAGACGTGGTTAAGGGGCACACACTCTAGGTATAGGAATCGTAGAATTTATAATCAAGATTTCACTAGTCCTTATTTTATGAACATTGATTATGTACTTTTGCTTCATTTTATCACTTGTTGTTGAATTTCTAAATTATTATTGTAAGGATTTTACATTGTCCGTAAATTTTTTTAAACCGTGATTTATTTGCTACTTTGGGCATTTTTATGGAGCACTTGCTTAACTCGGATCGACCTAAATTTTTGCAACAACGTTGTATGCATGTAGTACTACATGCTTGCATATTTACACGGTCAACGGACGTCATTTACTTGTTGGTAATCGATGCTAAACATGGCACCGTAGTGTAGTTTCCAATAAATCATTTTTATGCTAATGTTGCTACTTTTGGCATTTTTTTGGAGCACTTGCGGATCTCGGAATTGGCCTAAATTTTTGCAACACCATTTTACGCATGTATAACTACATGCATGCATATTTACAAGGTCAACGGACGTCATTTACCTGTTGGCAATCGATGCTAAACATGGCACCGTAGTGCAGTTTCCAATAAATCATTTTTATGCTAACATGGCTACTTTGGGCATTTGTTTGGACCACTTGCGGAACTCGGAATGGCCTAAATTTTTGCAACACCATTGTATGCATGTAGTACTACATGCACACATATTTAAAAGGTCAACGGACGTCATTTACCTGTTGGTAATCGATGCTAAACATGGCACCATAGTGCAGTTTCCAATAAATCATTTTTATGCTAACATTGCTACTTTGGGCATTTTTTTGGACCACTTGCGGAACTCGGAACGGCCTAAATGTTTGCAACACCATTGTATGCATGCAGTAGTACATGCATGCATATTTACAGGGTCAACAGATGTCATTTACCTGTTGGTAATCGATGCTAAACATGGCACCGTAGTGCAGTTTCCAATAAATCATTTTTATGCTAACGTTGCTACTTTGGGCATTTTTTTGGACCACTTGCGGAACTCGGATTGGCCTAAATTTTTGCAAAACCATTGTATGCATGTAGTACTACATGCATGCATATTTACAAGGTCAACGGACGTCATTTACCTGTAGGTAATCGATGCTAAACATGGCACCGTAGTGCAGTTTCCAATAAATCATTTTTATGCTAACGTTGCTACTTTGGGCATTTTATTGGACCATTTGCGGAATTCGGAATGGCCTAAATTTTTGCAACACCATTGTATGCATGTAGTAATACGTGCTTGCAGATTTACAAGGGACGTCATTTACCTGTTGGTAGTCGATGCTAAACATGGCACCGTAGTGCAGTTTCCAATAAATCATTTTTATGCTAACGTTGAACATTCTAGAGCTCTAGATGAATAATGTGTTTTTCTCATAGATTAACTGTAGCCCTAAACCCTAGCTCGTTAACAAAAAATGGTAGCTTTTCCTGAATTTACGGGTAATGTGTTTGGTTTGTTCCGGTACATTACCCCTTCTTCCTTATTGTGCTCTTAATATGATAATGTTGAACATTCTAGAGCTCTAGAAGAATAATGTGTTTTTTTTCTCATAGATTAACTGTAGCCATAAACCCTAGCTCGTTAGCAAAAAATGGTAGCTTTTCCTAAATTTGCGGGTAATGTGTTTGGTTTGTTCTGGTACATTGAGAGTCCAAACTATACGCCCAAAGTAGCGCATTTATTGAATAATAAGAACATCCAGCTTCAGTGTTATAATAAATTACATGCTAGTCCAATGACATCCGTCATCTTGTCATTCTTGTTTGAAAATGAAACATTATAACTGATACGAACATAAATTAAAACCAAGACCGTCACAATCAGCGGTCACCACATAGCTTAATAATCATCATTCTCGTATGGTTCATATTCAATCATAAGATCAATGAAAGCTGCTTCATCCTGAACCCCGATGAAGTTTACTAACATGTTGCGCACATCACCATCGTCACGGATAGGCATTTTGCACCAGAATGGCATCGGGTGAGTGTACATCATCCTCCTGTAGATAATGAGACTGACACGATAACATTGGAAGCCATCGAAGAGCTAGTCTTCGATGAACGATTTGAGTTGCTCGAACGACATGGTATTTGGTATATTTGGGAGGTCAAACTCCATCGTTCTTCCTTCACTCGCGGGTACCATGCAAAAACCATCTGGTGCGTAGCTTGGCTCGTAATGCAAAAAAAGCCGTGATGGAAGGGTGTCCATACTCAACAGGATGAGAGGTGTGTGCTACAATCGAGAGTATGAAGATCTCTGTTGATAGTTAAGGTTGTGTAATGAGAAAAATGGGGGAGATGCTTTTATAGCAAGTAGAGTGAGGCACGAGGATAAGATGCTTTATCCAAGGAAATCCAAGAAATCTCATACCTGCCCGGATCACCGTTGAATTAGCTGCTAAGATATTCTAGCCGTTGGACTAGCACCGCCCGCTTCTTCGGTTTTGCAACACCATACCCCAATCGATGATGTCCTTGTACTGGATGTCAGCGGCAGCATGGCTGGAACTTTCATCTCACTTCTCAAACAAGCTGTCACTTTCGTTATCGAGAATCTAGGGACAAGAGACAGGTTATCGATTGTGACATTCGCCGTTAAACTAGCCATTTACCTAGCCGTTGAGTTAGCCGTTTAACTAGGCGTTTAAGTAGCCGTTGAGTTAGCCATTTAACTAGCCGTTTAAGTAGCCGTTCAACTATCCGTTTTAGTAACCGTTGCTCTAGTATTATAAAACAGGGTATTGGTTTCGAACCCATTCATACCACAAAACATTATACCAAAGCTTTGTAGTTTGGTAGTGAATTGTTCATATCTTACAACAAACTCTCCTATAAAAATCAAATGGAGTTTCCTTTCAGTTTGCATGTTAACTATGCTGCTACTTTCGGCCGTCATGGTGTGCAGTTTGATCGAAGGATGAGGCATAGACGCATAGAAATAAATATGTCGTATCCTAATAATCTTTGTGATCTACATCGACGAGTAGTCCGTGCTCTGCAGTCTATCCTTGGCAGAATAAACATAGCAACAATAGTGTATTTGGGGTTGGAAGGCGACTACGAGTGGAGTTTTATGCACGTACGCAATGATGCATCTGTTCAACGAATGATGGAAAACTACATGGAGTACAATGATTTCATGGAACATATTCCACTACTAGTTATCTACGATCCTATTGAACCCGACGATGATGATTTCCAGATGCAAGAGTCAATGTATGAGATGCGACGTAACATAATAGCACAACAACTTGACAGACAGAGGTCAGTGAACAATTGGTCGAAGACATCACTCTGATCTATGGTTCACTAGTTGAGGAGCGGTGAGGAAATCTACTATGAATTGAAAATAGTGCAACGGTTGAGGAAAGGAGAGGTGACGACATCATTCCATGGTGTACCCCTTTTATAATTGAATTTTTTTTCTGCTACGTTACAATAGAATACAATTCCTTATCTTGGAATATTACCTTTGCCAAAAAAATGAAGCTTTAATTATTCCTTGCATGTGGACTATCGTGTGGAATACCAACTGTGGTGTTTCAAAGCAATATTTATTCGTTTGTGGAAAACAAATACAAAGTAAAGACAATTCATTACAAAAGACAATGGATAAAGAATTAGATGCAGATGATGGCAGACAGGATTAATCGGATAAGATTTCCCCCGTCCCCCAATGGATTTCAATTTTACTCTCACGGCATATATACTCCCTTATCCTATGCATATAAATACAACAAGCATTTTACTTTCACTTACACAAATAACTACCCACAACCATTGTCAGTACTATATTGCATAAGTTATCCATAGCTCTTGCTGAACTTCATCGTCGCATTTCATCAATGGAGATCCCTTGCACTATCTTGCTTGACATTGAGCCAATCACCAACGATTCAGGTTTGTATTTTGCCAGAACATATTCCACTTACCATTTCGATTTGGATATCGAAATGGATATTACATTCGCCGAGTTTGACAATGTTGTAGAGACTAGGTTGAAAGAGCGTTACAGTTACTATTGTGTCGTTGAATCGATACTTCATCGATTACTGCTGTGCTCCCAGCCATGCCCTGTATGGGGACCATTGCAAATATAACGAGATGTTGACGTTCAAACAATGATTGAACGGTTCATTTATAATCAACAATATTATACTCGAATAGAATTCTATGTGGTATATGCATTTAGGGAAGATAACCCACCACCACCACCACCAGCGAGCATATCCTTGGCAGAAGAGTATAATGAAGATTACGGTTCAGATGACAACGAACATGAAGGTTAATATGTAGGTGGATGATGCATAACTCGTCCATTTTAAGGCATCAACAGAAGTGATATGTGGCTACTCCTATGATATATGTTCTTGTTTAAAGCTTGCACGCATGAGAAGATGAATAAGTATTAGTATGTCGTTCTGTAATAAAACAATGTTGGATGTCATTGAATCGATCTATGTATTTGGAATATTTCCTTAGCCAATAAAATGGTATATCAAATCAATCTTTAGTCCTTGCATATTTAACAAATACAAATTAAAGATAATTCATTACAACAAACAATGGATAAATTACATTTTTTTGGTGTGCTTGCTAAAGGCACGACCTGTCTGAGCAGGAGCATAATTGGCTAATGCAATAACATACAATTATACTGGGGAATTAATTATAACTTGCATTCGGGCATCTTGTCCTTACATGACCTCGTTGGCGACATAGCCCACAATGTCTTGTTTCACGCTCATAATTCTCATCCATTTCATTATGAATACGGGAGAATGTGGGCCGGCCTCTAACGTTGCGCATCATTGCAGGATCAGGAACAATACGAAGTCCGGCGTATATGGGCCACTTCCCTTGATTTCCTAGTGGCACAAACTTGTTCTCGCTGTAAACCTGTATCATCATTTCAAGTCTGTAAACTGGATGAACGTAGTTCCTCCAGTCCAGGGCGGTAGTACAGCACACGGCCATGACATGTGAGCATGGATACTTAAACGCCTGCCATTCACCGCATTCACATTCCCTAGAGTTAATTCGCACTGCAAATTTACCTTTGTCACGCCTTAAGTTTGGATCCCCATTGTCAACCACCTCAAACACCAAATCCATAGCGTCAATAACAACCACACGGTGGAAGTTGGCAAGTGTTTGGTTCTCACCTACTTTCTCCAGTAGGTGTTTGGTGAAAAACAACCCACTATTCCTTTGTGCAGTGTAAGTTTCTAAGTTATCTCGAAAGTAATCAATTAACTTGTACAAAGTGCTTTCAACAATAGTTGTTACCGGTTTCAACACTCCATTCATGCACTCTACCAGGTTAGTAGTCATATGGCCCCACCTTTTGCCATCATCATACGCACGTGACCACTTCTCAGGGGGCAGCTCGTTGAAAAAAGGAGGAATTGAGGGGTGTAGAGAAAGTAAGTGATTTAATCTGTCCTGGACTATATCCCTTCTGAAATAGTAGCCTGCACAAGAAATATTATCAGATTAAATACATAAACAATATACAAAAAGATGAAGACATACAAATCTCTCACAATTACCTGTGTTGATGAGGTACTTCTGTCACTCCTTGTTTCCAAATCTTGTCTGAAAGTTTGCAATATGACGGATACACAAGAAATGTTGGGCATAAGGAGGAAGCCAATACTGTTCTTCCCTCATTATTGACATTATAGTTGCGGCCCGATCCGTAATAACTCCACATCGTTCCTAGCTCCAATGACTATGTTACGAACACGGTCAAGAAAATATTTCCAGTCATCCTAGATTCACTAGCAACAATAGCAAAGGCCATTGGTATTATTGTTGTTACCATCTTGAGCCACAGCAACCAATAATTTCCCTTTGTACTTACCGTACAGGTGAGTGGCATCTATTTGAAGTAGAGGTTTCATATACTTGAAAGCAGTGAGGCATGGCCCAAATGCCCAAAAACAACGCTTAAACCGCCTAACAGAAGTGGTCTGAGTTTCATCTTGAAACACAACAGTTGACTCTAGGTCGACATACGAATTAGGTATAGAGTGTTTGATGGTTATGATATACCTGGGTAATTCGGTAAATGACTGCTTCCAATCACCATAGACCCTTCTTATCGCTTCAGCACGGCCTAACCAAGCTTTCTTGAAGCTAATTTTCCTTTTATATTCTGAGCGGATAAGTTGAATCACAGTCTTCACTTGTAGTGCAGGGTTCTCTTTGATCCTTGGTATCATGACTTCAACATGAAATTGTAAGTCAAGAAACGATCATTACTCTCGTCTAGGGCTGGAGCGCATGTGTGCGGACTAAATTTCCGTATCCGCCATTCAAATGAATTCTTTAGCAGTGCGGCTCGAAATCTGAAACTGCACCCTTGTCGGCACCTTAGGGTGTAAATTCTCCTGTTATTCTCGGGGGCAACAAAATCTACGTTTCTCTTCAAGTGATACTGTTTTACTGCAGTCACAAGAACATTTTTATCAGCAAATTCTTGCCCCATGACGAACTCTTGACCTGGCCTCCAGTATGGCAAACCACGTCGATCAATGTCTGATGGTATCTGGCTTATGGCCTCTAAATCCACTTGCGATGAGAACGGCGCTGCAGGAGTGTACGGTGTGGAGGGCCCAGCTTCATCAACCATGTCGTCGTCAGGTAAATCTTCTGGCTCCATCTCAGAATCATCATCCGAAGTCTGTAGATTTTCATCTTCGACTTGTTGATGCTGGGAAAAATCATCATCGGTTTCATTGTCTTCCTCCGGAGAAGGGGTAGTCACACGCTCTAACACAACTTGCACAGCCACGTTGTTCAGCAAGTCTTAATTCTTGATGAAGTTCGATATCATCAGCTTCACCCGGGAATCGCTGGTAATTTTGAGTGGAAGATAAGAGCAAGTTGGATATTTGTTCTCCAACTTTCTGCAAACCATGTCGGTGATGACATGATCTCCCCCTAACTCCAAGTCGACAAGATTTTTGACAGTATCTTTGAAGGATTGAAATGTGGAAGACTGGGGAATTTCACAATGGATAAATCTCGACCAATTGGGATTAATATGGAAATATATACCTTCTGGATTGTATTTGAACTCTACATTTAGATAAAGAGTACATGGGATATCCATCTCAAATATCTATAGCAAATGGTTGAAAGAGTGAGGAATGTGTGAGGATGAGGACTGAACAAAAAATTTTGATTTTACAGAGAAGGAAAAATAGCAACAAGGTAGCAAGGAAGCAACAGAAATTGGAAGAGCCAATAAATCATTTATACAAGCTCATACCAGAAACAAGCCATTGGGCGTTCAATTATCGGCTTCAAGCAATCGGGAATTTCCGTAGAAATCAACCGGGATTGGGAATTGATGGGGCTTTGCCCTTCCCCAGGAAATTTCCCCCCTGGGATGTTCGCTCATCAAACGCAGGTATTTTTTTTTATAGAAAAAGCTATGTATAGTTACCGATTATAGTAGTAAGTTTTTTCTGGGATGGACAAATCTTGGTCTCCCACATTGGGGACAACCCAAAAACTCATAAACCTGACTTAATTGCTGCAGTTTTATGTATTTGTACAATTAATATCATGATATTATACAATTTTTTATAAACACAATCTCTGTTTCAATTAACAGCTCGTCTGACCGCATATATTTATCATTCTATTCCTTATTTTTTGAAAGCAAATTCTATTCCTAGAGTAAAGCATTATTCGTTTGTTTGGTTTTAAGATTCTTCATACCTAAAAGAATAGGGTTTCTCAAATTTTGATAATAGTGATCTCAAAGATGGGAATTACAATTGTAACCTATTTTATTTCCTTTTATTTGTTGTTTTCACGCCGTCTTTCTACGTCATCGTTCAGAGTTTTGTTTTTATAAACTTTTTTTGAACAAAATTTACCTCTAATTATTCGATAGACTACATTGGTATATACGATTAAGATTTTTCATCAAACAAAAAATCTAGTTATCTTCTAACTTTTGATCTAGTTCTTAATACCGCTCACGACATTTTTTTTTTTAAACACAGCTATTTTATTCCTTCATGAATGTTTGAAATCAAATTATAATTGGCTTTTCCCCAAACATTATCGTAAAAATAATAAATTACTAACAAAACAACATATATTGTGTCATAAAATTAGCAGCAAAATATTTTATAAATAATTTATTTAATATCAAAATATAAATTAATATAAAAGATGAATCATTATTTTAACAATATATAGATAAAATGGTAGAGAATAAGTTAGTTATATAATCATTGTTACAACTTTAGTCCTTATTCCATCATTTCAACCAAATAAAAATTTCTTTATAATATTTCTCGTAATCATTATAATAATGGTCTAAAACTTATAGTATGGTACATGTCTTAGTGTCCCCAACCACCCCGTAACATGTCCTCCCTCCCCTTTCCCCTCTCCCTCTTTTGGATATATATATATTATATATATTGGATAAATATATATTAGTGTAACAGAAAGATTACACATTGATTTTCTGTTTAGATATCCCTAGATATTCTAGGTATTCTTTTTATCTTTTATTATGCTAGGATAAATACACGATGGATGTACAGAACACATTACCCGATAGCAAATACATTATATATGTTTTCAGATTGAAACCATCACTCTCTCGCGTCTCTGTATACGATAGCAAATACATTATATATGTTTTCAGATTGAAACCATCACTCTCTCGCGTCTCTGTATACACTTCTACACATATCTCTACTTTTCCATTATGGTATCTAGAGCAAGCGGTTTACTGGGCTGATAATTACTTTCACAAAGGGCGGACGTTGGAGGCAAGAAGGTTGTTGATGATGCGACCAAGAAAGATGTTGTTGCGTCGTCTTCAACTGGAAACAGCATAATCGACATCAACGATCCCATCTACGTGCACGCAGCAGAGAATCCCGGCCTCAGTTTAGTGGCGAAGTTTAAGGGAACGGGCTTCCTAGGATGGAAGTTTGACATGCTTACGACGCTTAAATCCAAAAATAAATATGGGTTTGTGGCCGGCAGAATTAAAACTCCAGAAGAAGACGATACCGTGCGTAATTCCGCTTGGGAGAGGTCGTGTTCTTTGGTGGCTTCCTGGATTAAGAACACACTTGGTCCAAATGCTCTCGAAGCCGTACGTTATTGCGATGACCCAAAGGAGATTTGGGATTCACTTTGTGAGCGGTACCAACAGAGTAACCTTGCTCTAATTCATACGTTGAAACGCAGCCTTGCGGAGATAAGACAAGGAGAAGACTCTGTTGCAGAATATTTCAATAAGCTGAAGCGCATTTGGGGTGAGCTTGAGCAAGTTCGACCACCGAAGAGGTGCAGTCGCGGTGGGTGTACATGTGGAATAAATCAAGCAATCAGAGAAGATTCAGATGAAGATAAGCTCGTACATTTTTTGAGGGGTTTGAACAGAAATTACCTATCCATTCAGGGTCAAATTTTGGCGATGCAGAAGCCACCGAAATTGGATAAAGCTTTCTCGCTTATTGTCCAGGAAGAAGAACGTCGTGGGAAGCCCACCAGTGACGACGCTATGTCGTTCTATACACACAAGTCACTCAACACAGAAAGCAATTACAAGAACCCTTGTAATAAAACCGAAACCGACTGAAAGAGGTTGATCTGCACTCATTGTAAGAAAGGGGGCCATACAATTGATAATTGCTACCGGAAACAACGGTGTGGATATTGTAAGAAGAATGGACACACCGACAAGGAATGTTACCACCTACATGGGCGCGAGAATGTCCTTGTGCAGAGGAAGAAAGCCTATGCGAACAGTGTGAAAATGGAGGAACCGGTCGAGCGGTTGAAGCCGGCAGAAGGAGGGTTTACACCTGAACAAATTCAACAGCTCAGTGAACTCATTCGAACAGTGAAAACAAGCACAAAATCAGAGAGTATGAGCTACTACAATTTTTCATTTAATTCCATTTTTTGTCTCATGAATTCCCGTACAATGTTCGAAGGCAAATGGATTTTAGACTCAGGATCCACAGACCATATTACGGGAGTAAAAACAAATTTTGTAAGCTTAAGGAAGATGCAAGTTGAATAGAATGTTGTATTACCTGACGGGAGGTTGCAGGTGGTAAGCTCAAAGGGAGAAGTCGAATTTGGGAAAGAAATTAGGTTGACGGAGGTGTTGTTTGTTCCACATTTTCGGTTTAACTTAATTTCGGTCAAGAGATTAACAGAGGAATTGGGCTGTGTACTGCTGTTTGACCGGGGAAATTGTTTTGTCCAAGACCCGTCTACAAGGAGGACTAGGAGACTGGGGCGCGTTCTACATGGCCTGTATGTGCTGGACCTTGGTGACGCTGACATGGACATGGGCTCTCCGTCTTCTTGGGCCGGCGCAGGGAATTCGTCGTCAGTCTCTAAGGAAGCAGTATCAAGTCCACCTGATTGTGCTGCTGTGTGGGAAATAAAAATGGGTTTTGTTTCTAATGTTATTTCTAAAGTTGAGAATTTACATGTTACGCTTGGACACGTACCATTAAGGAAACTTGTTACTATTGGATTAGTGAAGGATTCAGATTTACCAGTTGATTTTGCATGCGATATTTGTTATAAGAGTCGTGCTCAACGTTTACCTTTTGGGACTTCTATCATAAAAACAAATAGGGCATTTGAGATGATTCACGTCGACGTGTGGGGTCCTTTCCGTGTTGACACGTATAATGGATACCGGCATTTTGTCAGTTTTGTTGATGATTTTACTAGAACCACATGAGTCCATCTTATGCAACAGAAAGGCGAGGCATGGGAAGTCATTGTTAATTTCATACACATGGTTGAAAGACAATTTGAAACACAGGTCAAAGTGGTTCGAACAGACAATGCGAAAGAACTTGGAAGTTCTAACGAAGGAAAGAATTTTTTTTGTTAGCAAAGGAATAGTTCATCAGACCACGTGCGCTCACACTCCACAGCAGAATGCGGTGGTCGAGAGAAAGTATAAATATTTGTTAGAGACAGCGCGTGCCTTGTATTTTCAGTCGCATGTTCCCCTTGTTTACTGGGGAGAGTGTATACTCCATGCTGCCTATTTGATTAACAGGCTGCCTACGAAAGCCTTAGAAGGGAAAACACCGTACGAAAGTTTATACGAACGTGCAGTCGACTATGAAAAAATAAAACCTTTTGGCTGCTTGTGCTACAAGACAATAGTGCATCCCAAGAATAATAAGTTCAGTTCATGTGGTGAAGCTTGTGTTTACCTTGGTGATGATCCACGCAAGAAGGGTCATAAAGTTTTAAGCATGGATAATCAAACGGTTGAAGTTTGTCGCGACGTCGAGTTTCACACGCATATTTTCCCTTACGCTACTGATGTTACAGGTAGTGGTACTCATGATGTTCATGCACGGTCTCCTCCGAAGGTTCCAGCCGAGACAGAAGGACTTAATGTTGATCTTTCTTCATTTATTTTTGATGACGAGCCTACCGTGTATCCTTCTCCTCCGAGTCAGTCACAAGATTACAGTCTGGTCGAGAGTCCAGTTGATGAATCTGATGCACCCGTGCCGGACACTCGTCGATCCAGCAGAGAATGTCGTAGGCCTTCTTATCTCAATGATTACGTGTGTAACACGGCATTCCAAGAAGTACTAGATGAACAAGTATATCAAGGTAATATGGCTTCTATTAACCAGATACATGGGTGTGAAAGTCTCACTGAGTTGAAGTCGTGTACTTCTTTGGCCTTATTGTCTAGTACTCTTTCTACTGACACTCCGACATTCGACATGAGGGAGCCTACCAGTTATAAATAGGCGGCTGGTTACGCACATTGGCGAGAGGCTATGGGTGCGGAGTTGCGAGCTCTTAATCACAATGATACTTGGGATGTTGTTACTCTACCACGGGGTAAGAAGGTAATCGGTTGCAAGTGGGTTTACAAAATTAAACTCAAGTCAGATGGGTCTTTAGAACGGTACAAAGCAAGGTTGGTGGCAAAAGGGTATACACAACGTCACTGTCTTGATTATAATGAGACTTTTTCACCAGTTGTTAAATTGACAACTATTAGAGCTCTTATTGTGGTCGCGCTCCATAAGGGTTGGATTATCAATCAGCTTGATGTTAACAATGCCTTTTTGCACGGGGATCTAGATGAAGAAGTCTACATGAGAATACCGGATGGACTTCATGTGGACGGGCGTAACAAAGCTTGTTTGCTCAAGAAGTCATTATATGGGCTTAAATAGGCTTCCCACCAATGGTTTTCTAAATTGGGAAGTTTTCTTCGGGCTCTTGGATTCTCTCAGTCGAAGAATGATTACTCATTGTTTTCCAGACACAATGACACTGGGCAGATTTTCTTAGCAGTTTATGTCGATGATATCTTGGTCATGGAAAACATCATCAGGAAGAAATCAACAACATTAAAGCGGCTCTTGATTTAAATTTCAAGATCAAGGATTTGGGGTCACTACATTATTTCTTAGGTATTGAGTTTATACCCACACAGAATGGATATGTTCTATCCCAACAAAAGTTCTGTTGGGATCTTATTCAAGAGTATCACTATCATCAGCGTCGGGTTACACAAGGTCCTATGATCATTGGGAAGCAATTGCTGTCAGATGAAGGCACTTATTTGCGTGATCCTACTCCTTACAGGAGGCTGGGTGGGAAGTTGAATTACCTGTCTAATACTCGGCCGGATCTCAGTTTTACTGTTCAGAATCTTAGTCAGTTTATGCAACATCCCACTGACATCCATATGGAAGCTGCTTTGCATGCCCTCTGTTATGTGAAGGGCACTGTCAACTATGAAATTGTTCTTACTGCCGGCACGACACTCGATCTCTTGGCATATTGTGATTCAGACTGGGCTGCTTGCCCGAACACGAGGAAGTCGGTCACTGGCTATTATATCTTCTTGGGAGATAGTCCGATATCATGGAAGACTAATAAACAAGGCTCCGTCTCCCTTTCTAGTGTAGAAGTGGAATATCGTTCTCTCCGCCGTGTCACTGCCGAACTAACTTGGTTAACACGTCTTCTGACCGAGCTCGGTGTAGCTGATATTACACCAATCCCCGTCAAGTGTGATAATCAGTCTGCGATTCACATAGCACGCAATCCAGTATTTCATGAACGAACAAAACATATCGAGATAGACTGCCATTTTGTTCGTGAAAAAATTCAGCAAGGCCTTGTTGACTTAGTTTACACGCATACCACTACACAGTTGGCTGACATGATGACCAAGGTTCTACCTGGGGCACGATATCGAGATCAAATTCAGCGCATGTGTATGAATGGAGACTGTCAAGACAAGCCTTGGTAACTTTGTTTACCTACGGCTTGGGGGGGTATTGGATATATACATATATACTGGATAAATATATATTAGTGTAACAGAAACATTTCACATTGATTTTCTGTTTTGATATCCCTAGATATTCTAGGTATTCTTTTTATCTTTTACAGAGATGTTATGCTAGGATAAATACACGATGGATGTACATAACACATTACCCGATAGCAAATACATTATGTTTTCAGATTGAAACCATCACTCTCTCATGTCTCTGTATACACTTCTACACATATCTCTACTTTTCCATTACCCTCTCGGCCTCCCACCCCTGCCTCCCCCTAAACTCACACAGCCAAACACCATGCCTTCGCCACTAAAAATCCACCTACCCCCGCACCGTCTACCTCCTCCTAAACCTCTCTCTCATTTCCCTTCTCTTTCCCCAACTCCATCCCGTCGATTCCCCCATACATCCACGTCGTAGAATCTGCCCTCACTAATATAATAGTCTTGTCACGTTACACTGAGTGTGGACCCATCCACAGTTTTTTATAGATAGCCTTCATGAGGACACAAGGTTAGGTACGCTATGGAAAGTGTTTTACTCCTTTGGAAGAATCGTAAGTGTTAGCAGGCCAGTAAAGCGTCGTATAGCCACGAATACAAGATACACGTTCATCGAATATGTTACTAGGCAGCAGGCTGAACAGGTAGTTAATTTAACAAAGGGTATTTAGATGGATGGTAAGAGGCTCTCTGTTCAGTGTGCAAGGCCTTCTAGGCGACAGCGGCAGTATGGCTACTAGACTCCCCAACCACATCCGCCTCTTTCGCCCCAAATACCAGCCCAAGAGGAAATACCGCAGAGGCAAACGTCTAATGCTTGGGCAAGTTAGAGGACACAGACTCAACGGATGGGTGACGGCCCCTCTGATCCGATTAAGGTGACACCTTCTGAACAGCTAATTCCAAGACTTGATGTGAGTGTATTCATCCAGACTAGAACTAAAACTAAGCTGGACCAGTTACGAGAGTACTTAGCAGCAATAGGTGGGATATAACACATATTAGCAAGGTCTACGTATAAATTCATTATCATCTTTCACAATGAGGAAGGATGTCATCGCTTCCTTCAAGAGCAAATGTGGAGGAATGATGATTGGATAGTTGAGCCATGGAAGGATGACAAAGCCTACACTCATCGGTTGGTGAACGTGGCTATTAGGGGCATCCCTCCTCAGGTGTGGTGTGAATGTTGAGACATAAAGGTGTTGTAGAGATAGTCAATCACCTCGAGGGAGTCACTCGTCTTCAACAAAACACAAAGAACAAGTTTTGTTCCAAACTACAATAGAGTCTGTGCAACTGAAGAAGCACCAAGGACTCTTTCATGCTGTTGCGAATATTAAGGAGCGAATCCGTCAACACGCCAACACTCCAACAGTCACAATACTGCCCCAGTCGACTCCGGAGTTTGCGGCCCTAGTCTGGCCTGAGTTGCCTTAACACACTTCCACTAAGTTAGTTCCAATAATTTTGGAACTAACTCTTTCGAACCGTTGCACTTAGAAACAATATAAATAGGCATGTAATAGTTAGTTCATGGCCTGCGCTTTTGAGAGAAAAACATTTCAAAGATTATAGAGAGAGCTGCATTTGTAATTCAGAGAGGAGAATTCGTACCAAATTAGTTAGTGTATCTAGATAGACTCTTTCTAGGAAGATCCTAGTTTTACTACACTTACCATCGAGCTGACCAGAGATTGTATTGGGTGAGTGAGTGAAAACCACAAAGTAGATCTTTTCTATTGAGTGGGCATTGTAAGTTATTTTGTTTTGGCCAGAAAATAAAATAGCTTATTTTGTGTATCTTTCTAAGTTCCACAGAGTCCCTCCACCTTTCGAGTGTTAATCCATTTAGCTCCGCTAAGTCTATCTTACTTTACAACCTTGAGCAACTGCTTCCGCGCACTGTTCAACTAATTCGACTAAGTGTTTCTACGTCTCAAGTGTTCTCACATACGAAGTTCAATTGATTGAAACCATCTCATAGACTAACACCTTGAGTTGGTTTGAGTCAGACGTCCGATCCTACATGTGCTATCAGAGCCTTGTTTAGGCAGACAGTCAATCTCCTAGCAATGGAAGACCTCTTCGCTAATCAAAACAACAAAATACAGTTCGAGCATCCTAGACTCACCTCCACAAACTATGATCATTGGAAAAATGAGATCGAAAAACACATTGAGTCAGTCAACTCTGAACTTTGTGAGATAGTCACTGGAGGAGATCTCACTGTCAATCCAGATCAATCCACATGGACTGTTGCAGTTCGCAAAAGGTATGAGCTAAATCGACAAGCATCCCGTGCAATCTCCTTGCTCCTAACGCAATCGTCAGCATGTATGTGCTTAAGTCTCACTGAGTCTGTCCTTGTTTGTGAATAAATCTTGTGAAATGTGTTATGCTTGATAGACTCTACGCATCTATCGCTACACACACATCATCAATCCAAACCAGTTCCGTAAAATCCTCTCCCTTGATCTCGCGTACCCGAATTATCACCTGACACACACAACAGAAAATCTCTGCATCTTCCATCAATTCCCTTAGCCTATAACTAGCCCTCATCACTCCTAAGCTTCTTTCACCTACGTTTTTCTCACTCAACTCAAACCAATGGCGGGCATTAACTTCAACGGCGTCACTATCCCAGTAGAAATCTTCCAAGATGCGATTCACCTCCAAGCATACCTTCAGTCCATGGCCACACCTACTCCACCCACAGCCACCGCCCATTCTCCCACAAAAACCGCCACCACCCCCTCTCCCACAAAACCCACCACACCACCACATTCCACCCACACTCCCTCCCCCCACAACCCACACCTCCATCTGCAGCCCCGACTGAGGTTCTTGAAACTGACGCCGAGGAGATAATACAAATCCAAGTTATCCATCCCCCAGCCAAACCGCCGTCCCCGCCACCTCAACAGCCAAACCCTAAACCCGACAAACCTGCACAACAACCACCAAACCCTTAACCCAAAAAATCTCCAACACCCACCCCACAAGAATCACACGAAAAATCTGCAACCCCAACTCCACCACCATCTCCTAAACCTAACACCCGAAAATGAAAAGCCACAACCAATAGACCTATAGCCAAAAGTGTCCTACGATCCTCTATAAAAGCCCAACCAGTCTCCTCTGCTTCTGGTGAGTCATCCCTGGTCCAAGAGCAACAGGCAAACAGTCATGACACTTCCACCGGCGCCACTTCGACAGGGTCTCAGAAACCCCCCAAGCCGCAATGACGCAGTGCCAAGATAGACCCCTTCACACAGCGCTACATGCTATCTGATCCTGCTACAGATCACAATATCGTTAAGGGTAAATTTCTTGATTTTTCTTGGGCATTATCTACACATCTAGGAGATCTAGTAAAATTGTTAGAGGCTCAGGGTTGGACACATCTGTTTTGTGAGGTCTGCCAGTGGTACCCACAAGAGTCCCTTGATTTTTATCAAAACCTTGTTATTCAAAATGGTGCGGCACAGTCTTTCGTCAATTCCACCGCCATTTTCTTTGATCTTGAAAAACGTTCTGAAGTCCTCGAAGTCCCTCACAAAGGTCTACAGTTCTATGAAAAAGGAGTCCTTCCTGATATCCCTGGAGTCCCACACAACAGTATATACCGTTTTTTTCTCTTCCAAAAGAAAAGTGGGTTCTCCAATCCTAAGAGGTGATCTTTCCATACTCCACCAACTTCTTCATATTTTGGTCATTAAAAACGTTATTCCCAGAAAAGAAGGTAACCACATGGTCAACTGTCTTGATCAGACCATTATGTACTACATTCTCAACCGTCACCCTCTAAATTTGGCCCACTTAATTCTGAATCATATGGCCCAATCTCTCGATACTCCCAAGCATTCCCTAGGTTATGTGTTCTGGCTCCCTCGGGTCTTCAAATTCTTGCAGGTACCTCTGACAAAATCAACGCCAGAGTCCATCGAGGAAGCAGACACCATCAGCCTCCGTTATCTAAACAGGCTAACTTCAATCGATAAATCTCAGCTACTGCCTTCACCGTCAACTCCGACGATGCTTGATCCTTCAACTTCACAAGAGACAGTCACTCAAGACAGACTCCTTCAACTTGTGAAGAAGGTCGAGTGACTTCTTACTCAGGTGGCAGAGTTAGCCCAGACCAACTCTAGGATGCTGGAGAGATTCACTGGACTCGAGACGGTTGTGACAGCGATACAGGACACTCTTCTTGACCATCAAGCTGTGATTAACCCCATTCCCGATCCCTAGCCTAATGGTGTGTGTGTGTGTGGTGCTAGAACTTAGGTCATTTTTAAGTTCTAAACACTGTTTTTGGATTGTTCATAAATACTGTGACTGAGTCTATGTGACTGTTAGGGCTTCCCTTTGATGAAAGTAAAAGGGGGAAGCGGTGAATCCCGTCTGGTGCACAGACAACTCTTTTGTGTTTTGAACTGCGTTTAAGTCTTTGCTACTGGACTGTGCGGATACGTGATTATCTGCCTGCTTGACTATGCTCATTACTGCCTATGCTTACTATCTATTTTCTTATTGTGTTATTTTCTGCCTGGAGTCTCTCAACGATTAAGGGGGAACCACAATGGAGTCTCTGGACTTTGAAACTTTTTTTGCTTTGATTAAGGGGGAACTTTGACAGGGTTGGTTCCCCTAGTTCTTTGTGTTTCTGTCTTTTTTAGAATAGACTCAATCGGCATTCACGGAGGTTTGCTATCATCAGCAACAAGGGGGAAACTGTTGAGACATAAAGGTGTTACAGAGATAGTCAATCACCTCGAGGGAGTCACTCGTCTTCGACAAAACACAAAGAACAAGTTTTGTTCCAAACTACAATAGAGTCTACGCAATTGAAGAAGTACCAAGGACTCTTTCATGCTGTTGTGAATATTAAGGAGCGAATCCGTCAACACATCAACACTCCAACGGTCACAATACTACCCCAATCGACTCTGGAGTTTGCGGCCCAAGTATGGCCTGAGTTGCCTTAACACGCGTCCACTAAGTTAGTTCCGATAATTTCAAAACTAACTCTTTCGAGCTGTTGCACTTAGAAACAATAAAAATAGGCATATAATAGTTAGTTCAAGGCCTGCGCTTTTGAGAGATAAACATTTCAAAGATTAGAGAGAGAGCTGCCTTTGTAATTCAGAGAGAGAATTCATACCAAATTAGTTAGTGCATCTAGATAGACTCTTTCTAGGAAGATCCTAGTTTTACTACACTTACCATCGAGCTGATCAGAGATTGTATTGGGTGAGTGAGTGAAAACTACGAAGTAGATCTTTTCTACTGAGTGGGCATTGTAAGTTATTTTGTTTTGGCCAAAAAATAAAATAGCTTATTTTGTGTCTCTTGCTGAGTTCCAGAGAGTCCCTCCACCTTTCGAGTATTAATCCATTTAGCTTCGCTAAGTCTATCTTACTTTACAGCCTTGAGCTACTGCTTCCGCGCACTCTGTTCAACTAATTCGACTAAGTGTTTCTACGTCTCAAGTGTTCTCACATACGAAGTTCAATTGAGTCAAACCATCTCATATACTAACACCTTGAGTTGATTTGAGTCAGCCGTCCGATCCTCCAGTGATGCAACAGTGAGGAACATATTGTCTAAGTTCGGGACGGTGAAAGAAATCGAGACTGATATGGGTAAGCTGCCTGTGAACCTAGATGTGTTTGCTTCAATAGAAATTGGTACGTTTAATACTTTGAATGAGAAGGTCGAGATTCTTTTTTATAACAAAATTTCTGTCATCGGAGTAATGAAAATTTGGATCGAGGACCTTGGAGATAGCTTATCGATGACAAATCGGGAGCCAGAAGTTAACTCCGATGGCCAGGCGCTGGAGGAACACAGCGGCACTTTGCTTCAGCAGGCAAGGTTGGAGAATGAAGCGGTGATGCCATTAATTCAGGAGCAGGTTCTGAGGATAAACATGGACGACACTGTTATTCAAGTCATGCGTACCGTCATGGAGCTATAGGAAGTGTACAAACAGGGATGTGGAGGGGCATATGTGGGAATACGGCCGACAAGGAAAGGATTTTGTCAGGAAATAAAAACTGCTTTATTACATGTGGTGAGGAGCTTCTGAGTTGCAGATTAAAGTTCTCATCTCTATCTGATAATTATTATAATATTTCCACAAGGTACAAAGACCAAGAGGAGGCGGCCGAAAGATATACCCAATCGCCCCTTTCTCTTCCTTGTGCATATAATTATAATAATAATATAGGAAGCCACATGCAAGAAAACTCCAACTCAGATAGTTCATCAAATATGGAAGATGAATATGGGCTGAAACCTTCCGCACAACAAAACCACAATTGGCAAGTGGTACTATTAGGATAATAATATAATATACGGTTAAGATATTTATCTTATAAGATCTCATTAGTTTGTTACAATAATATCTTTGGGTTGTTACAATAGTAAACTAGAATTTAGGAGTCTATTTTGTATATATACTTTGTAAACATCTTCTTGCTGATATACAATAAAAATCAGAAACAAACTTTCTATCGTTCACAACGCTTACACATACGATTCCAATATATCTCTTTTACATCTACACATACAATTCAAATATGGTATCTAGAGCACAAATTAGGTAGTATTTTCCTGGGCATACACAGCTCTATTGTTACTCATGGCAGATGTTGGCAAAGGCAAGAAGGATGTTGCCGTGTCTTCAGCAAGTAACTCGATCGACATAAACGATCCCATCTACGTCCACGCTGCGGAAAATCCAGGTTTGAATCTCACATCAAAGTTCAATAGTACTAGTTTTCTTGGCTGAAAGTTTGATATGGTCACACCATTGAAATCCAAAAATAAATATGGATTTGTGACCGGCAAAGTTTAAAAAACCAGATGAAACGATACCTTGCATTTTGCTGCTTGGGAGAGATCCACCTCTCTAGTTGTGTCTTGGCTTAAAAATTCTCTTTCTGCCAATATACTTGAAAGCGTTCGCTACTGTGATGATCCCGTCGAAATCTGGGACTCGCTTTGCCGGCAGTATGAGCATAGCAACTTGGCCGTGATTCACTCCCTCAAGCGCGACCTGGGAGAGGTTAAACAAGCAGATGATTTAGTTGTAGATTATTTTAACAAACTCAAAAGGGTTTGGGCGAGCTCGAACAGGTGCGACCACCCCAAAGAAGGGCACAAATGAAGATAAACTAATACATTTTTTAATGGGATTAAATGATGAATACTTATCTATTCGCGGTCAGATTTTAGCAATGCATGAACTGCCGGAACTCGAGAAAGCCTTCTCGTTGGTTATGCAAGAAGAGG
The DNA here is from genome assembly GCA_023374045.1 of Limonium bicolor. Classification (NCBI taxonomy): domain Eukaryota; kingdom Viridiplantae; phylum Streptophyta; class Magnoliopsida; order Caryophyllales; family Plumbaginaceae; genus Limonium; species Limonium bicolor. The sequence goes on from CM041782.1 coordinate 292,040,483, forward strand.
AATAGAGAGGTGGCAGGTTTCTGAAGGACGGTTCAGTGTCGTTCTATAGCCACCGCACTGCAAACACAGATAACTCAAGAAGCACCATTAGTAACAGAACAGAAATAGACAAGAAAAAAATTCAGTGCAACTACTGTAAGAAATTAGGGCACAGTTCTGAAAACTATTTCCAGAAATAAAAATGCGGTCATTGTAAACAAAGCGGGCATTAGGAAAACGACTGTTATTTCCTTCACGGGAGAGAAAACGTTCTAGCCCGCAAAAGGAAAAGCTTCGCCAACACAATCAAGACAAATGAACAGGATATGAGTGATGGCAAGCACGAATCTGGCAGAGAAGGGGTTCATGCCTAAACAGATCCAACAAATTACCGTGCTACTTTGAAATGTAAGCACAACAACAAAGGTAGAAGAGCAAACCTACTGCAATTTTTCAGGCAATGGCTCTAAATTCTGCTTATTATCTTCTCGTAATGCTTTTGAAGGACGGTGGATCTTTGATTCGGGCGCCACCGACCACATGTCTAGAGTTAAAGCTCACTTCGAGAACTGGCGAAGCTTGCGCACCGGAAAATCTGTTGTTCTGCCCGAGGGGAGGCCACAGATGGTGAAATTGGTGGGAGATGTGAGATCGGGCCAGAAATTCTGGTTGCGTGAAGTTATGTTTATATCGGAGTTTGAATTTAATCTGGTGTCTGTAAAAAGGTTGACTGAAGAAATTAGTTATTCTCTTGTTTTGACGACACGGGTGTTTCTGTCCAAGTCCGTTCTACAAGGGAAGTTGACAGACTTGGGCATGAGCCACACGGGTTGTATGTGCTCAACCCGGGTGAAGCAGATCGAGCCCTTGGAGGATTGTGGGCTGGACTGGCGCTGACGTTGGGCCAGGCTCGTGTGGATGCATGGGCCTGCCGTTTCTGATTTGAGCTTAGGCTCTAGCTTAGTTAATAAAGCAGTAGAATTGCATGTAAAGCTTGGACATGCACTGTAACACCCATACCGCTAAGCCCGTCATTAACACTTAATTACCTCGATAATCAACACATATACAGTGGATATTCTAAATACAACAGCGGGTGAAACAATGTCGTTAGCCACCAACATGGCTAACAAGACCTAAATCAATACAGCATCGGTCTGATGGACCGGAATTCCCAAGTACTCAATACAAATACAATTCTCATTCTTTACTAAAACCGAGTCTCATACAATACAAGCTATACTGAGTTTCTATTACAATTCAAATGCCGATACACTTTCGGTCTTACAATACTAACAATTACAATTACAATGTAATTACATAATCTAACTACTACCCATGTCGTAGTATCCCCGTCCTACTCTCAAACATTTCTCGGCTTCAAGTACCTGAAAAAGAATGGGTGGCCCCAAAAGGGCTCAGCACCTTTGTTGGTATGGTAGTCGTGGAACCCGCTACTATCGGGCCACACTCAACTAATTCTCATCTTAGCATGCGATTGATTTCATTTAAATCATGACATGAAGTGCAATAAACATATATCATGCTCGCATCATAACAAGTATCAAACATAGAATACAATCAGTGAGACTAACACATTAGTTAATTAGTTTACACAATCTCACTCTTAGGTCATGAGGGTTCTACCTCACTAATGACTCGTTCTCATCGTTCAATACCTTTCCATTCTCCTTAGATACTTATTTGTTCTCTTAGTTCTTTAGACACTATAGGTCTCATTCTTACTTTCTCAATTGTTCTTCTCTTAAATAATTCTTAAGCCAATACACATGGCCTCCGGGCAGAGTCATACACAAGACTCACCACCGGGCTTTCAAGCCTAGTCTTACTTCCCCGGTTTCGACCCTACTCTGGGTCTAGCATGGTGGGAAGGTTCAACTAGCTACCGGAACTACTCTCTTAGTTCCTTACTTACATAAACGTCGTATCTCTACCGGACTTCTCACATTCGCAAATACTCCCCTCTTGGAGTCATAACATATTTATGTATATTAGTCTAGAAGCATCACTCTTGATGTCGTCTATTGACTTAGGGAATTTACTTGAATTCTTGTATTCTAAAATTTAAGGGTTGCCCCAACATTTCGAATACTTATACTTTCGGGTCATTTTCTCATACCGAGTTGGATCCTCATATAGGAGGTCGAATGTCTTTTAAAGGGAGTTTGATGGTCCCTTACATCTCTTTTTACTTTTCTCATGAGTTCATAACTTCGAACTATCTTTGTTCTCGTAATAGAGGTACTTTATATCTTTCCACTATTAATTGTTTTGTGGATTGTTTCGTTTCGGTTCTCTAACAGTTAGCGGGAGTTTACTAATCCCATACATCTCTCTCACATTCTAGTGAGTTCATAAGGTTACATTATCGTATTTCCCTATTCGATAGTTCTTAAGTGTTTCCACGTTTGAGTTATTATGTGGGACGACTCTTTCTACGACTCACTAACCAACATTAATCATTCATGATTGGTATACAACTCTAAGTTAGACCACATAATCAAACATGGAAGGTTAGCACATGCAACATGCATCAAGATACATAACAATGCAATAAATTTTTTTCATGCATTTATCTTGTTAGGTCAGCACACAAGCAAACCTACAACACACAAGCCGAGCGAACTCGGTAGGACATAATTGCAAGAAAACCATACCTTTCACCAAGGAGTTACTCTACCGTGTCACCTTATGTTTCCCTGGATTTTACTCGATTCACTGATGACATTTCAAGGGGTTCTATTAACATTAAGACTATACGGTATGTAAACGATTGGTACGCCTGTATTTAACCCTGTTATCCCGTTACTCTTAGCTTTCTCTTGCGATCTTAAGTTCACAACTTTCACATTCAATCTATCACTTGTTTATACTCCTAATGACCTTTACATGTCATCAAACAAGCCCTAATCATCATCTAATATCATTAACATCCAATTCCCCATCATTAGATTGCTTAAAAAACACTTTCGGGGCATTTTTGGGGTGGTCCGGGTTTGTGTCCGGGGTTATAATCCTGAACCAGCCCTTTAATATACATTCTGCCATATTTTTACACTGGTCCGGGTGTTGTATCCGGGGATAAAAATCCAGACCAATCCTTGGAATGACTTTCTAGCATGTTTTTAAGGTGGTCCGGGTTTGTGTACCTATTTACAAACCTGGACCAAGTCTAGAACTGTTAAATTTGACAGTTTGTGAACTCTAATCCCACCTTAATTCTTACCCAATGTTTTCCTAATCATTCCCCATGTTTCTAAACATGTTATAACACTTTAAACATGCTCTAAACCTCCTCAAATCATTGATCATACACCTTACTCAATTCTTCCTCAATTTTCATTTCTCATTTTTGCACTTATGCACACTAGTGCATTTCCAACATTTCCATGACAGCATTTACCTCATTCTCGATTAATTTAACCATTCCAAATCCTTCTCAAGCATTTGCAATTCCATTTCGCAAGTTCTAGACTTGTTTCCAAAGCTAGACACCCTAGTTCACCTCCTAGCCATCTTAAGGCATTTTACATCTTGTTTGCTACAGATTTTGCACCAATCCTCCCAACTCTTATACTCTAGTTCTTTGTGAGCTTAATTCATTCCTTTACACTCTACTTTCTTCTAACCACACTTAGGTTCTCCAAGCTCATAAAGTCACCTAAACCACTTAATTTCTACCGAAATTGTGCCATACCTTCCCTACAAATCTAACATGCCCAAATGCATCATTTCATCATCCATTCACCTAATTCAATCCAAAACTAACCAAATCCACAAGGGATTCTACCAGCACACAAATCCATCCAAAATTCACCATTCAACAACATAATGCACTAAACTTAAATACTTGGCTCTTAGGCCCTTAAATCACATAGCAATTCACCAATACATTAAACTCAACCACTATTCTTTTCTCAAACTTGTTGGAAGAAATATGTGACTACTTCTACCACTTAGGCAGTGTACCTATCGTTTTGCGGAATAGTGGAATTGTGGGGTTGTCGAACTCTTGGGGACCTTGCTGTGGTTTAACTGATAGTGTAAATTAACTGAGACTTCTAATTAGACTATTTAATAGAAACTTATCACTTTTTTTAGGGAGATTGTGGTTTAACACTTAATGTAAACAAAACAGTAAAAGAACGATTAATTAAAACAGAATAGTAATAGCAGTTATAAAACTCTTTTGGTTTTAAGGAAGCACCCTGGTCTGCTCACCTATTTCATTCAATTATATTACCATAAACTTTCCCATTTTAGCAATAAACTCAGGAATCTTAATTAGTTCATTGATCGGTCCTTGTACAATAAACCCTGATTAATTTAAACAACAAGCGCAATCCTTGCTCAAGTTATTATAAATTAATCACTTTATTAACAATTCCTATTGGAGACAGATTAACCTATAGGCGAAAACTCGCTTCTAGTCATTAACCCGTTTTGACTTCGTCTGTCTAGAACCTTGTTTTAGCACCGCATTTTAACACGAGAACTACAAATATCACTTTAATAATTGGCCTGAAGATTAAAGCGCATTAAGGACGAGAATCAAAATATTGCTTGAACAGATTATAGCAGAAAGTCTACGTAACACGATTTAATAAAATAGGCTTGCTTCCCAACCCGGGAGGCTAAGGTTATTACTCACACATAATTATACAAACATACATCGTAAGTACGACAGACATTAAAACAGAGTAAAGTTAAAGAAAAGAAAGAACTCTCTGCATTTGCACGGGCTTATTTGGTGTGATGGAAATGAAGAAAATGAAGTGGCGATGTGGATGTATGGAGGAAAATGGAATTCTCTAGAGGAAGTGTGATTTGGAAGTGAACGTGAGTGATTCAGAGAGTTGAGTTATGGTGAACCAACGTGCGCCTTTTTTCTGATGAAGTAGCAGTGGTTTAAATAGAAGAAAGGATGAGGATGAAGACAGAACTGGACAACTCGTGAGGGATTTAAGGACTGTCGGCGCCTGATATTGGTGATGGGGTAGATAGATGTGTTTGCAGGCGCCGCATGAAAAATTGGGGAAGACGGTCGGCTCAATCAATTATCAGGAGATCTGGGTTGCATTTTGAGGCGTCCTTGTTTAAATCCCCGGTCGTCTCTATCTCTTGTCCGGCTATTTTTGAGCGGACATATTGTGTCTTCTGTTTGCTGTCCGGCCAAATATCCACGGACAGCTTATGTCTTGTCCGCCCTTTTTTCCACGGACATCTCTGTTTTGTCCTTTCTTGTGTCCTGCCTTTTTTCCACGGACATGTCTGTAATTTGGGCGCGTCCGGACCAGTGTCCGGACCAGCCTGGTTTTGACGGTCATCTTGTCCGGCCAAATTTGCACGGACGTGACACGGACTCATTCTGTCCGGCTTTATTTGAGCGGACATGACACGGACAAAACTTCATCGCGTCCGAACCAGTGTCCGGACCAGTGTGGTTCGGACGCTGGTTAGTTTGCTTCCAAAATGTTCGTTTCAGCTCTGATTTAAGATCTGTTTGCGCCCACGCGTTCGTCTCTTCGTCTACTTGGCTCCTAGCTTGGTTTTCCTCATGTTTAACCAATAAATTTGTGAGATAACCAATAAAACATAAACTAGAGGAAAAACATACGATAAGTGAGTAATATTATCCTGAAAGCTTGGTTTTAAAATGCGCGCATCAGGCGCGCCTGATGCGTTTTGGATGCGATGCGAGCATCAAAACGCATCCATGGCAGCGAGGTGAGTTTATTCAGGATGCGCCCGTGATGCGCTTCGATGCGCCCGATGCGCCCGATGCGACCCCGATGCGCCTTGAGCTTGTTTTTACCATAATTTCTTCGTTTGAAGTCCGTTTTTATTCCTGTTTGTTCCTACATGCTCATATATCAACCTAGTTTGACCCTATGCACTTATTGTTGGGTTTAGAGTAATCAAAAACTCAAGAACATCAAAAATTACCTTAAAGCTTGAATGAGCCTTGTGTGTATGCTTGATTTCTTTCTTGTGTACAATTGGTGATATGATATGATTATGAGACTCATAGGGGTTAATGATCCAATCTAGAAAAACTATATCATTAAGGAGGGGAAGAGAAAATCCTTCAAGCTCTAAGGAAAAATTGTTGCTTTTTCATCTACTTATACTAGGACGAACTTGAGTGATGAGGAGGAAGAACTTGAAAAGGATATTGGCTCTCCTAATGTTGAAGATGATTTAGTTGATCTTGTGTTGATTTCATCCAATAGGTTCATGTGGTGATATCTGAACATAGTCTAATCATAAGTTTGTTATATTTAAAAGATTATTCTCTTGTGTGGATTGATTACTTTATACTTGTGTTTGGATGTTTTTGTTCTCTTATGTTTTTTGGATTTAATACTTTGACACTTGATTACTTTAGACTTGTGTTTGGAAGTTTTTATTCCATTGTGTCATAATATTACTTCATATGTCTAAAATGTTGTCTACAAAAATTTAGATGTGATTTTTTAGTAAACATCACATCACAAAGACACAAACGGGATGCGCTCGCATCGACGCCTCGCGCATCACGCATCACTTTTGGAGCCTAATCGCATCGGAGCACATCACGTATTTTAAAACCAAGCCTGAAAGTAAGTACAAGGTAAATTAAACCCTTAAATGTCTATGTATTTCTCACTTATCAAACTCCCCCATACTTATCTTTTGCTTGTCCTCAAGCAAATCTTTTTGACATAATGTTTAAACAAGTTAAAACAGACAATAATCAAGTAAGGAGAGCACAGAAGAGGTAATTGCCAATCTTTTCAGATTTAAAAAGGGTACTAATAACATAAAATTTCTTAAATATATTTCTCTGTTTCTCAGAATAACCCTGAAGTCCTTCAAAAGAAAGAGAAGTAGTACCATGAGAATTCTGCTTTTAACCCAGAGCCAATCCACCATTTTCTTTCACATTTCCTTGAACGACAAGGGGCATGAAGTAAAATCTTATTCCATTATACCTTTCAATGCCACATACTCATGATCCATAATGAAGAAGTTTTTATCATTTTGGTACAGAATGCACAGATACTTCAATTTTGAAGTTCATTTTTCTTTTACCTCAGACTTTTCTCTCCACCCTTGTAGCGGTTTTGGGTCTACTATCCCAGATACCGAGTACCTTAGGTAGCCGGGTGATGAAGCACCCCTAAGAACTTAATAACCGAGTGGACGAGGCCTGTTTAGGATCAGAATATGCCTGTCTGGATCAGAGGAGTACCTTGCCTTGTTCTTTTTCCACCGTTTCATTCCAATTCAAATCCAGGCTCAAAGTCAAAACAAAATTCAAATGATAATTTCCTCAGAATTTTTTGCATTGAGTAAGGAGTGAGTGTTTTTTTTTGTATGTACCCTTTAAACCTGTTAACACCGGCATTACTCCCTCTATGGCTCCTTCTTTGATTATTAATCACTTAACAAATTTAAACACAGTGTCGAAAAAAGACAAACTTAAGAGCAAGCTTTTTATTATTATATCTCCCCCACACTTGAACCAAAGCAATGCCCTCATTGCATAGAAAGAATTAAAATAACAGGGCATGCAAACTACCTGGGTAATGATCACAAAGCATGGTAATAGGAAATATTGAAAATTTAAAGAGCAGGGTATATAGTGTACTCCCCAGAGTTTTGCAGAGTATGTAGTGTAGCTCCCCCACACTTGAGTTCAGCTGTAGAATGTGCAAGATGTTCCTGTAATAAATATTCTAAACAGCCAGAAGAACTCAAGTTAATTCTCCTCGTTCTCTCTCCTTTCTTTTTATTTCACTATATATATTTTTTAATCATAAATAAGATACAAATATAAGCACAATAGATTAAAAAGATAGATAGTAGGGTGCCTCCTACCAAGCTGCCCATCTTTATGGTCTTTGGCTAGACCGTACCTGAGTGATTTAAGTGTGACTGGATCTTTGAGAAGAAGCGCAGAAGCCTCTTCGTTGTCTAACGTGTTTCCCAGAAATAATTTTATTCGAGCTCCATTTACTTTAAACGATCCTCCTTTCTTATTGTCCAATTCCACAGCTCCATAAGGAGAGGTAGATATTATTTAAATGGTCCAGACCAGAAGGATTTTAACTTACCTGGGAAGAACTTAAGTCTGGAATTATAAAGAAGGACCTGATCTCCTTTTGAATTCTCGCTTGGCAATCATCTTATCGTGCCAACGCTTGGTCTTCTCCTTATAAATCACTGCATTCTCATATGAGTTGTTCCTAGTTCTTCTAGCTCAGTCAATTGGAACTTCCTTTTTTCACCGGCTTGTTGTAGATCAAAGTTCAACACCTTCAGAGCCCAATAAGATTTATGCTCTAATTCCACAGGCAAGTGACATGCCTTCCCAAAAACTAGTTTGTAGGGAGACACGCCAATAGGTGTTTTGAAGGCGGTGCGGTATGCCCAGAGCATCATCCAATTTAAGGACCAATCTTTTCGAGAAGAGCTCACCGTCTTCTGCAGAATCCATTTTAGTTCTATTTGTTATCTCAGCCTGACCATTCGTTTGAGGATGGTATGGTAGAGCAACCTTATGTCGGACTCCATATTTCTTCAGGAGAGCATCAAACTGGCGATTGCAGAAGTGAGATCCACCATCGCTGATTATTGCTCTAGGAACACCGAATCGAGTGAAAATGTTTTCTTTATGAACTTCATCACAACTTTACCATCATTAGTAGAGCAAGCAAGGGCTTCCGCCCATTTAGAGACATAATCACTGCTACTAAGATGTATAAATTTCCAAAAGAATTTGGGAAGGGTCCCATAAAATCAATCCCCCAAACATCAAATAATTCGACTTCTAGCATATTGTTCAAGGGTAGTTCATTACGGTGAGAAATGTTACCTTGCCTTTGACACCGATCACAAGTAGACACAAAAGCATGACAGTCTTTGTGAAGGGTGTTCCAATAGAAACCGGATTCAAGTACCTTAGCAGCTGTACGGGTTGCACCGTGATGTCCGCCGGTTTCTCTAGAATGGCAATGGAGAAGGATATTTCTGATCTCCGTCTGTGGGACACATCTCCTTATAATTCCATCTGCACAGATTTTGAAAAGAAATGGATCATCCCATAAATAATGTTTGACAATTGAAAAGAACCTTTTACGCTGCTGATATGTCATATCAGCTGGGATGATCTTCCTAGCCAGATAGTTAGCAATATCGGCAAACCAAGGGCCTCCTGCCGTTTGGATTGCGAATACTGCCTCGTCAGGGAAAGACTCATTGATGGGTCTTTCGTCTTCTGGTCCCTCCATTCTTGACAAGTGATCAGCCACGACATTCTGGATACCTTTCTTATCTCTTATCTCTATGTCGAATTCTTGCAAGAGAAGTATCCATCTTATCAACCTGGGTTTTGCATCTGCTTTGGCAAATAAATACTTGAGGGCAGAATGATCAGTATGAATGATAACCTTACTACCCAATAAATATGGACGGAATTTATCCAAAGCAAAGACGACTGCCAGCAATTCTTTTTTGGTGGCATAATTTTTCTGAGCGTCATTTAAGTACGACTAGCATAATAAATGACTCTCAGAACTTTATCCAATTTTTGGCACAAAACAGCACCCACCGCATAATCACTGGCGTCACACATGATTTCAAAAGGTTGGGACCAGTCGGGTGATACCACAATAGCAGAAACAAGTTTTTCTTTTAACAAATTAAAAGCTGCTAACATTCATCAGAAAATGAAATTTAGCATCTTTTGTCAGTAAAGTACAGAGAGGCTTAGAAATCTTGGAAAAGTTTTTAATGAATCTTCTGTAAAAACCAGCATGTCCAAGAAAACTTCGATACCTCTTACAGTAGTAGGAGGTGGGAGTTTTTCTATTACCTCAATTTTAGCGCGATCCACCTCAATACCTTTTGAAGACACGTTATGTCCTAGCACAATCCCTTCTCGAACCATGAAGTGACATTTTCCCAGTTCAGGACTAGATTTGTGTCTTCACACCTGGCCAAAATAAGATCAGATTCTCCAGGCAAGTGTCAAATGTCGAACCAAAGACAGAGAAGTCATCCATAAAGACTTCTATACATTTTTCAATGTAGTCAGAAAAATAGCCATCATACACCGTTGAAAAGTAGCTGGGCATTACATAATCCGAACGGCATTCTTTTAAGCATATGTTCCATAAGGACAGGTAAAAGTAGTTTTATCCTGATCTTCTGGAGCAATTGGGATCTGAAAGTATCCTGAATAGCCATCTAGAAAACAATAGTAATCCTGACCTGCTAACCTTTCCAGCATTTGGTCAATAAAGGGCAGGGAAAATGATCCTTACGTGTGGCAGTATTCAATTTCCTGTAGTCATACAAACTCTCCAACCAGTAGTAGTGCGTTGAGGAATCAACTCACCTTTTTCATTAGGAACTACAGTTATTCCTCCCTTTTTTGGTACCACCTGTACTGGGCTTACCCACTTGCTATCTGAAATTGGATAAATAATTCCAGCGTCAAGTAGTTTTATTACCTCTTTTTGACCACCTCTTTTAGAACGGGGTTGAGACGCCTCTGTGGTTGTGCCAATGCCCTAAAATCATCTTCCATATAAATTCGATGAGAGCACAAATATGGGCTTATTCCTTTGATATCTGCTATCGACCAACCGATAGCGGTCGTATGATTGCGTAGCACCCCTAAAAGTTGCTTCTCCTGCACATCTGTCAATTTAGATGATATAATAACTGGTAAATCAGATGGCTCTTTTAGAAAAGCGTATTTTAAATGAGGGGGAAGAGGTTTCATTTCTACTGTAGGTGCTTTTCAATGGAAGGCTTTGGTCTGTCTGCATTCTTTCTACTGGCTCGAATTTTTGTTGGTAGGTACGGAAATATGGTTGTCTCTTGTTTAACTCTTCAGCCATGAGAGCAATATCAGGATTTTCATCATCAGCTTCACAAGATGCCATGAGACATCTTTCCAAAATTGTTTCTTCATCTTTGCTGAGGAACGTCTCCTGTACTAAAGAGTCAACAGTATCTATGGAAAAACAGATTTGTGTATCAGAAGGACGCTTCATGTTCCGGGTCATGTCAAAAACTACCTGTTCATCATGAAGTCTCAAAATTATTTTACCTCCTTCAACATCAATTAAAGTTCGGGCAGTTCTCATAAAAGGTCTACCTAGGATTAGTGGAACATCTTTATCTTCCTCAATGTCAATAACAATGAAATCAGCAGGGAAAATAAATTTGCCAACAGAAACCACTAAATCTTCAACTTTTCCTTTGGGTAATTATGGAACGATCAGCTAGTTGTAGCTGCACAGGAGTGGGAGAGCATTGACCTATACCTAATTTCTTAAAGATAGATAAAGGAATTAAGTTAATACTGGCTGAAATACCCCGACCTTAAATATAGCGATTAAATTATCCTAATGGGTATTTAAGAGCCTAATAATGATTAAGTAATATTGGTAAGGAAAAATAAATCCAAAGAAATAAAGAAACGCTTAAAAAGCGTAAAACGCTAAATAAGCGTTAAACAACCATAGGAGGTATAAGACCTCGGATAGCGTAATATAAGGATTCTAAAGGCTTAATTAAGTCTAAATAAATATTAGGGAACAAATCCCGAAGAAAACGGATCCTTAAAATGGATTAAAATCACTAACGAACCTTAAAGCACGTTTTCGAGGTAACCGGGAAAACGCGTCTTTAAGCGGGTCAAATAGACTCGTAACAATTTTGGTCAACTAAATAATCATTAATAAATATTAGTGAAGCTTTAGAGCCAATAAACAAAAGAAAACGAGAAATTAGTAAAAAAAACTGTCAAAAACGGGAAGTTGTGGGGTAAAAGCACAAATAACTCAAACTAGTGTGTCCATATTGTAAATAAAATTTTCAAAACCCACAATGGGCTGTATGTCATCCGATCCCCCTTCCCTCTCACACACAAAAAATATAAGAAAGAAAGAAAGAAAGAAGAAAAGAAAGAAGAAAGAAAAAAAAATACCAAAAAGTAGAGAGTACTCTCTTCCTCACCTTTTTTTCTCTCTCTCCCATTTCTTCCTTCCCCATCGTGCTCTCTCTTTCCTCCTTCCCCCATGCAGCGATTTTGAGCTTCCCCTCTACAACAATGGAAGCTCTCTCTTCTTCTCCATGCTCCACCCTCATGTGAGCTTCAAATACAAAAATAATTACATATTTGTAATCCCCATATCATCTCTACACTTCTCTCTTTTCAAAATCCAAAAATGAGGAAGTTCAATTCCGTGGGTATACCCCATTGGTGAAGAAAATAGCATCAATGTGTAGCTTGGGGTCTCCTCTCTCCAACAAGGTAAAAATCTACATGAAAAACTCATGTTTTCTTCACCTTCCTTCACAACCAATTTTTCTCCATTGTAATGCTCTGTTTTTCTCTCTCCTTTGAGCATAATATCAACCTTACAATGGTGGTGGATTCACCTTCTTGAACCAAGGGCTAAAAAACCCTCCTAAGACACTCCAAAGGTAAACCCTAGAAATCTTGTTCTAAACATTTCTATGAACTAGCATTAATTAAGGGGTTAGCATGTTAATTATACTTATTTTATGTGCTTTGGGTGATGGGAATGGAGTTTGGCAACTCCATTCCCCACAAAACCGATTTGTGCAAGAAAGAGAGGAAGAAGAGAATTGGAAGAGAATTGAAGGAGATATAAGCTCAAGGTAAGAGCTCCTTCTTAATGCTCAATTTAATGCATTAGTGTAATGGGAATGGGTAAGCAAATAAAAACCTAAACGATTGTATTGGTATTGTAGTATGGAAGTTTAAGTATTTGCGAGGAAGTTTGAGTATTTGTGAAATTAGTACGTGAATTGTAGGCCTTGGAGCCAAATGGTTGTGTATGAGTATTAGTATTGGTATTTGAAGAAGTATTGGTGAATGTATATTGTATTGATTGCTGGTAGGACCCTTGTATGGGTGTGGCTAGAATAGGAATGATTTTGGTGATAATGGGAATGTGTGGATAAGTGAGAATTGTAGGTGAACTATGGCAAAAATTTTGGTAGGAAATGTACACTTATGGATGGCTTGGTGAATGGGAGAACCAAGGTGTATATTGGATTGTGTAGGTATGTTTAGTAGTAATGAAGTGGTAGTTGTAGTATGAGAAACAAGAAGTGTAAAATCTGTAGCAAAGGGTATAAAAATGCATTGGAGAAGTGAGGAAAAATTAGTGTGTAAGAATTGGTAAAAAGAGTGTTGGACTTGGGTATAGATAGTAGTTGCTTGGAAATAAATTGGAATGGTAAGATGGCATTGGAACAAAGTGCAAAATGCAAAGAGAGGAGTGTAGGAATGCACAAGTGTGCAAAGTATGAAATTGTGAATGAAAATTTGTAGAATTTGAGCAAGAAGTTGAGTAAGTATTGGACCATGGATTTAAGGAGTTTTAGTGAGTGTTTAAGTGTGTTAATTATGTACAAAACATGTGGAAAGATTATGGAATGATTGGAGGTGAATTAAGGGTTGATTTGGGTTGAAAAATCAACCAAGTAGCAGTTTTAGCAGGGTCCGGGACCTAGGGTATGTACCAAGTCCCGGGACCGCACTTAAAATCAGTTCGAGAGTCATCCTAGGGCCAGGTCCAGGTCAAGGGACCTAGTGATGGTCCAGACCAAGTCCGGACCAATATCAAAAATAGGTCGTAAGTGATTTCAGTGCATGGTCCGGGACCTTGGGTCCGGACCAAGTCCCGGACCACCTATAAAAGCTTGTAAAATGTGATTTTTAGGGGTCTAACCATGGGGCATTGATGGGTAATGGTTTTAGAAGTTGTTAAGGCCTTGTTTGGTGACCTTTAAAGGCCCTAAGAAGTGTAAACAAGTTTGATAAGTAATTAAGAAAGTTGTAAGTTTAAGAACATTAAGTTAAACCGAAATAACGGGATAACGGGGTAAGTACGGGAGTAGTAATTATGTATGTATTGTGATGCTTAGTATTAATTGAACCATTTGGCATGTAGTCATTGGTTCAAGAATAAGACTCGAGGAACAAGTAAGGACTAAGGAACAAGAGTGAACCAAAGAAACAAGAAGGCACCCGGTAACGTAAATTGTAGAAAAGGTATGATTTCTTCATGCCCTGTATCCTAATCTGGTTACCTCGATTTGTGTGCTTATTTGACCACCTAAATAAGATAAATGCATGAATCGGACTATATTGCACTTACCTGTGCTTGACTTATGTTGTGCTTGATATTTATTGTCTTGAGCACTAGTTTGTATAATTCATGAAATATGTGAATGATGATGAATGGTATTCGAACCTCGTATTGTACTTGTGTAATGTATTGTACCTCGGTTGTATGTGTATATGTGTATTGTATTATTGTGGCTTAGATGTTGACTTGTGCTAATTCCTAACTATCTAACTCCTAACTTAAGTGAGTAAATTGGAATGAGTACAAGTCCGATATAGCTTCGGCCACGCGTGAGGATGCGGAGTCACAAGAGGTTGGCTGCAATTCCTGACTCTTAAACTGGTCCGCGGCCCAAATCCCTTAAATGGGTAGCATCCCGGATTGGTGAGTCAAGTAAATCCCGGAGGTGGGACGGTGTAGTCCCCAGGGCCGGAGGTCCCGACGACTTAACTTGAGTAAGAGTAAGAGTAAGTAAGTATGGATCCGTAAGTAAGTATGAGTATGAGTATGTATGTGTATGAAGTAACGGAGTAAAAGAGTAATCTCCACCCGATTAACCCGGGTGGACCAATGAAGCTAACAAGAATTGTATATTGTGTATGTAATGAGTATGTGTATTTTGGAAGAAGGTAAGTATGTATTGGATGGTTATTGTATTCCGTAGTGTATGTATGTATGTCTTGCGTAAGTATGTTGTATTGTGTATAAGAGCATGTATGCATGTATCTTTGAATGAAATCAACCGCATGTATTCGACCAAGTGGTCGGCGTACCCTCACTAGTACGCGGGGTATGCGGTTATCATGCTCGGCGAAAGCTGACCCCTTCGGGGGACATTTTTTAGTGTGCAGGTACCCGAAGCGAATGTGGTCAAGGCACGAGACCGGTGACTACATTGGATAGTAGTAGCAGAATGTAGAGGTGTATTAACTAGCACACCCCTTGTATTTAGAAAGTAATGTAGTAGAGGAATGGGTAGTAAGTAGTCTCTTAGTGAGTATGTATGTGGGAACAAAGGAAGAGGTATTATACTTGTATAAGGAACTAGTAAACTCGGTATGTAGATTATACTGTATTGTACTTGGAGTATTGTATTGAATGAAGATTGTAGTAGTATGTGGTAAACGGAGAACGCATTGTAGACTTGTAGTACTCGGGATTCCGGTCCATCAGACCGATGCTGTATGTAGAAGTAGTAGCCTTGTTAGTCACGTGGGTGGCTAACGGCATTGTATCACCCATTGTATGTAAGCATATATCCGCTGCGTGTATCTGTATGTAAGGAAATTGGACGGTAAGCACTGTATTAATGGTAGGGGTGTTACACTGGCTCCTAAATCGCAAAACCCGTTACCATAATTTATGTCTTCTATCACGCAGGGGGGAATGATAGGAGACCTCGATCTCCCAACTTCGGTGGTAGCTTCTTTAAGAGTACTGCAGACACTCTTTCGGTTAATTTCATCGTGTCATTTTCCTGTAAAGATCGCCTGTTAGACAAATATCTTTCATAAATTTTGGCATAAATAGGCATTTGTGTTAAGGCATCAGAAAAAAGGAATATTAATAGTTAATTTCTTAAAAATGTTAAGAAATTTTCCAAATTGGTCATCCAAATTCTTTTTCTTTAATCTATCAGGAAATGGAATTGGAATATCATATGAAACATGTGACGGTTTAATAGTAAGGGATGCAGGAGACTCCTTCTCCTTGGGAATTGTTACGTCTTCTTGTCAGATTTTTGTTCATCAGATTTCTTATCAGCTTCAGGGACATCGGATACCAACTCTTTTCCGCTTTCAGGGTTATTGATTTTGCATGCTCCCTGGGATTTGGATCAGTCGGGGGCTCGGGAGTGACCCTGTTGGTCTTTGAGCCAGTTGTTGTGAAATCTGACCTATCTGTCTTTCTAAATTTGTGGTTATAGTAGTCTGATCAGCAACTTTGGCTTCTATCTCAGCAAATTTTGAATTTACCGCCTGTCCTTGTTTTAAAAGCTGATTCATCATGCCTTTCAGTTCGCCCATATCTCCTTGTGAGCTGGTTGGCTGCTCCTGTTGTCGATTGTATTGCGGTTGTCGGTTTTGGTTGAATCCTGTTGGTCTGTTGGCTCATAATTCCTCCATGGTTGTGATTGCTCCTCCAATTGTTTGGTTGTAGGAGTTGGATAAGGATCACTGGTCTGTTGTCAATTAAACTTACCTCCTCAAGGGTCCTGTTGAAACCTGAACCATTGCAGTCTGGGGTTTCATGAGCTCCTCCACAGTTTTCGCAACAGGGAGTCAGATATGGGGAAGTGGCTACTGTCTTTACAGCTTTTTGTTGTGGTTGATTAGCGTTAGTTTCTCCACAACTTTTGTGAGTGCAGCTAGTTGAGCGATACATGATCCTGCGGGGGAATACTAGATACCGGTTTCTTCTTGGCTTCACTCTTCCCTTGTTTTTACACCATGTCTGGTGCTGGCGGTCATGGTGTCCAGTAGTTCAACTGCTTCTTCTCCGGTTAATTTAATAAAATTTCCTCCAGACGAGGAACTTAGCAATAATTTATTAGAATCATTTAAATTTCTAAATAATGTTAGCACAAGTTCCTGGCTACTCATACCGTGGTGTGGGCATAATATCTGTAATTTTGAATCTATCCCACGAATCATAAAGAGACTCGCCTGGTTCTTGATAGAAGTTGGTGTTGTCAGCAATTTTTTTCTCTTGTTTTGGACGGGAGATAGTATTTCGCCAAAAATTTGTTTGCTAATTCGGCCCAACTGTGGATGTTGCTGGGTTGTAAACTTCTCAGCCACCTGGAGGCGCCATCTTTTAGAGAATAGGGGAACAATTGCAGACGGATGCGCTCGTTTAGATTTCCTGTTTTATTGAAAGTGTTACAGAAATCAAGAAATGCAGATATATGGTGTGGAGCATCATCTGAATCTAGCCCGCTGTATTGGCCCGGTGGGTAGAGAGTGTGGTGATAAAACTTGTTTTTGAATTGCCAGGCATCCAGTTCAGCCTGTGTAACTTGAGGAAGGACAATAGCGGAGGGCCCTCGACTGACGGTTGCTGGTATTCGCAGAGAGTTTGTCGAGTTGTCATCTCAATACATTGTTGTCGTCTTTCTCTATGGAGAAATCTTTCAATCTCAGGTTCAAGATCATTTTGAGGACTACCTGCAGATCGAGTTCGACGCATATATAGAAATAACTTGCAGTTTGAAAAATGGAAAACAGCTAAAGAAAACAAAAGCAATAATTAAAAGGTAAAGATAAGCTAAAAGAAAATTAAATAACAAAATTAGAAAGAGATCATAATAAAACAAAGAACTATTTTTTGGTAGAGTAAATAAAGCGAAACTAAATGAACAAAAATGAATAAAAAATAAGTGCAGTTTAACTAAAAACAAAAATAAAATAAAGGAAAAGGACAAAATTAAATTGCTGGAATTTAATTGACAGAAAATTAAATGACAAGGAAATTAAATGACAGGAGAATTTAAATGACAGTAATATAAAGAACTGAATTTAAATAACAGAAAATTAAATGACAGAAAATTAAATGTCAAAAATTAGTTTACTGGAAATTTAAAAGTTAGACGTTAGATTGATGAAATTTAAATGTTAGGAATTAGTTTACTGAAATTAAATGACAGAAATTTAAATGACAGAATTTAAATGTTAGTAATTAGATGACAAAATTTAAATGACAATGGAAACTTAAATAACTGGAAAAAAATAAATGACTGTAATTAATACGATATTTAAATTGCTAGAAAAATTAAATAACTAAAAATTAGAAACAAAAATTAAAGAGTAGAAAAAGCTAAACAGAAAACTCAATAAAAATTAAAAACTATCAATACACCGTGCCAGAGGTCCCCGGCAACGGCGCCAAAACTTGTTGGAAGAAATAGTGACTACTTCTACCACTAGGCAGTGTACACTATCGTTTTGCGGAATAGTGGAATGTGTGGGGTTGTCGAACTCTTGGGACCTTGCTGTGGTTTAACTGATAGTGTAAATTAACTGAGAATTCTAATTAGACTATTTAATAGAAACTTATCACTTTTTTTAGGGAGATTGTGGTTTAACACTTAATGTAAACAAACGTAAAAGAACATTAATTAAAACAGAATAATAATAGCAGTTATAAAACTCTTTTGGTTTTAAGGAAGCACCCTGGGTTGTTATGCTCACCTATTTCATTCAATTTTATTACCATAAACTTTCCCATTTTAGCAATAAACTCAGGAATCTTAATTAGTTCATTGACCGGTCCTTGTACAATAAACCCTGATTAATTTAAACAACAAGCTCAATCCTTGCTCAAGTATTATAAATTAATCTCTTTATTAACAATTCCTGTTGGAGGACAGATTAACCTATAGGCGAAAACTCGTTCTAGTCATTAACCCGTTTGACTTCTTCTGTCTAGAACCCTTGTCTTAGCACCGCATTTTAACAAGAGAACTACAAATATCACTTTAATAATTGGCCTGAAGATTAAAGCGCATTAAGGACGAGAATCAAATATTGTTTGAACAGATTATAGCAGAAGAAAAGTCTACGTAACACGATTTAATAAAATAGGCTTGCTTCCCAACCCGGGAGGTAAGGTTATTACTCACACATAATATACAAACAGACATCGTAAGTACGCAGACATTAAACAGAGTAAAGTTAAAAAGAAAAGAAAGAACTCTGCATTCGCACGGGCTTATTTGGTGTGATGGAAATGAAGAAAATGGAAGTGGCGATGTGGATGTAAGGAGGAAATGGGAATTCCCTGGAGGAAGTGTGATTTGGAAGTGAACGTGAGTGATTCAGAGAGTTGAGTTATGGTGAACAACGTGCGCCTTTTTTTGATGAAGTAGCAGTGGTTTAAATAGAAGAAAAGAAAGGATGAGGATGAAGACAGAACTGGAAACGCGTGAGGGATTTAAGAACTGCCGGCGCTGATATTGGGATGGGGTAGATAGATGTGTTTGCAGGCGCCGCAAGAAAAATTGGGGAAGACGGCGGCTCAATCAATTATCAGGAGATCTGGGTTGCATTTAGAGGCGTCCTTGTTTAAATCCCCGGTCGCTCTATCCCTTGTCCGGCTATTTTGAGCGGACATATTGTGTCTTCTGTTTGCTGTCCGGCCAAATATCCACGGAAGCTTATGTCTTGTCCGCCCTTTTTTCCACGGACATCTCAGTTTTGTCCTTTCTTGGTCCTGCCTTTTCCACAGACAGGTCTGTAATTTGGAGCGTCTGGACCAGTGTCCGGACCAGCCTGGTTCGGACGGTCATCTTGTCCGGCCAAATTTGCACGGATGTGACACGGACTCATTCTGTCCGCTTTATTGAGCGGACATGACACGGACAGAACTTCATCGCGTCCGACAGTGTCCAGACCAGTAGTGTGGTTCGGACGCTGGTTAGTTTGCTTCCAAAATGTTCGTTTCAGCTCTGATTTAAGATCCGGTTGCACCCACGGGTTTGTCTCTTCGTCTACTTGGCTCCTAGCTTGGTTTTCCTCATGTTTAACAAATAAATTTGTGAGATAACCAATAAAACATAAACTAGAGGAAAAACATACTATAAGTGAGTAATATTATCCTGAAAGTAAGTAAGTACAAGGTAAATTAAACCCTTAAATGTCTATGTATTTCTCACTTATCAAAACTACCAATCACATTCTTAGCATAGTTTTGATTCATTCAATTAAGTTTCCTATCCCAAAGTTCAAAAGCAATTAAGATAGTCCTTAAGGAAAGTTATTTACCTTAAGCTTCCAAGTTCCCGTTTCACTTCTTTTCTCTTCCTCCTTGACTCATGCTCTATCCTTTCTTCTTGTTTCTTGTCCAAAATCATCCAAGCTACAGCCATTACCCAAAGGATACACAACAATATAATCAATCTCTAATTCTTGATGAACCCTAAATTGGAGGGAATAATTTAAAGCTCTAAAATGAGAGATTACCATCCAACTTCTAGATGAAGTTCTTGGAAACGACCAAAGAAAGAATTCAGCCCTTATTTTGAAGTTCAAACCTGCTGGAACAAGAAGTCAAATGGAGCTCAAAATCTAGAAATTTTTGGTTGCCCAAAAGAAGCCAAAGCGGAGGGTGTTTTGAGTTTAATTTTACCTTAAAACCGCCAAGGAATGTTCTAGCTTGCAATATCCTCCTTCAACCTTCAAAGGGAGCTCTAGACATGGAGACTAAATTCTAGGTTTGGGGATTTTGAAAGGTGAAAAATAATCTCCAAGATGAGAGGAGTTCAATGGTGTAATTTTTGTAGTGTTTTGATTTTGTTTTGGCTTGGAAAGAGGAAGAAGAAGTGGAGCTGGTGGGGGGAGCTCCAAATCTCCATTGTCGCCAGAGGAAGAAGAGAGAGTTCTGGGAAGGGGAGGAAAAATGTGAGAGACAATAGAGAATAGAGGAGAGAGACTACAAAAGTCACTTTTGTACTCTCTTTTTGCTAGTTTTGTTCTTTAGTGAATAATAGAGTGTCTAGGAATTAATTAATTGGGGAGGAGAGTGCTGACTCAACACTAAAAACTGGTCCCTTATATTAGTGTCCTGAGAGGGCGTTTTTGTCTTCTCACAAGAACGCTCGTTATATTCCTGGTTTTTGCACTATTCACTAACCGGGCCCGTTTTCCGGATTTTTCTTGTTTGTTTAATTTTAATGGTTCTTATACTTCCATTAATGTTTAATTATAGAGATATGATCAACTATAATTTTTACAGGTCCATTTGACTACTGAAAGTCACATTTCCGGGTTTTCTCGAAAAACGTGCTTTAAAACTCGTTTGCGTTTTTAATCCACATTATGGATCCGTTTTCTTCGGGATTTGTTCTCACATATTATTTAGGCATAATTAAGCCTTAGGAATCCATCTAGGACCCTATTCGAGGTCACACACCTCCTATAGTTGTGTAACGCTCATTTTTACGTTTTACGCTTTTTAAGCATTTTCTCTTTTCTTTTGGTTTTATTTTCTTCACTAATATTCTTTAGGCACTATTAGGCCCTTAAATACCTTATTAGAATAATTTAATCACCATTTTTAAGTTCGGGATATTTCATGCACCCTTTAAGAAACTTGTTGCAATGCATTTAATAAAAGAGTGATATTCCGACGGACTATGTTTGTGATGTTTGTTACAAAAGTAGAGCACAACGGTTACCATTCACCAATTCTTTTATCAAAAATAAATGCGCTTTCGAGATGATACATGTTGATATATGGGGCCCATTCAAGGTTGAGACATATAATGGTTATAAGTACTTTGTTTGTTTTGTTGATGATTTCATGAGAACGACATGGATTCATCTCATAAAGCAAAAGGGTGACAGATGGGAGGCTCTTGTCAACTTTATAAGAATGGTTGAACGTCAGTTTGAAGCAAAAATCAAAGTTGTTTGAACAGAT
The DNA here is from genome assembly GCA_023374045.1 of Limonium bicolor. NCBI lineage: Eukaryota > Viridiplantae > Streptophyta > Magnoliopsida > Caryophyllales > Plumbaginaceae > Limonium > Limonium bicolor. The sequence continues at coordinate 292,062,064 of CM041782.1, forward strand.
AATGCTAAAGAACTTGAGGATTTAAGCGTAACCAACTGTATATATCTAAACCGGTTAGAAACATTTATTACATAATTAAACTAACCATAATTTTAAACCCTTGCCCGGAGTAAATCCTCCTTAGCCAGACATATTAACTGGTAATAAATCTGACAGAGGTTGGGCGTAATTACTGCACGGGGACGTGATAAGTGAATGGAGAAATGGAGAGGTCGAAGAGAGAAAAACATGTACGTAAGTTATTTGTAAGTGAAGTGAGTGAGTTTGAGAATTAATGAACTGGGAAATGAGATGTACGTGAGTGTTTTAATGGAAGAGAATGAATGGGGTGAGAGTGAATGATTTTCTGGTTTTCTCCGTGCACTCGTACAAGGCTGTAGGAGTTGGGTATTTATAGAGGAAAATGAGGAGGTTCCCGTACATATTTGCTTCATTGATTGCTTCATTTATTGGAGCATTAATTGCAGGGGACAGAAGCTCAGTGCGTGAGGGAATTAAGGTAGGCGGTGCAGAGTAGATAGATATGGTGAAGCAAGTTGAAGACGACGACTGCGAAGAAAGAAAAACTAGTCCGGTTGAATTTCTGGTCTCAACCGCCTCTTAAAGAGGCGGTTCTCTTTGTGCTGACCGCCCCATTTTTGGGCGGTTCAGTGTGTCTTGACCGCCTCAACTTTGGGCGGTTCTGGTGTGTCTCGACCGCCTCAACTTCGGGCGGTTCTGGTGTGTCTCGACCGCCTCAACTTCGGGCGGTTCTGGTGTGTCTCGACCGCCTCAACTTCGGGCGGTTGCCCACAGAGAAGACCGCCCCATTTTTGGGCGGTTCAATAGGCGGTTTCTGATTGGGCGGTTACACCTTGAGCGTGACCTATTTTCCTAACTTTGACCGGCTCTAGATTCTTCGTTTGGACTCCGTTTTCTGAGCCGTCTGCGTCTACGCGTTCGTCTTCTTCGTCTATTTTACTCCCGGCTTGGTTTTCCTCATGTTAAACCAATAATTTTGTGAGATAAACAATAAAAACATAAACTAGAGGAAAATCAACCGAAGTGGGAAAATGAGCAAGAAAAGTGCTAATATTATACATGAAATACACCTAATAAATATGCTCATTTGGACACTCATCACACCCCCACACTTATCTTTTGCTTGTCCTCAAGTAAAACCATGTATTTAAGCAAGTAGGAGATGCTCAATACTAACAAATATTATTATGAAGGGTAGGATAAAAAAGTCAATAGTTCATGATCTTTAATACTTATCGAGGAGTGTGAAAAACTATCCGCTGGTGGCATAGGTGTGCTCAGAGTAAAAACAAAATATAGAGTTTCGGGGTATGATCTAAGGTACTTCAATGCTTCTTTTGTTTAGGTAACTCTTGAGAACTTTTACCATGGCCAACTTCTCTCAAGAATGGGCATTGAGGAGGAAATAAAGGAAGAAAAGATTTATGCAATTTGCTTCACTTTTGCAAGAGGGATGAGAAGAAGTAGGCATGATGCCTTTGTATTCAAGAACACTCAACTCTCTTTTTGTTGGTTACCAATGGTGTCTCTAAAGCCCCTTATTCTTTGTATTCTTTTTTTTTTACAAAGAAGCAGAGAAATACCCCTTAGCAATCCCTAAGAGAGAAGTCAGAAATAAACCCTGAGCAATAAAATCCAACCAATTGCAGATCATTTGGTCACACCGCATATAAAATGCTCCTCAAAAGAATCAAATGTCAAAAAAATTTTACCCCTTTATCCTACAATTCATAATAGTATTAGTTTTAAAGAGAAACAACCTTCATTAGCATGGTACATAATTTTAGAACAAATGTGAGGTAAGCAGAAGATAAGCTTGAGAGGTCAATTTTAACAATTAAGCATTTAGATGAGCTGCCTGAAAAGGCTCTTTCCCCCACACTTAAACTTAAGCAATGCCCTCATGCGTAGTAGATGAAGTAAAATTAATAGGGCAAGCAAAATAAAGGAAGAGTGTACTCCCCAGATTTGTAGAGTGTGTAGAGTTCCCCACACTTGAGTGTTGCTGTGGAATGTCATGAAGTTGAACCTGTAAGGAATATTTACACAGAGAGAAGAACTCAAGTGAAGCCTGCATTTATTATAGCAAATAAAAAAGGGAAATATAGTACAAAAAAGTAAAACATATTAAAATTGAAGGATAGATAAAGATAGATAGTGGGTTGCCTCCACGAGCTGCCGGGTTTAAGTCTCTAGCTAGACGTATTTGACCAAGTTTAGTTTGGAGAAGATTCTGAGGGCAAATTGTCCCGTGTTCTTGGACAAAGAAAGTAGCAGATAGGTCAGTTGAAATATTGGAATGAGAATTATACCTTTTAAGTCGTGCCCGTTAACCTTTGAAAGTTGTGCCTTGTTGTTCTGGAGTTCAAAGGCACCGTACGGGGTCAACCAACAATTTGAAAAGGGCCAGCCCAATGTGACTTGAGCTTCCCTGGGAAAATCCTTAATCGCGAGTTGTATAAGAGAACCCAATCACCAACTTCGAAGTCCTTCTTGAGAATCATCCTGTCGTGGAACTTTTTGGTGCGCTCTTTATAGATCCTAGCATTCTGATAAGCCTGATCTCGCAAACTCTTCTAGCTCGGTAAGTTGGAATTTTCTCTTTCCCCTGCAGAAGACATGTCAAAGTTAGGGCTTTGATTGCCCAATATGCTTTATGCTCCATCTCTACCGGAAGGTGACATGTTTTCCATAGACTAGCTTAAAGGAGACATCCCGATGGGAGTCTTGAATGCGGTACGGTAAGCCCAAAGCGCATCATCCAGTTTAAGTGCCCAATCCTTCGTGATGAACTAACCGTCTCTGAAGGATCCATTTTTAACTCTCGGTTGGAAACTTCTGCCTGCCGTTGTCTGGGGGTGATAAGGTAAAGCTACCTTATGTCGCACCCCGTACTAACCATGAGTGCTTGAATAAATGGTTGCAGAAATGAGTTCCTCCATCACTAATAATAATCCTGGGTACACCGAAACGGGGTAAAGATGTGTTTCTTGAGGAATCTTGTTACTGTCTTTGCATCGGCGTGGTGACATGGTATAGCTTCCACCCACTTTGAAACATAGTCAACGGCCACTAGAACATATTCGTGGCCTTGCGAGGAAGGGAATGGTCCCATGAAATCTATCCCCCAACAATCAAAGAGTTATACTTCTAGAATCCCTTGTTGGGGCATCTCATGTCTTCTGGATGTGTTACCCATTTCTGACAATTATAACATTGTCTGCAGAATTGGGTACACATCTTTATGAAGGGTTGGCCAATAAAAACCTGAGGCCAGGATCTTAGCAGCGGTCTCGTGGGTCCATGGTGACCTCCGGCTTCCCGAGAATGACAAAAGTGAATGACGCTTGAAACCTCATTTTCAGGGAGACATCGACGAATCGCCCATCAGCACTAATCGGAACAAGTATGGGTCCTCCCAGAAATAATTCCTTGAGTCAGAGAGGAATTTCTTTTTCTGGGAGTAGTGTAAAATCATAGGGTACTGTTCCTGAGACTAGATAGTTGGCCAGGTCTGCGTACCATGGCTCCGTACTTGGGTGATGGAGAAAACTGTCTCGTCGGGGAAGAATTGTTGATGGGCACACTATCCGTTGGAGTCACCAACTAGAGAGATGGTCAGCGACGACGTTCAGTTTCCCGCTCTTATCTTTGACTTCGATGTCAAACTCTTGAAGTAGAAGAATCCATCGCAATAGCGAGGCTTGGCTTCTTGCTTTGTAATAAAATATTGAGCGCGGAGTGGTCTGTATGCACGATGACCTTGCTTCCCCATAAGTAGATCTGAATTATCGAGGAGAGAAAACTATAGCCAGAAGTTCCTTTTCGGTGGTCGTATAGTTTTTCTGCGCGTCGTTCAATGTTCTGCTAGCATAGGCGTCACTCTCAAGATTATCTTTCTTTTGGCAAAGTGCTGCTCCCACGCGTAGTCACTTGCGTCACACATGATCTCAAAAGGAAGAGACCAATCAGGTGGTATGACCACAGGTGCTGACACCAATTTCTGTGTTATGGTTTTGAAGGCAGCTGAACATTTCTCATCGAAATGAAATGGGGCATCTTTCTGTAGCAGGTCGGTCAACGGCTTGATGATTTTGGAGAAGTCCTGAATAAACCGCCGATAAAATCCTGCATGCCCTAGAAATGCTCGTATATCTCGAACGTAGTTGGTGCTGGTAACTTCTCGATACCTTACCTTGGCTTTATCCACCTCTATCCCTTTTGCAGATATTTTATGACCAGGACGATCCGTCCTTAACCATAAATGACATTCTCCCAGTTTAAAACAAGATTCGTATCCTCACACCGGTTCAGGATCAAATCCAGTTGTGCCAAGCATTTGTCGAAACTAGAGCATAGACTGAGAAGTCGTCCAAAAGACTTCTATGCGGGCTCGATGAAGTCAGCAA